>QEPC01004523.1:2356965-2380671 GCA_003113815.1 Sphenodon punctatus
CCCCCCCCCCCCCTTTTGTCTTTTAGATTGTAAGCCACAGGCAGGGACCGCGTCTAGTTCTATGTTCTGTACAGCGCCAGGCACACATGGCTGGCGCTATATAAATGTTTATAATAATAATAATAATGCCAATTTTTAAGGAACACTTATGAAAGATACATGTTGCAGAGCCTGTATTAGCACAGGGCCTAGGTGCAGCAGAGTGCTGAACAGAAGTGAGAGGGTCACGGCGAGAGTGGGAAAGGCCAGTAAGTCAACAAGAGATGACTAAAGCAGGTACTAAAGTCCAGGGCAAAAATAAAATGCAGGGTCGCCACTGCCCCACCCTTCCTAGCCCCACCCCCTTAACAATTCGCAGTTTGGTGTTGGCTTGTGAAAACAAAGAGAGTGTTGTAAGTTTCCACACATGCACCACAGGCTTTCCCATTCATACATGCTCTCTCCTTTGCACGTGTGCACGCACCCACCGGCAGGAGGGGATTCAGGGATCAGTAGTTTACTGATAGTGAACAGGGGGCCTGCAAAAAGCATCCAGGGCCTGCGAATTGCAGTAATAGCATGTGCTGGGGTCTCAGGAGTGCTGGACCAGAGGCTACTAGGACTGGCCTCCCGCCCTGCTAATGTCTTAGCAGTGAAAGCAGTAAGGAAGGAACCAATTTTAGCAACATTACTAAGTAGGGAGAACTTAGTGACACCGGCCTTCGCAACGGACTGAATGTGAGGTATCAAAGGAGAGGAAAGAGTCAAAGATGAACCCAAGGCTATAATCCTGAAGCATGGACTGGATGGTGACAGCATCAAAGGAGCTCGAGAGTAAGGAGGGAGAGAAGGATTGGGAGTGGGGGATGAGGTGTTTAGTCTTGGACATGTTATGCTAGCATTGCCAGTGAGAAATCCAAGGGTAGATTTCAGAAAGACAGCTAGTGATACCTGACTGGATGGAAGGGGAAGAGAGCAAGGGCGTCATCGGTATATAGGCAGTGATGGTAGCCAGGAGATTTGCCAAAGGACAGCATGTAGAGAGAAGAGGCAATTTTATAACTGTAGAAAAGAGTCCTGATTAAGATAAAGCCAAGAACTTGGTCTTAAGAACCAGATATCATCTTGCACTTTTTAGAACACTGGATGTGGCCGCAACTGGATGCAGTGGGCAAGGGTGGTTGCAAAGGAGCAGCAAAATTCCCTGACGGGAAGGTTGTGGGAAATGAAGGCAAAAAACAAGGCCATGAAGAGCCTTGACAGTGAGGACAACACATTTGTGCGCAGAATTTATTTATTTATTTACAGAATTTATATCCCGCTACTTCCCGCCACAGGCAGCCCAGAGTGGCTAACAAAATACAAATATAAATATAATATAAAACAATTTTAACCACTATAAAACATAATCAGTAATCAATCATATAAAACCCCACTCGACCCGCCCCAACCCCATCCCACCCTACCCCTCTCCCTCGCCAAATGCCTGACGGAACCACCAGGTAAGCAGTTCCTACAGGTAGTCCGGGGCCAAACATGCCCCCACGGGGAGGGAATTCCAGAGGCGTGGCACGACCACAAAGAATGCGGCCCCGAGAAGCCCGGACGACCGCAGGAGCTGATCCAGAACCCAGGGGGTGAGGCAGTCTCTCAAATAAGCAGGGCCCAGGCCGTGTAAGGCTTTATAGGTTAAAACTAAGAGAGAAAAATATTCATGAGTGCCTTGGGAAGAATCAGAAACAGAGTGTAGATTTAAAAGGGGGGAGAAAAACATCTGTATGTTGGGTTAAACACACATGAAATCTTTATCATGAGAACGTGAGCTGGAATAATGTTGTCTAGTACAGCTTCTGTATGATGTTCTTTGGAAAAAGATGACCTAATGTTGCTAAATTGTCATTACAAAATATTTAATCCCCATAGAGGGAAGCAGGAAGAATATTTGCAAATTTCAATACTGTTTATTAATTGCTAATGGACTTGAGGAAAGCTAAAAATGACCATAGTGATTGGAACCATCCATCTCCAGCTTGATCCACACACATTTATAATGAGGCCAGCAGCCAAGACAAACAAATAGCAGTGCAGTGCATCCTGTTGGCATCATGCTTTTGGCACTGCTATATCTACACAGAAAACAAGCAATACAAGAAATGTGTAAAGACATCTGTTCTCTAACCTGTGGGGCTTTACTCACAAAACAGTTGTAAAATCTTCTGGGGGAGAGAAATATTTCTGTATATCTGTGCAGATGCTCTATTGTAAGGGGGGGGGGGTCAACAAAAGGAAGTGTTTAGCCTTTAAGAAAGGAAATTGTTCATTAGATTTCCTGTCAAATATTCATTTGACTCTCTGCCCCTCTCTTCTCATTTAAAAGGAGTTACTTGCTTTTCAAAAGTTATGCATACTAGACCATGCGCAACCATGAATGTAAATGAAATATTGAAGTCAGAAGACTTGTACCATGCATGAATCCAGCCTATTGCCTTAGTTTGTAACTCCTGTTTGTTGTGGAATACTTAGGGCTCTAGACCACGGTGCCCAAGAGGTAGATCATGATTTACATGTAGATGACAAGCTAGTCTGTAGTAAATCATAGTATGGGGAAGGGAACCAGCCTCTCATATCATCTCTTGGTGGGAGTGGGGGGGAATGAGACTGGAGCTCCAGGAAGCATCTCGGAAGGAGGCAGACTAAGCAAGCTCTTCCAGTGTGGTGCGGTAGGTTCTCGCTAACAGAGCGCATCTCCACTCCTGAGTCCCTTAGCTGAGGTGTCCTACAATCAGGAGCCAGCAGGTGAGGTCCAGGTAGATCACCTGAAGTAGACCCCTGGATCAAATGCACCACAAGTCTGGCCACCCCTGCTCTAGACACTCCTTTACTAGCTTCCTTTCTCAAACAGCATCTCCAAACCCAGTCAGGAACCCAGAATGCCTGGTGGGGGGCTGGCAGGTAAGAGGTGTAGGGGACAGAAGGAAATGGAGTGAGGGGATTATAGCTGTGAGGAACACACACCACTTTCCAAAAGCCACTTCCTCCTTCCTGTAAACCATAACAGCCTCCACTAGCCCCACTTAGAAAGCTTTGTTCATGTAGAGTTAGGGTTGCAGGCACTCAAGCCATTTTCAAGTTACCAAGGAGGCAGGGAAACGTCTATGATGGCAGTCACGGTTCTACTCTCACGAGAATTAGTGCACGTGGGAATGTGCTATTTCGCTTTTATCCCACCAGAGCACTCATGCATGACGGGTTCCCCTGATGTAGCTTTTACAACGATGGGTGTACTTGTGGGGTAAAAGCGGAATACCACACTCCCACGGGTGCTAATTCCTGTGAGAATAGAGCCTCAGTTGCCATCACAGAAGTTTCCCTGCCTCCCCTGGAAAGTATGAAAGAGGCTTCTCTTCTGTCTCTTGTTGCCTTTAAGAATACGAGAACTTATTTCCCACAATTAACATTTTGAAAAGCTAGGGAGAGCAAAGTTAAGATTATTATTATTAGCAAGCATTTATATAGCGCCAGTGATTGAGTTAGCAATTTTTAACAGAATTTTCTTACACCTTTTATTAAATCACATACATACATCTCACGTTTCCATCCTTGATGCCACTTTTCTAACAACCAACCCTTGGGTAAGCACTGGTTACTTTTTGCTGTAGTGTTCTCTTTAGATTGCTGGAGAAGGAAGAAAATAAATGTTCTCATGAGCTTTTATTTAAGACGTTTTGTGAGAAACTTGATGATAATACTGTCGTGTTACAAAAAATACATTTCTGCAAAGAATACAGAAGTGCTTATTGAAGCTACACTGAAATTTACAACTAAGTAGGGCTGAGGTGAGAACAAGTGTTCCCGTTCTGCAGGCAAATACTTTCCTTTCTCAAGTGTCCATCGGTACCTTCATCAGGTCCAACTCCTGCTGAAAGATCTAACAAGATTAAATGGGTACAATTCTTGATATACAGGCCTAATGCACTAATAGTACAGACAAGAAGGCACACCCAGCTGACCTCAGAGGCCACAGCAGGACAGAGGAGAAGATGGCCTTTGAAATGTGTGGGGCCCAGGCAGTTTAGAGCTTTATAGGTAAGAACCAGCATCTTGTATTGTGCCTGGAAAGCAGTCATGAGCCAGTGCAGATTTGAAGCACTGGTGTAGCATACTTCCAGTAACACACTGATCAGAAGACAACCCACCACATTCTGCACCAGCTACAGCTTCCAAACAGTCATCAAGGTCAACCCCACATAGAGTGCATTGCAGTAATCTAGCCTCAAGGTTACAAAAGGCATAGATGGTGGCCAGATCCAAATCCAAAAGATTTGTAGTCTTCTCACCAGATAGGGTTGGTGAAAAGCTGTCCTGAGCCACTTCCGCAACCTGATGCCCCAGGTGCAACGATGGATCCAGGAGCATCTTCAGGTACGCATTGAACAGGACAGCAGAAAGGATAGAAATTTGGTAGACCCCACAAGGGAGGGTCCTGAGGGGATGATGACTACCATCCATCACTACCCTCTGGGACCTCCATGACAGGAATTAACAGAACCACTCAAGAGCAGTCTCACAAGTCCCTGCCAGGTCCTGCAGTCAAAACACCCCAACCCCAACATTAATTGTATTGGAAGGCTGCTGAAAGATCCAACAAGACCAAAAGGGTACAATTTCCCCTAGCAACCTCCAGGCACAGATCAACAGGGACCACAAACACAGTCTCAATATGATACCCAGAACAAAAGCCAGACTGACAAAACTGATAGCATCCAGCTGCACCTGAAGGTGACCACCCCTTCAATAACCTTCCCCCAAAACAAGGATTAGCCCTAGTAGCTGGCAGGGAGACAACATCAAGAGATGACGTCTTTAGCAGGGGCCAAATGACCACAATTTGAAGGGAATGTGACAACTTGCCCTTTTGAAGAAAAACCTTGACTGCCCTGACCAGCAGGCTTTGTCAGCCAGGCTGGGCACAGATCTAATTTTCAACTGGCCCAAAAAGGCGGTCTTCAGCATGAATGTTGAAGTCACCCAAGACAATAGGTGGGCATCCTCAACACCACCACCAAGACCAATTAGACCAGGGAGTCTGTTGTGCAGCGGAGCGGTTGGTACACCAACAGAATCCCAATCTATCCCAGAATCCTGACCGCAAGGCGGCCATACTATGTTGGACAAGTTAGACACTGGATGCCTTTGATAGGCCAGATTGTCTTTACAGATCACTGCCACTGCATTCCTTAACCTGCAATCCCATAGGAACAAACACTGGCCCAGTTGCCTCATCCAACCAGGCCTCAGTGACACACAAGGTTAATGTCCTCATCCTGAATAAAATCAAAGCTATTTACCACTGACCTCACATTAAACAGCATTGATAATAGATGCTTTACTGGCCTCAGTGTCCCAATATCCTAATGCAGGAGAGGATGGAAAAAAAGAGGAAGAGACACTATCATGTACCAACCCCTGTACCTACAATGAACTTCCCTGTCCTTCCCTGCCCTACCATTACCTCCCCAGGGAAACCCCAATAAGTACATCAGCTGCACCACCCATTCCCCAGCTCCAAATTGTAACTTCCTCCCAAGGGACAGCCATCCCCCAAGGGATTACAGAACCCTACGGACATGGGCAGCTGAGAGATATGCCCCAAGCCCGGCCTTCTCTGGAGGCCAATTGGCCAAGGTGGCAGGAGGGGTGGAGGGAACAAACAAAAAAACCACACCTCATCCTCCCTCAAGACTCCCATACCACCACTCATAGGGAGTTTGTGTCACTCCCATTCACCACTACCCAAAACCCACCTTCCCACCATGCCCATTCTCCCTCGCCTGGCCTCACTGGGGGGGAAGAGGGGTCATGGCATTTCCCCAGACTGCTCACAACTTCTAATAGTCTCTTCCTTCCCATAATTAGAAAATTAAACAACAGAAAGAAGAAAAGAATTTCAAATGAGAACTTTCCCAGGCCAGGAATCACTGTCATGAAATGCAAAACATTCAGCCCTGTGCCCCAAATACTGCTGAACAGCTGCCTAATCAGCAACTATAGACGCTTGAATATTTCTTCTAAATATATGTAGACATGGCATGATATTTTGGGATAAATATGCAATAAAATGAATGCATGTGTAAATTGCATAAAAGAGGACACCCTGTTTTTCTATCTGAGAGTGGGATAATGTGTGGCGAGGGGCGGAGACTGAAACATACCTAATGGGAAAGGGAAAGAAGAATGATCCTAACAAATCATTCCTCGGAGACAGAGAGAGAAAAGAGGAAGCATTAGGGGGCAAGTCTTCAGAAGTCAAGTGGGGATAGGATTTTAACAAGTGGGAGCAACTGATGTCAAAATTTTGAGGAGGAGTGAAGATGGAGTAGAAGTATTTAAATCAGGCAGATGTCATTTGAGACTTTGATCAGAGTAGTTCCAATAGAAATATGGGGAGAAAATGGACCTGGTGGCATCACGGAGGAAGTTGGATGACAGTTGTAAAGCTGATTGATTAATTAATTATTATTATTATCATCATCATGGCCTTGGAAGGTCCGGGTGTGGAAATGTGAATTGCAAAGCAAAAATAAAAAAATACAACCGGATGTAATTTTTGGCTGAATGTGGTCATTCACAAACCAGTACTGTATGAGGATGGGCATTCAGGCCAGAAATAGCTTTTAACTAGGTTTTCTTGAATTATTCCTCCTCCTCTTTTTTGGTACTTCATGGTTAACTGAAGGGCTCTCACAATGTATTATTTAATGACATTGCAAATACCAAAACTCTCATTACAATCTATATTTATTTATTTATTTATTTATACCCCACCCTTCGCAGATGGCTCAGAGCAGCTTACAAAACACAAATATATAAAAACAGCATAAAAACCAACCCCCAACCTTTCTCCTCACCCCTCCCCAACCCCATCACAAAACCCTCCCCAACCACCCCCTCTCTTTCCTACCCCAAACACCCACCAAAAAACCCCATTCCCTATCCCTGGCTGCCAAATGCCTTAACAAAAAGAAAGGATTTGCACCGCCGCCAGAAAATGCCCAGGCTGAAATGAACCTTGGCGAAGGAGTTCCATAGCACTGGGGCAGCAACCAAGAACATCCCCCTGTGAGCCCGTATTAACAGACGGTCCGCACAGGGAGGGGCTCCCGGCCAATCGCAGGGGCCGTAGTGAGGCATGGAGGGACAGGCGGTCTCAGATATCTGGGGCCCAGACCGTTTAGGACTTGAAAAAGGTCAAAAGCAGCACCTTGTTCATTTTTGCTTTGCGCTGCATGTTTAACGCGAAGCAGGTGCCAACCTTTTTATTTCTATAGGTGTGTCCCAATAGCAAGACACTTAGTATGGGAGACTGTATAATCAGCTTAGCATTTGCCAGCTTTTGTACTGATGCATTAAGTCTCAAAACTGAACACACACCCAATTGAGATTTGTGCCAGTGCTGGAGAGCAAACTGGTACACATTGTACCTGTTCAGGTGATGATTGTAGCTAAGGGCAGTCTCTACAGTATATGCCTTTACCAACAGCTGTAGGGATGCAAATCTACCTCTATGTCTAGTTTTATACATTTTATTCCATTGCTAGCACCTTGCAGTCATTCGTCATAGACTTCCATCTTCATATTGTCCTTCATTTAACTATATGTGATAAGATGTGTGAACCAGAGTAATACAGTAGACCTTGGGCTGCTCTCTCACCACCACTATCCTTTCAAGCACATGGACTTCTCCCATTTGAATACAGTACTCAAAAATATTGCTTCACATACATGCCAAGGATGGAACGTATTTAACTTTCATAAGCCACAGAATTGAAAATTCTGACGAGTGTAGTCCCGTCTTAATCTGAGAATAAGAATCTCTGCCAACATTGGTGGGTGTTGCCTACAAACAAAAGGGGGGTTATCCTTGGGTTTGTTCAGTAACCCAATTTTATTTATATGAAGATGTGTCAAATTATCTAACACTGTCATATTCCTACTACTGTATCAGTAATTTTACTTTTGACAACTCTCTTGCTTTCCAGGCAGCTTTAAATGCCTTGAAACAGTTTTCGGAACAAGGACTGGATCCAGTGGAAGGGGCTATGAATGTAGAAAATGGATCACTTGAAAAGTAAGTGTCATTCCAAAGTCTCTTCCTTTTAGCGTCTGTGTAGCATGCGCTAAATGAGGAATTTTAAATGAAAGCTTAATTGCCCCTTTAGACTTTTTCCAAACATGTGGCACATCTGCTCTAGAATTCACATTACGTTTTTAACAATCTGAGAGTATAAAAGGATTTCAGTTTTAGAACTACTTTAATTATTATTAATTATTATTATTATTTAGAAGCCAGATAATCAGGGACCTATCTTCCCTGCCTTTTTCCCATTGGTGGCAATGGAGAAAATGCTGTGAACACGAGTCCCTGAAAATAATAGGATTGTTTGTCAAAGCCAGTAGGGTAAGTTTTTCCAACTGCTAACATATCAGCATAATGAAACAGGATCTTGGGTTACTAAATAAATAAGTTAGTAGCACTCTAAGAGAAAAGTAGACTATAAACAGAAGCGGCATTTGCAATTTCCAGCAGACATATTGGGGTTATTTGTAAACTAATTTAATCAGAAACATTTCCACATGATCTCATCAGCATAGTATCTGAACATAAATATTGTTGTTTCACTTTAAAATGTCACCTTTCATGGTGACCTTTGAAGCTCATGTGCCATCTGCTAATAAACATGTCTTAAAAGATGTGCAACCCTGGACCTTACCACTCTTGTTAATGTATTAATCTTACAGACAAGTCAAGCATCTGGGAGAAGAAGCAGACAATAAACAGACTAACTCAGGCCCCATTGGTCAGGACTGCAAGGATTCAAAGGCTGTCGTCTAGGAGCTTCCCACTACCCACGGCTGCCACTGCATCCTTCTGAACCTGTCAACACGCAATAGGGTGTATGTGTACAAGGAAACAAATGACTAATACCATTATCTGAGTCTTATGTGAAGACAACACTATTCTAACACAAGAGATAGTAGACATGGTACTGTTTATCCAACCAGGGTGGGGAATGGAACTAAACATTTCCCTTTGAACTTAAATAATAACTCAATTGCTCAGAGGCGATGAAAATCTGATCATGCTACTGGAGCTTAAAACAACAACTAGTAATTAACTAAAAGTGTTAGAAAAAGCAGTAAAGTTTAAGATTAATACTGAAGAATAAAGTTAGCATTGTTTCAGTTATACAATTTTTACATAGCGTAGTTTAAGTTCAGCTTTACTCTTTTTTAAAAAAAATAATAATGCTTGAATATTTTAAATTTAACCAATGACAGTGCTGTGAGAATTGTAGTTGTCGTCTTCATATATCGTCATACAGCTTATCTTCTTATGCAACCATTATGCGTTCTTCATCCTATATGAATATGTATGACTTTAAAATGCACTGCTCAGAGTTGTATGCAAACAGAAGTTTAAATCATGACAAGTATTTGCTTAAACATGAACTGATGTTAGTAACAATCAGTCGCAATACACTCCAGGAAAAAGCAGTTATGGTATTTGATTTCCCTTCCCACTATCAATTAAAGAGGCGTCTTGCCTCCAAGGAACATTTCCCACTTAATTCTGCGCTGTTGCGTGACTGCACATTTACACCCCATTCTGTGTGTTGTATCAACTCACTGTTTGCATCAACGGAGTGTTTTTAATAACTGCATCATCATGACCAAGAATAGCAGACAGGACTGAAATGTTAGTTCGAAAAAGGGCAGAAAGCTGTTCTCTTTGTGGAAGGCTACTGGTAGAGATGAGACTTGCAGCTGCACTAGTCTGTACCAGCATGTTTGAACAAAGCGGGTGGCCAAATGCAGTAAAACCACATCAGTTCATGTGTACAGCAGTAGCATCATTTCGTTCTTTATTCTCATGGAAATGGGACTATTTGGGGGGGGGGGCACAAAATCTCATTATAGAACTCCTCTGGTTTCTATGTTGAGAACTGGATCAGCCCATTTCCTCCACCAAACTGTCTCTTACAAAACTATGGCGGTACTCCCTTGTTAGATATAAACTACTCTTAGACTCCAAAGTACAGTCTTATTTTAGAGTCCTTGCTATTATTTTCAGATCTTGTATAATAAAAATATAGGGCAACTCCCAAATGTACAACAAACATGACAACAGGAATACAGTTACATAAGATTTAACAAGCATGTAAACTGAAAATCATAGTCTGGCTGACTCAGAGAACAAACAGTAATACACAGTGTGTGTGTAATTCTCATTTGTGAAAATCTTTCAGTGCTCTTTGGAGATGGAGGTCGAAATAATACAGAAACTCACACAAGGCTCGTGTTTGCAGAAAAGTTATATTTATGTAAGTTGCGACTTAAACTTACAAGCATTTAGTATGGAACATGAGGATTTCTGGGTGTTAAGATCTTGGACCTACATAGTGTATTAATCTGGAAGGCGTTGAACAAACTCAGCTCCTAAGAAACTGGGAAACTTCCAGCACCTCGTAGGATTAGGCCCCGAGTGTGGTAGCTGCAACAAGAGAAAAATGTAAATCAGTACCAGGGTATTATTCCAGAAGCACTTTGTTTCATGGGCTTTGGAAGTGGGCATTCCCTCTGAACATTCAGCATAAAAGCTTGCTGACCTACTTCAACCCCAGGGCACAGCCTCCCAGTGACTGATTTACACGGTACTTTTTGGCAGTATTTCCAAACATGCTGTAAATTGCCTAAACATGGAAAAAGAACACAAGCAGCAGCAGCAGGGAGCAGTTTGCACAATGAGCAGCACAGACTTTCCAAGCCCATGGGAGAGGGGTTTGGGCCCATTTGGAGAAGGACACCTTCATTCGTGTAGAGCCTCTGGATCTAAAGGGGAAAATCAGACAACCCCATCCTCGCACCAGAAGACGGTATTAAAATTCCTTGGATTCTCTATACATGCATCTCTCAACAGAAAGCTATGGGGCCTCTCCCTTTTCACCTGCTGGAAACTCTGAATTTAATTGGCAAGGTAAATTTAAAGCCCCTCAGCCAGACAGTCTTTAGCACACGAATTTTATTATGGCAAGCTGCCGAGTTTATTTCTATTCATGTTTCATTCATAAGGGGGCAGAATCCAACTCTCCATGAAATCCATGGAATATCTGCCCTTCACTTCATTGGGAATTGCTTCAGGCCTTAATCTGTATTTATTGTATTGCAGGTGACTACGTGCCATGGAAGTAACATGCATCCTTATGAAAAACAATACCTTCTAACTCAAAAACACATAGGGGCTACTGTTTCTTCTATTCTCATTTACATTCTCTGGACAGTTCTTTGTGTCTCATTTTCCCTTTTCATGCAAATAAAAGTGTCCCTTGAAACCAAGAGGGAAATCAGAAGCATGTGGAAGCTTATTCTCTAAACCTTATTCTCGTTTAGGACCAGAATACCTGAAAGATTGCCTAACGCTTCAGAATAAGACTATTTCTTTACTATGTATTTATTCACAATTTTATCCTGCTCATCTCCTTAAGGCTTAATAACAAAAACCCCAAACAATTACACACCGAGAGGTGTGGGGGAGGGGGTTTGGGGTGTGTGTGTGTTTTACATGTGTGGTCATGTGCAAAACACTCAAGTGGGTTAAGGTTAGACCTCACAGCTTGGCGAGTGGCCCGTGTGTGTACACGTGTATATAAGGGGTGGTTGGAAGCTGCGGAGCAGACCCTCAGAGATGGGGCTGTGGGAAACCAATGGAGAGGTCTCCCAAACTAGCTCCCCACAACCCCATCCCCCATCAAGTTCTTTCTGTGCTCCCACTGGGAAAGGAAATCTCTCCCCTAAGGAGGAAATGTAGAAATAGCAGTGCAGAATGGAACCAGAGCTTGGCTTCTCCTGAACTCCGAGGTCTGTGCTCCACCACCACCGCTTGTGCTCCTTCCAGCTCCCAGTCTGTTCTTCCCAACTGCTCCCTCACTGGAAAGAATACAAGCAGTGGGAAGTGCTGCCCTTCAGCCTGCCTCTCCAAATGGAAGCCCCAAAAGGTGACAGCTCCTGCCTCTGAGGTTTCAGGAGGTAAGTTATGCTTCTGGTGTACTGATGGGGATTTTCAGTGATGCAAGTTATATCTCAAAAACAGTCATTCAGCAACGGACAACGATGTACATCATTAAGGGATTTCCTAGACAGCATCCCTCCTCCAAGGTCAGACTCCCATCCTGTTCAAAATAGGAAACCTTGGGGCAAAGTTGACCTCACAACAGCCTCTTATTATCATGCAGAAATTTTACAGCTGTGCTTCCTTTGTGCCACAAGCTCTACACAATTTTTTTCTCTGCCCTATAGAAATGTTTGGCCGGCTGGATGTGTCAGAGACTCATGATCCTTAACTCTGGATGAACAGTAGTCTTGCTGCCGGGCAAAGAGCAGCAGTTCTCCTCATGACTACACATCTGAGTTGTTATAATTCCCTCTGAGCAGTAAATAATTCTATTCACGCCAGTCCTTCAGATTTGTGGTTTAAATAGATGCCTCTCAGACGGCTTTAAATTAAAGTTGCAGATTGTTTCAAACAAGGTTTGCCAGAACTCCAGTCAACAGACTGTAATTGCTAAGATCAATACAGGGATTTCAACCAGTCGGAGATGCAGCATTGAAAGGGATCTTGGCTCTTCGAGAAAGACACATTAGGTCATCAGGCCTTTGCCATCGTCTTTGCTTTGCCAAGTTCTTGTTCCATTTGTATCCCTTTCCAGCCGTTACTTGTGTGTCTATTTTGAAGCTGCCACCCAAGGCACAAAATGCTCTTCTGTTCCAGATTGTTCACGAATGCAGCAACCTCTCTTTTCACTAATGTGAGTAGACAAACTCTGAACACACAGGGAGTGAAATTCTGGCCCCAAGAGAGCCTTTACACAGAAAGAAAGAGCCATTGGTGTTTTTAGACGAGACTGGTGGGCGGGGTCCTTGATTGGGGGGGTGCACTTGGCACAACCGTCCTGCCCACGCACCACCCACCCAGGCCACGCACGGGGCACTCCAGACTTTTGCTGACAGCCCCACATGGGGGCAGAGATGCATGGAGGATGGATGGGCACGAAAGCACACACTGCCCCCCCGCCCCCCCCACGACATTCAGATGAGGCCCATGCAGGAACAGGTGGTCCTTGCATGGCATTGTCTCGTTTAAAAACACTCTTCTACTCAGAAAGGCTTCAAGCATGTGTTCTCTACATTGTGCCGTTTTAGAGTAAATTGAGCCCCACTTATTTTTAAATTCCTGAACAGCGTATTTCCTGGCTGCACATGAGACCTTTTAGCTTAGGCTTCATCCTGATGGGTCACTGTGTCGAGACAAAACCCATCTTTCAGGGACTGGTAAGTCACCTTTTAGGATGGCAAGTCACCATGCTCTCACCCCAACAGCTCTTCTCTTTTTATTTTTTATTTTTTTTAAAACACCTGAAAACTTGCACATTATTTTAGCACCATTGCTCACCTAACATTTTTACCCCCTTCTCCATATATATTTATTTTGGCCTCTTTAGTTTTATTTTGACATGACAGCCTCAGACTGGATTTATTGACATGGATACCAAGAGAAGTGGGGTGTATTCCAATGTTTAATAGCATCTGATATCTTCTTTATTTGTCTGTACATATTTGAGTTCTCTAGAGGTGGGAGTGCTGTAAAAGTAAAATTAACATGACTTTACAACAAATCATGGTTTTTAGCAATGAACTAACCTCAGCACAACCATCAGTAATTTGTTGTGGCCTAGACCTCCCAAGCATAGGGTAGGTTGGGTGAAAAGAGGTTTAATCTAACAGTACCTCCATGGGAAACTAATCAGAATTAGGATTAACTCATTTTTTCCTGTGTATTTCTTGCTACTTGGAATTCCCTTGGTCTTCTCTTTTGTGCAATAAAGGATTTTTCAAAATGGGGTGTGGGTTGGACCAAAAGGTTAACTCCAATTAGGTAGCTTTTTCACCCAGCTTGCCCAGTTCCCACGTGCATCCGTTTGATGGGAGCTCTGTGGCCACTGATTAGCTGTACAGCTCTGTAAATGTACACAATGCCTTGTAAACAGAAAACAATATCCCCAAAGAGCCCAGTCCTACAAAACACTCCCCACTCTACAGTGCTCCTACCATAAACAGTCCCACTGAAACCAGTAGGGGCACTTGCACTTATATAGTACTACTCCTCTGCCAGGTAGGAAACACAAAATCAGACTACAAGTTAACACATGACGTGATCAGGGAATACCACATTGGTGGTAGAGTAAGGACAATAGGATGCAGGGATCTTAAGGGGCTTGCACATTCTTTCAATTTCACTTTGTTTATGATACTGTTACTAAGAGGAGAAATCTCAGCTTTATAGAACAAACAGAAGTGGACTTGAAGGAGGAGTGGGAAGGTCTGGCCCACAAATCCAGGAAAACTTGGCGTATGAAGAACACACAAAGAAGAGGAAGGATTGTTAGCTTTGCTCTATGGACGTTGACAGCCTCTGCAGCAAGGGAAGAGAGGCACTAGACTGCTATACAATGTACTGAGGGCGCTTTGTTAACAAATTTCACAATGTGTTAGTAGCTTTAGGCAGGACTGGAGCAAAAGCATCTGTGACGTTTACACAATAGCCTCACTGGTGAAGGAAAGGCTGCCAACATACTCTTGTGCAACAATTTCTGCTGCAAACCAATGTGTACATTTACCAGTCGCGCTCTTGCAACATACACACGGCTTTTCCACACGCACCCCCCAGAAAGTGGGTCATACAAGGGAGCCTTCACACACAGAAAGAACAGCCAGCTGAGACTTGTGCTCAGAAAGACTTCAAGCATGACAGGCCACAGGATCTCAACGCAGCTAAACACACAGCTAAGCCACAGCATAGCTGTTTGCAAATGCAGCCTACCTATTTTAACAATGATCAAGTACTTTCTTGGATTATGCCATGGCAGCAGAGAGAGAACAGAACTGGTCAAATGATAAACCAGTCACTGGTCATGGAGTAACAACAGTCCAGACAGGGGGATAGCTCTGCCTGCTTCGATCCCTAATGTCCCTCCCTCCCTCCCCAGCCTCATTCCCCATCCGTCAGCATCCAATGCCACTAAATGCTCAAAATCTCATTGGGTGTAAACAGATGGACGGTAGCTCCACATCTGCCTACGCCAGCCCATTTCACCCCCTGGTTGGGCAGTCCATGTAGGAGGGTGCCGGCCAGATGTGCACTGTGCAGGCCAGCCAAACCTGGGGCAACAGTCGAACATGGAGCTGCTGTCCATCTGTTGGGTGGACTCATGCTACAGCTCCACGCTCTGCTGTCCCTTGCCTGATTCAGCACTATGGAGTTGCAAGCATCAGCCTAGAGTGTCAGGTGAGCGCCCACAACTCTATTGGGGGGGGGGGGGCAGGCACACGGACAAACCATGGCTTGAGGAAATGCTTGTCCATCTGTTGCAGACCCAGGTGGAGCTGGAAGCAAGTAAACATGCAGGTGCACCCCCAGAGCAGCTCCAGGGGCAGCCAAGCTCCACATCCATCTAAAAAAACACCCATTCTCTCTCCCCCTCACACACACTGATGCAAATCATACCACCTTGAATGTCAGGAAGCCCACTCCACAGAGGTGGGAGGAGTGGTAGCCATTTTGACATCTGAAGATTGGCACAGAGGGCTGAAATTAAGGCAATAACTGCCTCCTGTGCACCAAACTTGGGGGAAAGGGCACAGGTCCTCTTCTCCCACCCTCCTCCCTAGTCACAAGAGTCCAAATTGGTTCCTCACACTCTTGCGCAACTCTTCTCACACAGATTTCACAGCATTTTGCAATAGGTGCTCTGTAGCCTTATTGCCCCCATTTTACATGTAATGAAAATGAGCCACAGAGCTGACGACACCCTCACTAATTTCCAGCCAGATGGGCTGGGAAACGACCATTTCAAGGTAAGCCACGTGGAAGAGAGGGATGTAGCACAGAGGCAACAACTGGGAAACTGGGCTAAAATATCTCCCAGGCATTACAGGGTCAGGTCTCAGACAACTGGAAGAAATGTGAGGCCAAGTCACTTTGGGCACAGAGAGGAATGGAAAGCAAGGAAAATGTATTCTTGTCTTCCACTGACCCAATGCAACCAATTTGTTCTTGGGGGGGAAAAGAGTTAAAATCCAGGGAAGTAAAAAGTACAAGAGTCCAAACAAACAGCAAAAAGAAAAAAATTAAAAAGTATTCTAGACTCCCTGCTTGGCTGCTCTCTCGGACATGTTTAGCATTTTGTTTAAAAAGTGGCTTTTTTGTTTCACTAAGAATGTGCTTGAAATTCCACATTAAAAGGATTGGCTTAAGGAAAAAACAGATCTTTCATCATAAAAAAACTTTTGCATATGATAATTTTACAATTACCAAGACAAGGTTGCTTTTGAGCTCGTTTCCTTCACTGTACTGTTAACATACCAATTCTATATATAGTGACTCTGGTCATCCATGACACAAAAGATTTGCTTTCTCCTGATGCAGGAGACTCCTTGCTGTCCTTTATAGCAGCCAAATGAGCCATTGTCTTCCTGGCTAGTGTGTCTACCTTCCAAGAAATCCAGCTTGGAGAATCGGCTTCCGATTCCCAGCACAAATGACATTGCACACTGAGTTACAATGCATGTCCTGCCTCTCTCATTAGCCATGGCCAAAGCCTTTCTGAACTTGCACAAGTGGCTGAAGGAAATCAAAGGAAAGTGGGTAGTGCTGGATCTCAGGAAGTAGAGTCCCCCTCCCCGCAACATGGGAATGTTAGACACTCACCGACTCATCCACTATAAAAAAGAAAATGTTACTGCGATTCATTTTTGTTGTTATTCAGTTGAACACCTACACATCATATCCCTTTCAGGGGCTAGGGCTTCCTGCATTGCAGACCCATCTGTTAAGCGTGGGTGGTTATTTGTAGTTTACTCATGAACCCCATGTGTTGGAAAGGAACCTTTCCTGAATCACTGCAGGCCCTCCCTAGGGTGGGCTTCCCTGGGTTTGAGGTCTCATGGACTCACATTTTACACCAGTGCTTTTAATCAGAATCGTGTTGGCATTCCAAGTTTATTCATGAACCTGGATCTGGCACAGCAACAGGGCATGGTCACCATGCCAGCAGAAGAGTGCAAGCTGCCTTGACCTGACTTCCCATTCCATCCTAGTCCTACTTTGCTGCCTGTGTTACAGCTGACGAGGATTTCTTCCTCAATTCTCTTCACTCCCTTGGTTTCCAGGGCTCCATCTCTCTAACCATTCCTTCAAAGTCTCCCTTGGTGGCATCGCCTCTGCCTCCCTTCCCCATCTTTGTGAGCATTCCTGAGAACTCGGTCCTGGGCCCTCTTCCCCTTTATACTTTATTCCTTGGCAAACTTATCAAATGTCATGGCTGTATGCAACCACCTGTATGCCGATGACACCCAACTCTTTCTACCACGAGCGTAGCTAGGCTGGAGTGGCCTTGGCCCACCCTCCATGCCCCTCTCTGCAGCAGGGGTGCACATGCACCAAGGAGTGTGGAACCTCCAGGTGCAGCTGCACTGCCTGTGTCCATTATAGCTATGCCCTTACTTTCTACCCCAACCCTCTTGCCTTCCATTCAGACTTGTATCACTAGCCATTTCTCTGACATCTCCATCTAGATGTCACTGGCAACTCAAGCTCAACATGTCCAAGACTGAAATTATCTCTCCCTCCACCCAACGAACCATCATAAACAGTGTTATGATCTAGGCTCTTCTGTAGACACACAATCGGCGATTCATCTTTGACGCCTCCCGCTCCTTTTTGTCTCATACTCAGCCCTGTCATTTCTCTGCATAACATCATTAAAATTAGGCCCCTCCTTACCACCTCTGCTACCAAGTCTCTAGTCCCAGTGCGAGGGAAGGGGGTGCATCCTGGGGGCAACTATGAATATTAGTACAAGCTCCAAGGGCTGCATGGAAGTTGTGGGTAGGGGTGCTTCAGCAGCGTACTCAAGAAAAGGAGAACCCAGCTTAATATGCATTTTCAATATTCCTACACTAATATTACTATAAAGCATAAATCAAGCATACAATGTCCTTTCTTTACATATGCAAATAATATCCCTTGGTTCTATAATGCAGCCATATGGCTTCAATCAGCCTATTAATTAACTACAGTCCCCCCCCTTGTTAACTGGGCCCTTCCCAGTTAACACATCACTTGCTTATTTCTGTTTTGGGATTACATAGAATGCTCTGTGCTTAAGTGGGCCTACCATTGCATGACTGCATCTCTGTTCCCTTACCTGAGCTCAGTTCTTCAGTGGCTGGAGGTAGGAACTGGATCCAGGAGGCAGATCCAGGAACTGGAAAAGGGCCACATAAAGACCACATTTGGCCCCCAGGTTGGAGGTTCCCCACCTCTGCTCTAGTCCATGTACCAGTTTCTTTCTCATCTTTACTATTGCAGCCTCCTTCTTCCTGGCCCTCCCCACTCTCACCTGACCCTCTCCCTTCTGTTCAGCACCCCACTGTCAAGGCCATCCACCTTGCCTGCCACTTTCATCATGTTCAATCCCTTCTCTACTTCCCCCCCCGTTCCTTCTCCTGCTTCGCATTCAGCACATGCTCCTCCTACTCACCACTGAGGCTCTTGCTCCTCCCCATCTCTCTGCCTTCATTTCCTACTATGCTCCTTCACAGGAACTTCGCTCCTCCTCACCCACCCTGGAGTCACCTATTCCCTAAACTATCTTTACCCTTTCTCTTATGCTGCCTCTATGCCTAGAACTGTTTCCCAGCCTTCAAATCCCTCCTGAAAACTAACCTCTTCCATTGGGCTTTCCCCAGCTCCACATTCCCATAGATTACTCCTTTGTGCTTCTCCTTATACCAGCTCATCCTTCAGGATCCACTAAGCAGCTGGTTCATGATCAGAGGACCCCTGGCCTTGCTCCGATGCTGCTGAATGAGAGGTCGGTGGCCAATAAGGCGACAACTGTCCAGGAATTGATCCTGGACCATGCAGTCGACCTTGTATGTATCACGGAAACCTGGCTGGACACTGAGTCGGGGCCTATTTTGGCCTATTTTGGTCAGAGGGACAGTGGGAGCGGTGTAGCCATGATTTTTAAGGAGTCATGGTCTGTTCAGAGGTATACGGTGCAATCCATATTGGGTATTGAGGGTCTCCATCTGGTGATCGATTTGGCAGGAGACAGACTGGGAGTGCTACCTGTACGACAGCCTCCTTACATGCTCTAGCGGAGTTGGTATTGGAGGTGGTGTTGCAGTCCCCAAAGACATTAGTCTTGGAGAACTTCAATATCCATGCTGATGCTGAACTTGGGGGTGCAGGGCAAGAGTTCATGGCCATCATGGGCCTGTCCCAGATAGTCATCGGCCTAACATCAGGGGGGACATACCTTAGACCTTATGTTTTGCACCAACCTTGAGGCAGGGGTTCCATTAATGGGAGAGATATCAGCTGTGCCCTTGTCATGGACGGATCATTGCCTCCTGCTGGCCTCTCTTCTGGTGCATGTCTGCCCCCGGAAGGTTGCAGAACCAATTTGAATGGTCCACCCACACAGACTGATGGACCCGGAGCGGTTCCGGAATGCTCTGAGTGAGATACCCTCTGATCTTGATGACAGTCTCATTGCGTTATGCAATACTCTGTTGACAGGGCCATTGATCAGACGGCTCCTAGCCGTCCGCTTCCCAGGAGACAGCACCACTGGCCTCTTTGGTTCCTGAAGAGCTGCGGGTGCTGACGCGAGAAGGGTGGTGGTTAGAGCGACGGTGGTGTCATTCATGTGCTGAAGCTGACCAATTGTGTCAGAGCTAGTTCACGAGCCTAAGCCGTGGCTATGCGGGTAGCAAAGAAAGAATTTTTTTGTTACCCTCATAGCATCCACAAAATCATATCCAGCAGAGCTTTTCCGGGTGGTGCGGGGGCAGGTCAGTCCGGCCTCCCTCCCACTGGGAGTGGAGTTATCTAGTGCTCACTGTGACATGTTTGTGGATTATTTTACAGATAAAATTGCTCGTATTCACCACAACTTCGGCGCAGCGCTTATTACACTATGGGAACCAGAGGTTATGGAAGCCCCACCTTGTCAGAGTGTGTGGGATCAATTTCAGTCGGTGACACCCACCGATGTAGAGGATGTTCTTGGGGCGGTCAGGGGCACCTCGTGAATTAGATCCATGCCTGTCCTGGTTGGTTAAGGCCTGCTGGGGAGACACTGGGACCACTGCTTGTCAAGGTGGTCAATGCCTCCTTTCGGGAGGGCAGAGTGCCGAGCTGTCTCAGAGAGGCGGTGGTGCGGCCTCTGCTCAAGAAACCATCGCTTGACGTTGAGTCCCTTACCAGCTATTGACCTGTCTAACCTTCCCTTTTTAGGAAAGATTATTGAGCGAGTAGTGGTTCGACAGCTACAGGAGCATTTGGCGTTGGTCAATGACCTACGCCGGGAATTGGATTAGGGCCGGTTTATTCTATTAGATCTGTTGGCTGCATTTGATACCGTTGACCATGAGATGTTGGTGATGCACCTGCGGGACCGTGCCAGGGTGGACGGGATGGTTCTTCAGTGGTTCTGTTCCTTCCTGGCTGGAAGAACTCAGTGAGTCGTGCTTGGGGATTATTTTTCATCATACCGAGACCTCTCATGTGGAGTCCTGCAGGGTTCTGTTCAGTCCCCTCTTCTGTTTAACATGCACATGCAGCCACTCGGCAAGGTGGTCAAGGGGTTTGGGGTACAGTGTCATCAGTATGCGGATGGCACCCAACTTTACCTCTCTTTTTCATCAGACCCAGGCCCGGCAGTCTCAGTGCTTATTCGGTGTTTGACAGCTGTGAGGTACTGGATGAGGGCTAATTGACTGAGGTTGAATCCTGACAAGATGGAGGGGAAGCTGGTGGGAAAGATGATGGAGATGGTGGCCCCCATTACTGATGAGGTTTGTCCTTCATTGGACTCCCAGGTGCAGAGTCTGGGGGTGCTCCTTGATTCGCAACTCCACTTGGATGTTCAGCTGGAGGCTGTGGCAAACAGTGCTTTTTGCCAATTACATCTGATGCAACGGCTTCAGCCATATGTTTTGGACTGACCTGGCCACTGTCATCCATGCTTTCATCACCTCTAGGCTGGATTATTGTAATGTGCTCTATGTGGGACTACCCATGGTGACGGTTCGGAGACTACAGCTGGTGCAGAATGCAGTGGCCCGCCTCTTGGCGGGATTGGCTGCCGGGAGCATATTACACCAGTTCTCCAATCTCTGCACTGGCTGCCTGTAGTCTTCCCGGCCCGATTCAGGGTGTTGATGCTTGCCTATAAAGCCCTGAATGGCCTAGGCCCTACATATCTGCGGGACCACCTCACCTCTTGGATCCTAGCTTGCCCCCTGCGGTCACCCGGGGGTGCCCTCCTTGAGGTCCCCCTCCTCCCCGTGAGAGGGAATGTGTTGGGTTTTTNATTCTTTCTTTTTTTGTAAATATTTTTTATTAACTTTTAACAACCCAATCTTTCACATTCACAATTCTTGATTCATACAGTTTAATTGCTTGTATACCCGCTCCCCTCCCTCTCCCCCCCGCAACTTGCCGGGTCCAGTGCCACCTTGTTTCTTAAATATAGAAGTCAAACAAGTATGCGTTTTCATCTTTTTTGACTGTTTCACGCTGCATTATTGTCATACAGGGGTACCATGTTGCTTCAAAGTCTTTTTGTTGCTTTTGTTCTCCCAATCCCACCATTGTTTTTTCCATGGAGAACATGTACCAGAGGTGATTCATTCACTCCGCAAAGGTGGGTCCTTTTGTATCTTTCAATTTTCTTGCAATTAAACTGATTGCCACCAGGCAGAGCTTTTTACATGAGTCCGCCCTTTTTTGTATGCTCTTTGCCTCTGGGTATCTCCCCATCAGTCCAGTTTCTGGGGTAAAGGGCACTAGAGTTCCTGCAACTTTATTTACACATTTCCAAATTTGTGTCCAGAACGGTTTAATAATACTGCATTCCCGCCAGCAATGCATATATGTGCCCCTCTCCCTGCACCCTCGCCAGCATATCCCACTTTCCTCTCTTCCCATTTTTTCAAGTCTTGTTGGGGTTAAGTAGTATCTCATTATTAACTTTATTTGTATTTCCCTAAACTGCAGCGCCCTTGAGCATTTATGCATATGGTTCCAAATATTGGGCTTCTCTTGCTTACTTATTTGCTTATTCAAGTCCTTCTCCCATTTACTCATATATTTGTGTTCTTGCTTGTACCATATGTTTTTTAATTGATCATAGATTCTGGATATCCTGCCTTTGTTCCCTGTGTATTCAAATAAGGTATTTTCCATTTCGGGCTGGTCTATTAAAGTGTTCCTCCTCTCCCTTTTTTGTAAACAAGCTTTTTAACTGTATATATTGAAAGGTGTCTCCTCCCCCTGTATTATTTCTTTGCATTTTTGGAGTGTTGTAAATTTTTCCGCCTGGAATAGTTGATCCCCTCTCCTAATCTTTTTCTCCTTCAATTTCTTTTGCAGGTTTGATACGCTCCTCCCTCCCTCCTCCACGTCTCTGGCGATATCCGTATATGGTGAGTATTCTTTCTTAATTTTCATTTTCTTTACTGTCTCTTACCATTTTTTCATTGCAGTCCCTGCGAAGGGATGTTGTTTCCATATTGCCCCATTGATCTTGCCCTTATCTGTCAAATACTTTCTAAAAATTGTGATTTTTAAACTTCCCCGTTCCATTTCAGCCCACTGAGGGGCTTTATTCTCGTTATACCAATTGGGTAGCTCATTGAGTACCACCGCACTATAGTATAATTGGGGATCCAGTAAATTTACACCTCCTTTCTCTTTGTGTCCATGTAATGAATTCTTTCTTATTCTAGGTTTCTTGTTTCCCCAGACATGCTCCATTATGATTTTATTACATTGTCTGAAAAATTTCTTAGGTATTGCGATTGGCAATGCCATAAACTTATACAATATTTTGGGGAGTATAATCATTTTAAAAATATTCATTTCCCCCCAACCATGAAATCGCCAAATTAGCCCATGTCTTCATTTCTTCTCTGATTTGGTTATCAGGGGTGGGAAATTTTCCTTATACAAATCCTTAATGTTTCTAATTATTTGTACCCCTAAATACTTTATACTAATTTCTTTATCTGGGAAGGGGATAATCTGTTTTATTTGCATTCGTCTCTTGCCCTCTGCTCCCAGAATCAGTGTGTTGGATTTCCTATCATTTATCTTATAGCCTGAAATATTTCCAAACTCCTCTATCTTTTTTATTAGTATGGGGACAGACTGTTCAGGTTCTGTTATGAATGATATCATATCGTCTGCATATAAAGCAAGTTTATGTTGCCTCTTGTTAATGTTTACCCCTTGAATTTCTTTTTCTTGCCTAATTGCTATAACTAATATTTCTAAAGTGATATCAAATAATAGTGGGGATAGCGGACAGCCCTGTCGAACTCCCCTTTCTAATGAAAATGGCTCAGTTAATTCACCGTTTATTAGTAACTGTTAGTGGTGGGACCCCGGGCCCATTACCGGCTACCGGATTTACCGGTTACCGGTTCTGCGAAAACCGGATTCCCGGATTAAATCCGGTATACCGGTACCGGATTTAT
The DNA here is from genome assembly GCA_003113815.1 of Sphenodon punctatus. Lineage (NCBI taxonomy): Eukaryota > Metazoa > Chordata > Lepidosauria > Sphenodontia > Sphenodontidae > Sphenodon > Sphenodon punctatus. The sequence goes on from QEPC01004523.1 coordinate 2,380,612, forward strand.
TTCATTGGTTTCAATGGGGCGCTGTGTCCCCATTGAAACCAATGAAATAAATTAATTCCC
>QEPC01004523.1:2381205-2392516 GCA_003113815.1 Sphenodon punctatus
AAACAAAAATCCAGGCTGGGCAGGGTGGGTGGGGGGTGTCCCCCCTTCCACCCGCGCAGCCTGGACTCGGGGAGGTTTTTTTTTAAAAAAACTTTTTTGCTGGGGCTTTAAGTTTTTTTACATTGCAGCCATTTTTAAATGGCTGCAATGTAAAAAAAATCCAGTACCCCGGAATCCGGTACCCGGTCCGGATTACCGGGTCGAATCCGATAATGCCGGTACACCCGGTACCGGCATTATCGGATACCGGATTTTACCGGTTTCCCGCCCCTAGTAACTGAACTGTGCTCTTGGTTTCAAATAAATGGCCTTCATCCATTTATAAAGTTCCCCCTAAATCCCATTTTCTGTAATGTGTTTATCAGACATTGCCTTTCTATGGAATCAAAGGCCTTGTGTGCATCCGCTGATACTATGATTGATGGAATTCTATTTTCTTGGATAAGATGGACCATGTTTACTACTCTCCGTATATTATCTGTCCCAACTCTGTTTGGTATAAAGCCGACTTGGTCTTGGTGGATAATTTCTGTTATTATGGCTGCAAGTCTAGTCACTAGTATTTTTGTGAAAATTTTGCAATCTACATTAATTAATGAGATTGGTCTAGAATTTTCACAGTGTTCCTTTGGTCTGTCGTTCTTATGTATTAGGACCACTGTGGCATCATAGAATGTCTCTGGCATTGAGCCTTTTATTAATATGTCGTTATATGTCTCCACCAGGTATGGTGTTAATATACTCGCATAAGCCTGATAAAATTCTGCCGGGTATCCATCAGGGCCCGTCGCCTTATTTTTGGTTAATGATTTGTTATTTTTACTTCCTCCTTGCTGATTGGGGCATTTAATTAGTTGCACTGCATTGGGTTTAATTTTGGGATGTTGTACTTACCTAAAAATTGTTTTATTTTTTCAGGTTCGGGCTTTTTGGAGGCATAGAAATCCAAGAAAGCTGCCGTTATTTCCTCTGCTTTTTTACTCTTACAATTGTCTTGTTATATTTCTGTAATAATGATACTATTCTTTCTTTGTTTTTTAACTAAATTTGCCAATGGCTTTCCTGTTTTGTTGCCATGTTCAAAATAAAATGCTTTTATATGTTTCAATTGCCTCATTGTTTTTTCTGTTTCGTATGTATTTATCAATGCTTTGGTTTTGTGGATCTCCCTGTGTGTGTCCCCTGAGAGCTTATTTTTATTGATTTCTTCCCACTTTTTCAACTGGTCATATAGTCCTGATATATATTTCCTTTCCTGTTGTTTTTTTGTGCGCCTATTGATATGCACGTCCCTCTTATTGTTGCCTTTGCAGCTTCCCATAACATTTGGGCAGATGTGACCGAATCTTTATTAATCTCAAAGTATTCCCTTATGCATTCTTCTAATGTTTCTCTAGTCTCCTTGTCTTTAATTAAAGATTTATTCATTCTCCATGTTTTTAGGCCCCGCTGTTTCTGGGTATTCAATGCTAATGTTGTTATGATGGCATAATGGTCTGATATCACATTTGGGCATATTTGGGAGTTTATACATTTACTTATAGTTTGTGTGTCCATCCAGACATGGTCAATCCTGGTATATGTTTTATGTACCTGTGAATAAAAAGGTATATTCTCTAGCTGTAGGATTCCAATGCCTCCATGCATCTATCCAGTTGTTATTCCTTAAGCCCTTGTATATTTCTGTTTGCCATTTCTTTAATTTTAATGTTATTTGAGTGATCCTTACTTGTGAGGATTGTGTTAAAGTCCTCCTGTATTATAACTGCTCCATATGTGTTGTGTACAATTTTCACCCATGCTTCTTGTAAAAATTCTCCTGTTGCTTCATTGGGTGCATATATATTTACCAACGAGACCTTTTCCCCTTCCAAGATCCCATTTACCATAAGGAATCTTCCTTCCTTGTCTGCTATTGTCCTTTTATGTTCAAAACTTCTATCCCCATTTATTCCAATCATTACCCCCGCTTTTTTCTTATTGGCACATGCTGCATATATGTATTTATATTTTTTTGGTTGGAATCTGAAAATATCCCCGTTGCAGGTGTGTTGCCTACAAAAAAAAGACATCTGCCCCCTTTTCCAAAATCTTATTTTTTAACTCTTCGCCTCTTAATCGGGGCATTTAATCCCTTTACGTTCCACATTAAGAATCTTACATTAGCCATGATCCACTATCCTTATTCTCTTCATTCTTTCTCCCGCATACTTTTTTCTCTTATCGTCTATCTTTCTGGTATCCCTTCCCCGGCTAACACCTGTCCCCTCCCGAACTTTCCTGTCAACTGGACAAGTTATAAACCCTTTACCCCTTTCCTGTATCCCTCCCTTACTCCTTTTCTTTTTCTGCCCTTCCCTGTGGCATTTTTCTTTGTTATTTCCCTCTATACTGTCTTTCATTTTCCCTTTTTCTCTCCCATCCCTTCTAGGGGAACTTAGTAGCGGTAATCTTATCACCTTCTCTCTCTTTCCTCTCCCTTTATTCTATATTTTGCTCTGTTGCTCGCAAAGCATTCTCTGTTCGGAGGGGTTCCATCTCCTACACCCCCCCCCCCTTTTCTTTATGTCTTTTTTCCTCCCTTTGTTTCTTATGTTACCCTTCATTTTTGTTAGGTGAATTCTGAATTCTATCATCAATCTTTTGTCCCAGTTCTCACCCCCCGGTCCTTTCTGTGTCTGTTCAGTCTTGTTCCTCCATGTCCTTTCTCTGGGGTCTGTTGCTGTGCACGAAGGTCTCTAGGTCCTCCGGGTCTGTAAAGATTTTTCTCTTCCCTCTGTGCGTTACCACCAGCTTCACAGGGGGCCAGAGTTGTGATTCCATTCCTTCCTCTTTCAGCGTGCCCATATACTTTATCCAGTTCCTCCTTTTTCGCATGGTCTCCTGAGCATAATCTGGAAAAATCTTTATCTTTGTGTTGTTAAATTCCAGCTCTGTTATCGTCTGTCTGGCCATTTTTAACACGTTTTCTTTATCTTGAAAGTACGTTAGCTTAAATATTATCATTCGTGCTGGCTCTGTTTCGTTTCTGGGGGGGTGCCCTGTCCTATGGGCCCGGTCTATTTTAGGCTTGTGTAGTCTAGGTGTTTCTGGGAAGATAGTTTCCAGGATCTTCCATATCAAGTTCACCACCCCACCCATTTCCATGCCTTCTTTTACTCCTGCAATTCTTAGATTAGAGCTTCTTGATCTATTTTCTAGATCCTCCAATTTTTCTGAGATCCAGTCCACCTGCTTGTGCATATTATCAGCCAGTTCTGCAGTTTTTACTGCTTGATCCTCTGCCTCTGAGATCCTACTTTCCACTGTATCCACTCTTTTTGTAATGGCCTCAGTTTTTTTCCTGCCTATTTCTATGTCCTTTTGCATTTTGTGAAGAGTTTCTCTCTATCTTTCTCTGCTTTTTTGATGTCTTTTTGTATGTCACTTAATATGCTGAGCACCTCGTTGTTGTTGTGCTCTGCCTCCGGAGGATCTGTTTGCGTGGCGCGCGCCGCCATTTTCTCCTTCCCTCCAGCTCACAGTGCTGGGGCTTCTGGAGGCAAAAGTCCTTGATCCCCCCTTTATTGGGCCCTTTCTGCTCCCCCTTCTTCTTACCACGCATTGGGTTCAGCTCTGCTCATCGATTGGGGTGAGTCTTTTTTGTTTTTTCACCGTTTCGGGAGGTTTTCCTTTGCGCTTTGACAGAGCTCCTTGCTATGAGTTGTTTTAATGTTTTTTTGCTATTGTAAGCCGGCCCAAGCTGCTGTGTCAGGAGGACAGGGTATCAAGCTTTATAAATAAATAAAATAATTAAAAAGGTAAGCACATGTGCCTGCAACTTCATGAATATATATCCCTGTCTCTCCCTATGTGCCCTTTCCTTGTTGTCCCTTGACTGCAAGCCCCTCAGCTGAGCTAGCTGTCTCACCACAGCTGTTCAGCAGGCACATTGCTGATGCTATACAAGTAAATAATAATGTGTTGACTATGCGGCTTGGGTCCTAGCCTACTAGAATAGCTAATAAATATGGTGATGCAACAAAGCATGTGATGTGGTGGTAAAAGGATCATTCACTCTGGCAGCACTACGAGGAGTGTGTTACAAAGGAACAAACAGAGTTAGTTGAATATAGCTTTGCAGAGGAAAGGATAGTATCAAATCCAGCAAATGCTGTAAGAGCTACAGAAACTCAATGACAGGAACTGTGTGGAGTGACCCTCCAAATGTCCTGGAGACAGGTGCTCAGATGTGCATTTAGTGGAGGTTGCAGACTAGCTGGTTGTGATTAACTGTGTAGCAATTCCATAGATAACCTTGGCATGTCAACATTCAACAAATAGAGTATGAACAAAGAGAGATATGCAGCATATTATTGCAATTTATGAAGTAGAAGAGGGCTTGTTGGCCCTCTTCCACAGGTGCTTCATTCTGCCGTAATTAGAACTTAAAATCCCATGGGCATGATTGCCTCATGAAGACTATTTGGATCATTTATTTGGCATCAAGTGACTGCAAGGTCGGTTCTCAAAGGATGTAGCGTCTGGGCTTCACCAAGGGCCAGGAGAAGCTTGCCTCTGATATTTGAGAAGCTGGGGCAGACAAACAGAACGTGCTCTGTCGTATCCCTTTGCCCCAGGGTGCAAGATCGACATAGTCTTTTTTGCAATGGTACTCCCATATAACGTCCCTCCAGTATTGCTGACGGGAGAACCCCACATCGGAGGCGTGTGAAGGCACGCCTCATTGAATAATTTGATCAGTTCAAAAGGTAATTAGAGTCAGCCAAAGGTCTTACAGGCAGGGTATATGACAGATTTATCCGTTGGCATTGTATCAAAGCTGCATCTATCTGTAATTGTTGATCAGCCAGCCTCTGCTTTATCAGTGTCATGGCCTGCTTAATCTCCCTGGAGACAAGAAATTCTAAGGAGAACCCCGATCTCCCAAGTATGACCTCCCACTGTTTAAGCCATGGGGCAAGTAACCCTTCCCACAAGGGAGTCGTCCCCCTGGGGTAAAGTGACAACCCTTAACCAGAATCTAACCAGTGTTTGTATCACATAAATCCTGATAGGGGGGCATCCAGTTTCTGACACACCTGGTTCCCACATCTGGTAGCCTCAGAACTGACATACACAGTAGCAACTTTTGGTAACTCGCTTTCCCAGGCGAGAAGCCCAAAAATAACGGCAGGGCATAGGGAGTGCAGTTGAAACTGACCTCCTGTGGGACAATTGGGAGAATGCCTTCAGAGGGGATGCTGGTTTAGGATAGACTAGGAGACGGAGGTGGGGAATCGTAGATAGGGGGATTGTTTTATATTATCTTTTTACTTTTGCTGAAATATTAGTTTTAAATTACATGTAGACAATGATTATTGTGTTTTTGTATGGTTATTATTGCCAATAACTTTTAGTTGCGGCAAATAAAGGTTTATTTACGCTTCATCTTCAAGTGACTGCAAAAGTGATTCACCTAACAGTAAAACTTTGTACAAAAATGTTCAGTGCATCATCTTTCACCCAGTGCTCCGTCTCCTCCCTCGGCTACTGTAAGTTGTGATTCATGCAGCCTTTAGGGATAGAAACAAAAACCATCATTCCTGTTCAGCAGCCTTAGTTGCAGCTTTTACATCCCTCTAAAGCCTATGAAGGTAAGAATAGCTAATGGAGATGACAAAAAAGTGAAGGGGAGCGGGGAGAGAAAGCCCGAGCTATTAATGCTCAACGGGCACAGAAAATTTCTGTTTTGTCACAACTGCCTAGTGCAACCAATTGTACTACTTTCGTCTCCCCCCAAGAAATACAACACAGGCCACATTTTGCTTTCCCAAATACACTTTAGATGGGAGCTGCATACAAGTACACTATTAATGGGGAGTTTCATGTCTCCAGAGGTCAATGACACTGGAAATCAAAAGCAGTACTTATTTTGTGCACCAGCAGTAGCAGCACGCTGACAGGCATGAAGGCATGACCCCTCTCCTAAAGAGCTGCCAGATTCTGCTGAATGGCATCTTACTTCCAGGGCTGGATTAAGCATTGTGCCGAGTACACTATAGCATTAGAGACCCCCATTAATAATCTCCCAGCGCACCGGAAAAGGGGACCTTGTTCCCCAAGCCTCTTTGCACTTGTCTTCATAGTTAATATTCTATGCAAACATTTTCTTACCAGAACTGTGATTATTCATCAGAATTTTAATGTCCACGACTAGTGGACTCCTCATCTCCCCCACCTGCCATAAACCTCTCCCGCTCTCCCCACTCTCTCTATTGTGACATCACCATCCAGCCCATCCAACCATAAACCTCTCCCGCCCTCCCCCTTCTCTATTGTGACATCACCATCCAGCCATAAACCTCTCCCCCCTCCCCCTCTCTATTGTGACATCACCATCCAGCCATAAACCTCTCCCCCTCCCCCTCTCTATTGTGACATCACCATCCAGCCATAAACCTCTCCCACTCTCTATTGTGACATCGCCATCCAGCCCATCCAGCCATAAACCTCTCCCGCCCTCCCCCCTCTCTATTGTGACATCACCATCCAGCCCATCCCTCAGCCATCAGTCTAGGATTCATCTTTCATTCCTCTCTCCCCTTTACCCCTTAAATTCAGTCTGTTGCTAAGACTTGCTTCTTCTCTCTACCCCAAGCTGCTAAAATCCAGCCCTTTCTTACCTGCTTCTACTGCCCAAGCCCTAGTCATTCCTCACCTTGGCTACTGCCATGTCCTCCTTAGAGACTTTCCTCGCTCTCTCTCACTTCTGATCAGCATTCCACAGCCAACATCATGCACCTTGCCAACCATTTTGATTAGGGATAGGATTTTCAGTTTCAGATTAATCCATAACAGCCTGAAACAGGCTGTTACCATTTAATTAAAAAATGGAACAGAAATTATCCTCCCAGTTATGGATCCCCGTTTCCCCCACACCCCATTCCCCAGAGCCTTGAAGTGGGGACCCTGGCAGGCTCCCTTGCTACAGCATCCTCCTCACTCTAGATCGCGCATGTGAGAAATGGCTGCTGGGCCGTTTTGCACATGCACGAAATGGCTGCCACCCTTAGCCAAAATGGAAGTGACGAGGCTGGTAAGTCCACTCTCGGGCTCTGGAGAATGGGGATGTACGGGCCCTGGGGGATGAGAGCGGGGTCACATATCCACAGGGGGGGGTTTTGGGGTGGGGGTAATGGTTTTAGATATGGAACTGAAATATGAAACCATAATTAAATCCATGAAAACAGTAAAAACAATTTCCTCCAGTGTCCCACCCCTAGTTTCATGTTCAATACCTCCTCTCCTCCTTCTACTGGCTCCCTCTTAGCGTCCAGCACAAACTCCTTGTCTTCACCTTCACGGCTATTCATGGCCTTGTTCCTTCACTTCCCACTGTATTTTCACCTGGGAACTTCACACCATCTTTGCTTCCACCCTTACCGATCCCCGAGTCTCTTGCTCCTTAAACAGTCGTTGCCCCTTCTCCCATGCTGACACCTATGCCTGCAATGTCCTGCACAGAGAAATATGCTCCGCTCCATCCCTACCTACCTCCAAATCCCTCCGAAAAACATGCTCTACTGCACCTGAGCTGCAGGTAAAAGGAGTGGCAGATAAAGGACTGTTGAAAATGTTGTCGGGGGTAGCAAAAAGGTTTGGTCAAAATGGAAATGGTTAGAGGATGGAGTGGGGGCACTGAAAGGTGAGGGATGCCCAGGGTGATGGGGGGAGGGGAGGAGTGAAGCAGAAATATGGGTGTTTGAGGTAAGAGGGTTTGAGTGAGAGAGTGGAGCACTTTCAAAAATATTTTCTTTAATCCCATCATTCCTCCATCCCCATACTCGATAGGTCATTTAAAATTTCCACAAAATTACATAAGCCAGCACATCCATGTACAAGTCCGCATTGGCAGGGCTTTCCCCCCCAACATCCCCCACCCCACGCTGAAGATGGTCTGGCTCTGGGTAAATAGCCCCTCCCCAACATGTGGCATAGTATGAAGTCACCACCTGTCCATATCCAGCCCTGTACATGTAGTGTAAGTATTTCCAGCAACACTACTTGCAGACTGACACAAAATCCAAGGGTGGCACATGCATATGTTGGACAATATAGAAAGTTAGGGGAAATTAGTCACAAATCACTAGGAGCTAACATACATGGTAGAGGCCTGGTTTGGCCTGCTCTGGTCCTCCTGGACCAGCAATGAACCTGCATGTTTGTTCTGAGCCTACCAGATGTGGGAACCAGGTGTGTCTATTTTTGAGCCCACCTGGACTGGTGAGTTCCCATAGCAACCAGCCAAATCATGGCAGGGTACTGGCTGCAGAAAGGGGGCAGAACCAGCTGTCCACCATCACTCCCCATTCCCGCTCTCCAGCCGGGTCAGGTCCTGCGGGGCCATGTAGTCCATGTTCCAACCTGACCTGGCCTAGGGTGGTCCCCCTGCCCTGGGACATGCAGCCACCATCGTGACTGCACGTTTGTTTTCATTGTGGTGTCACTCAAAAGCATGTTGTGCAAGTTCGAGGACTTAAAATATCCATGTGTACGTCTCTCATTTTTTAACCATATTGAGTTGCATTTGTTTGTTTAGTTGTACATTAGGTTAAACTTGCCTGCCAGAAGGAAACTGGATTTCAGAGGTTTCTAGGAAGGAGTGAATCAGAAAGAGAAATCCAAGGGAGGCAATGAGTCAGAGAGGCCTTCAGGGGTGTGGGCCATGCGGGAGACTGTCTGAAGATGAGTAGGCAGGTAATGTCTCAGTACTATGACCACAGAAATGTGTTTATTAATTCATCTAACCTCCTCAAATACAAACAAACAACAACACTGGGTCTCATCTTTGCATGCAAGGAGCTAGCAGAGCATGTTAGGGTTGGCAGTGGTGCTGTAAAGTTCAAAATGAAGGCTGGTCGAGGGGACACAACCCTTGCCCCAGAGGACAGTCCCTTTTCAATTTTGATTCCTGGCAACCCCCAATACCACCATGGGGACTGCAAGGGGCCAAAATTAAGATGAGGATTATCCCCAGTGGCTGGGGCCATATCATTTGGGGGTCAAGGATGGGGCGTTAAGAGTAGTGATGGGGTGGGGCAGCTCCTCCTCTATAGTTTTCTATCAATTCATTCAGAGGCCGTTTTTAGATGGGACGTGCCCATGGGGGTCCACCTATCCCCCACAGACCCGGGAACCCATCTGAAAGGCACCATGGGTGGCAGTGTGCTCCTGCATCCCACATACCACTCACCCATGCCACCGCATGGAGCAACCCATGTTTTCCCAATTGCTCTGCGAGGTGGCATAAATGGATGGCGCGTGGGTGCAGGCGCACACAGACTGCACACCCATACACCACCATGCAAAGGCCCCACCCACCCACCAGAAGTGCCCGGCGGCTCAAATGGACCGCTCTACAAGAGGGTCCATCTAAAAACAGCCAGTCACATCTTTCCCTGAAAAACTGGTGACTATTCACCATTACCAGCAATGGCAAGAGGGGGAAAAGATCACTATTACTCAGTTTAAGTTTGCATTTTTGACAACAACTGGCATACAGTCATTTTCACTCTTTTGTTGATGGTCCACCCACTTGCTCAAGCTATGGCAAACAAAGTGTCACTAGTAATAGGACTGTGGACATAGCACAAGAAACTTCCAGAAGAGGGGTGAGCATGGGCCTCAAGAGGTTTGTTTTGTTGCTCTTCGATACAAGACCTTTTAAAACATCAACATGTGTGCCTCAAAACCCTACAATTGTCTTTATTGGTACGTTATTACACCAGTGGTTCTCAAACGTTTCAAACTGTGCCCCAACTTCTTCTTGGTACTGGATGCCCCCATCACGGACACATACGTAACTTGCCTTCCTCTCTTTTTCTCCTTTTGTTCTCTTCCTCATACGTGTGCCTCTGTTGACCATTTAGATGAACTCCAGCATCTAAAAGCAAGGTTTCAGAGGGGTGCCTCGGCCATTGTCCCCTTCCTCTGACTGTACCCACTATGCTGTCAATTGGCAGGGTGTGGTAATAGAGGAATCTCTGCTTCAGAAAATGATCTCTCACCGGGGTGATCTTGTGGCTGGATCCAGTGGCTGGTTCAGGACCAGTTACAGCCCTCATACAGCACAGTGTGGCTCTGCTGTTACTGAAGTTCTGGCTGGACATTCCCAAAGCCTTTTAAAAAGGGAAAACTAATAAAGCTCCCCCATCCATCTGTTTTTTGTTAGGGATGCTGTAACATTGGCCAAATATCACTTATTTACACCTGAAGAAGTTAAATGGTCTTGTTCCCATGGACTTGCCTACAAATGCTGCCCTGGCCTGTGATTTATATAAAAGTAGCTGTTCCCTTAATTTCCCCCACAATAGCTCCATTCTTACCATATGAACCTGCTTTGTCAGTATTCGCTTTGATTTATGAAAGATTTCAAACTACCAAAATAACTATCCCTTTTCTTTTCATTAAAGCTAATCCCCACAAAGACACTTTCATCTGCTGATTAGTCATGCTTCAGCAAGCCTTGCTAACCAGAGGCTAAGTTATTGATGTGTTAAAGATGTAATCTCAAGATCAAGACAGCAGAGGGAAACTCAATGTGTTATTTGATAGTCAGAATTTAACAATGTCTTACCTTATTTAATCAGCCTGGGTAGCACACGGTGGGCCGGCAGTGTGATGAAGGCCCTTCTAGAAGGGCTAGATGCAAGAACCAAATTTTTGTTGGAGTGTTTCAGATGTTCGTGAAACTGCATTATTGCAGTTGTATTATTGTACAACACTGCCTGTGGAAGCTAAGCATCCAACTTCCATTGCCTTTCTTTGACTGCCTTCATCAGACCGCTTACTACGAAGCACAATAAAGAGCATTGTTACAAGGGATGGGCGAACGCAGTTCGGTAGTTTGGAGTTCGGCCCGAACTCATCCTGTTTGGACGACCAAACTCGAACACGAACACGAACGCAAACATACCGAACGGCAAAATGGCCGAACAGTTCGGTCAGTTTGGATCGCGTTCGGGTGGCAAAAAAAGGCTCACTGGAAGGGAGACGACAGGGAGGTGTCCGTCACTGAGGAGCAGACGTCCAGGCACCAGGAGTGGAGAGGCTTGCAAGAAACTAAACTAATTATCTGCCTTCCCCCTTCCCAACACATTCTGAGCTAGTCACTGTTCCTGAACAGCAGGTGGTGAGTAGGATTTTTAGATTGCTTTAAGTTTCATTTCAGTTTTGTACTGAAATGAAACTTAAACCATAAACTGAAACCTTGTGTTATGCACTGTACAGACTCATTGAGTATGTATGTATTTCACTACAGACTCCTCTT
>QEPC01004523.1:2392936-2407861 GCA_003113815.1 Sphenodon punctatus
TGATTTAGTTTTAGTGTTTGTAGGAGTAGGTCTGTGTACTTATTAGATAATCCATTTAGTTCATAGCATTTAGAATAGTTAATAGCAGTTAGATTTAGTGTAGATAGATATATTAGATTAAAAAAACAACCCATACAAAAACAAAAAAACTAGCCGAACGGACGAACCGAACGCGAACGAACTGAACTGCCGAACCAAACGTGGACGAACCCGAACTGTGATCTGCTCGCCCATCCCTAATCATTACATAACAGTAAATGGGAGACTTTGTGTAAACTTGAAACTCCTTCTCCCCCCCCACCCCCCACCCTGATGCATTTATTTACTGTTCACCTCAGCCAGGGGAAAAACTTCCACCAAAGAAAGACAGGCTCTTGAGTTGGTTCTCAACCTGGAGCCATGAAAGTCATGGTGTCCATGTCCACCTGTGCTGAGTCCAAGGCAGGGACAGGCCTGGAGAGATGTATACTGGCAGTCATGACTTCTGTGCTGGGAGTGGGAGCAGTTGCTGTGGGAAAATGGCAAGTTGAGAATGCTGTGGTGAGTTTGAAGGTGCCAGTGAGAGCAAGCGTGGAGAGAGAGGCCAAAGCGACCATTCTTTGGAGCGCTCTAGGCTTTACAGCCATTTATTTATTTATTTTTTATTTATAGAAAGCTTATACCCCACCCCCTCCCACCTAATGGCAGTTCGGGGCGGCTTACAATTAACAAAATGTATAAAATACAAATACAAACCATAATATAATATCATGCAAAAATACCATACAAAAATAGGTGTCCCATGTAAAATTATTTTTACATGGCCACAACTATGGTGCTGGTGGACCTGCATGTGGGCGGTGCTGCACACAACCTAAATGATGAGCTGTAGACATGTGGTCCTGGTCTCTTCAAAGATACCATGAGTGTTCATTGGGTGGTGTTCATGGTGTTCAGATTGTAAGTCCTAGGGCAGGGACCGTGTATATTCCATTACTTTGTAAAGCACCAAGGACAATTGCTTGTGCTATATAAATGCTTGCTAATAATAATAATAATAATAAATTGTTTCATGTGTTACCAGGCATCCAGGAGAACATGGTGGTGGAGCAGGAAAATCACTGGAAACCGCTCCACAGGATGGGAAAGGTATGTGCGAGAGTGTGTGGGAAGGCACCATGGCAGGGCCATGGGCTGCCATGGCGGTGGGAGGAGGAAACCAAAATGGCAGCTGGGGGTGGCGACAGAGAATGGCATGGGTTCCTCTACAGTGATCTGGCCTGGTGGGGGTAGGAGAAGGCATCATGGTGGGACAGTGAGCTGCCACAGAGGGGAGCCAAAATGGCAGTCAGGTGTGGAAGCAGAGATACAGCCAGGGTGTGTGTGCGCAAATGGCAGGAGGAGAACCGTGTTGTACTGGTTTCCCACCACAGCAATTACCCCAGCAGCCGCACAGGCCACATACTCATCCCGCTTCTTTTGGGGCTGGCATGGAAGCCAAAATGGCAAGGGGGGAAATCAAAACAGCGCCTTAGGGGAAACTACATAGTGCTGATATCCCACCACAGCACCGCCGCAGCAGCTGCATGGCGTAGTCATTTCCACTACCCTTTGGGAGAACCAAGGGCTGAAAACTGGATGGGGTAATGGCTTTCCTTGCTACAGATTTGCCAGTGCAAGGGTTGCAAACGGAAGCCTCTGCCACAAGCACCCAGCAGAACCACAACCTGCAGCTCCACAACCGTAAGCATTTCCTTTCGCTTTAGACAACAACAACAAAAAAGATAAAGGCTAAAAAGTAATTATTTTTTTCCAAAGATAAATGATAAAAATTCTGTAAAATATAAGATGATTTCAATAAAATATAAATATTTCTTATTTTAATAAACTTTTTAGTAAAATTTTAATCAAAATTTTTATTAACAATAAAATGTTACTAAAACAATTTAAATAAAAATACCATTTATTGTTATTAAGTCCTGCAGCCTTAACAATGATGTGTAATCACTATCCTCTTCTTGTGTTTACAGGAAGAGAAAGCCCATGCAAGAACTGAACGGCTAGTGACCCAGCAGCTACAGGCGCATCTGGACTGCACCAGTTTCCTAGATCCCACCCAGTCAGGCTTTCATCCAGGTTATGGCATGGAGACAGCATTGATGGCCTTGGTCGATGACCTCCTAGTACAGCTAGATAAGGGCCACACACTCCTACTAGTTCTACTGGATTTATCAGCAGCTTTCAATACCATGAACCATGAGTTGTTGGTGACCCGTCTGAGTGACCTGGCCAGGGTGGACGGAACAGTTTTACAATGGTTCCATTCTTACCTTGCTGGCAGAGCACAGCGGGTGGTCCTAAGGGACTGTACATCGTCCCCCGGGGAGTCTCTCACGGGGAGTCCCGCAGGGTTCCATTCTGTCCCCGCTCATGTTTAACGTGTATATGAAGCCACTGGGGAAGGTCATATGCAGCTGGGGAGTTAGTGGTCATCAATATGTAGATGATACCCAGCAGTATTTACCTTTTTTATCTGACCCAGGCCCTGCTGTCCCCGTATCTGGCCACTGTGGAGGACAGGATGAGGTTGAGCTAATTGTTGGGGGGGGTGAGGTCTGTGGGAGAACGCCCCCGTTCATCCTCCATTGGTTCCATCTGTGTGAAGGCTGGGGGTGCTTCTGGATTCTCAGGTGGCAGCTGTGGCCAGGGGTGCTTTTTGCCAATTACATCTAGAGATAAGACTCCGCGTATGTGTCTCAGACTCAGACCTGGCCACCCTCATCCATACATTAAATATCTCAAGACTGGACTATTGCAATGTGCTCTACGTGCGGCTGTCCTTGGTGACAGTCCGGAAGCTGCAGCTAGTGCAGAGCGCTGTGGCCCGTCTCTTGATTGAGACGTGCCGCAGAGAGCACATTACACTAGTGCTCCAAGTACTGCACTGGCTGCCTATTGTCTTCCGGGCCAGATTCAAGGTACTGGTTTTCACTTTTAAAGCCCTTGAGGCTCAGGCAGGCGGAGGTGCCATGGGCTATTAGGTGCAGTTGGTGCCTGGGCTCTGCGGCAGGAAGGAGGCAGCCCTGCTTCAGTTCCCTCCCCCAGCAACACAGTCAAGCCAGGCCTCCCCTTCCCAGCCTGGTCTCTTCCCAGCTGAGCCCATGAGCCTGAATGAGCACTAGATGCAGGCGCTGTCCTGGCAGAAGCTCTAACTTAGCCGGGCCAAGCTGAAAGCCTCCAGCTGCACCTCAGCTTGTGGGTTAGTGCCTACTGCCTAGCTCCTCCTCCCCAGTAGCTCTTCCCCATACTGCCCACCCCAGCAACCAGGTCAGAGGGCACCAAAGTCCCCTGCCCTCCTCCCCACTCTTCTGAGAAAGAATTCTCATCTAGCAGGGGAAAGCCTCCCTCCTGAATATTTGGTCAAGTTACCGAGGACCGGCCAGACACTCAACCGATGACTGGAAACTTGCCAAACTTTTGTTGACTATTCGGTGATGCCCTACTTTCTATCTTTTCTGTATTTTTACTTGCATGGCCAGTGTGCAAGCTCCCACAGCCTCCCCTCCCCAGTACAACACAGGGCTTTATGCATTACATTTACCCGTGACTAAGCTCCCCCCTGCCTCCTTCCCCTCTCTGTCCACACCAGGCAACCATGCCAAGGTGCTAATGATGGTGCTTGATTTCTCCATTTCACTCCTCTACAGGGACAATATAGAATGTTTAAAAGAATAAGAATGTTTTCTATGACAATATTGTCTAAAATACTGGTATGTACAATCGGTTTTAGTGTATGGAGTCAATACAAAATACATTGTTCACTGCAAGCACAATCCCCATATTTTTAAAGTTGTAAATAATTAGGTTTACTTAAATGTTTATCCTGCCCTTCCCTCAAAAGGCTCAGGGCAGCAAATCCTTTACTGCAAGTCAGTTCCTTTAACTGCAAATCCTTTATTGTAAATAAAGTTCTTTAATTATAACTCCTATACTGAAAATGAAATAATTTAATCCCTTACTATAAATAAAATCCTGTATGATTTTCATGCCAGGCGAAGTGTCCTCACGAAAAGGGGGCAGTCGGAGAATGGTGAGAAGCCCCTTTAGGGTCTTGGGAGGAAAGGGGGTGGGAAGCCAGGGTGCAGGAGAACAGGGTCATTGGAAAGTGGAAAGCAAGAGACTGCTTTGGTGGCTGGAAGCAGTTGAGAGGGGGGTGCCTCTCTACTTCCTATTGCCATTCCAGACCCGGCACGCCTTTGAGTAACAACAGGGAAAACCTGGGGTTCATGGCTGCAGCTGGTTCACTTGGGAATATCAATAGGGAATGTACAGGGAATGGAAATTGTGCGGGCTGGAGTGTAGGGTCCAAAGGAGGGAGAGTATGCCATCCTGGGGGCGGGGGCTGGATGAGCCAAAAGGAGGAGAACAGATTGAAGCATTTTCCAAAGGTTTATTAAATGGTTTGAAACCCTGGCTGCTTTTATGCTTATAAAACACCCACACCCCCGAGGGCTGTCCATTTAAAAGGTTACCCACCTGATGTGCAAATGGAGCACAGGAGACTCTTCCTGCTCCATCCCAGATCCATTTGTGGTGCTCTGGAACATGCCAGAGCACCACAAGTGGAGCAGGGTGCCCACACGCGGAGCCATCTACTTGATGGACGGCTGCTGCAGTTCCGCCCCTGGTCAGAGGTTGCCCTGAGCTGCGGGTGGCAGCCTAGAGCAGCAGCCGATCCACCTGCAGCTCTATGGTGTTGGGGGCATTGAGAAAGCAGACCATGGGCCACAACAGCACCAGGTCCATTTAAAAACAGACACAGTTGTGGCTGCAATTGGGCAGACATAGGGCTGCACCCCTGGAGCCGGTCTGTAGGTGAGCACCCCTGCCTCTATTATAAAATGGCATAGAACACTTGTAAAATACTTTTACAAAACAGGTTTTTCAAACACTTTTGTAGAACAGATTTATTTCCTCTCCCCCCCCCCCCCTTTAAATGCTTATTTAAGCACTTAAACACACTTTTAAAGCAGTTTTAAACATTAATGGCTTTAATTATGATCTGGAAAATGTCACTTAATACTGGGTGCTTGTAGTAGGCACTAGGCAGTCAGTGGGTGTGCCTACACATGGCATTCCAGATTTTGGGGGTTAGGCACTGCTCCGCTCGATGGTCACAGAACCTCCGCCCTGGCTTGCCAGAGCTAGCTGGCAACGGATTCTCCAATGTGCCCCCACAGGTCTTGCAGATGTAGTAGAGAACACAGGCAGTGATGGGTAGCAGAGCAGCAGTCTTACAGGCAGTGGCGACAGGTGGGCTTTTAGGCTGTGGAAGGTGGGGCCACCGAGAGCAAAGCCACTAGGGGGTCCCAATCCCTTTCCTCTTGCCCCTTCTCTAGGCCATTTTTTCCCAAGGGAGGCAATCTGCACTGAGGCCAAGTTTGGCCTTTCGGAGTTGTATGCAAAGGAGAGGAATACGGAGAGTTGGTGGGGTTGAGGTCTCAGAACTGTGCCATGGTGCGCCAGGAGTAAGAGCTTTGTTCTGAAGGAGTTAGGTTCCTTCTCTGAAGTGAAGGAGAAGCAAACTTGGAGAGAGGAGAAACATTGTATTACCGGCATACAGTCATGTTGCAGCAGTAGCCCGAGACACTGAGCTGGCTGCTGTAGACACACAGCAAGACAAAGTCCTGCCCCCAAAGAGCTTTTAGTCCAACTAGAGGAAGTGCTATAGTGCATCATACAGAGGTATGTTTGCAATAAGTACAGAGGCTGCCAGACTTCCAGTTGTCTCCTCTGGCAACTAGGCTGCCGCATTTCCCCTTGAATCACCATACGAGATGGGAACCACTAGCCAGCAAGAGCAGGGTAGCCTAGGGGATAAGGTGTTCGATTTGAACCTGGGAGACTAGTGCTCAGATCTCCTCTTAGCTTTGGGCTGGGTAACTCTGGGCAAGTCACTATCTCCCAGCCTCAGTTCCACATCTGCACCCATGACAGCGATGCTGCCACCACCATTTTGGAAAAGGCTGTGCATGCACAGAATGGTCGAGTGGCCATTGTGCTTTAGCTTTTAAAATTTTATATTTTATTGATTTAGATACAGACTTAAATTCAGAAATTGCAGCTATGGATTCAAGTCTGCAATTTCCTCCACTGCCCCTACTCAGTAACAAGAGTGTTTCTAGTTTACATCGTGCACCACATTTCAAAAACTGCAACGCAAACTCTAATCAAGTGAAGCAGCATCTTTACTTCCATTTCACAGAAGCAAATTAGGTACAAGGGTGACGTTTCTCACCCAAGGAAGATTAAACCCCAGAAGAGATATCTAACTAGTGAAGAACAGGTTCTCTTGGTACTCAGGAGAAAGCACTTGGGCATGCAACCCCAGAGAGAGATGGGGAATTTTTCTACAAAAATAGTGAGCATACAGCAAAGCCTGAATTGATGAAGCATGTACACCACTCATGGGTGCAACATACACATTATACAAGCATAAAAACTTCTCTGGACTAGTTTTAACGTAATCACACAAGCAGGATTTAAAATGTATATGTCTGCAGCCTAGACACGAGTTTTTGGATTTACTGCACAGAGTTCAGAAGTCAGATAAATTCTGAAGAAATAACCTCAGATGTGACAGCACTGCCATCATCCTGCCAGGGGTGGAGAGGGATACCCCAGCCAGGGCACCTCCAGCAATGGGAACAGACATCCTTGCCCCCTACTCGTGTGTGTGTGTGTGTGTGTACATGTGTGTGTGTGTACACGCACTCGGATGGGCTCCACCTCTGTGCTGCGGCCAGTGCCCTACTCCCCACCTGCCATTATGGCCCCCACACACCAGGATGAACCGGGGTCAGGAACACACAATCCCGCCCAGTTGATCTGCTCTTGCCTAACTGGGCACGGACTGTTGGTCCGCTTTGTTTCAGGCTCAGCTGCCACCCCAGGTGGGTTTTGTTCCATATCCGCATCTGGCAGGCCCAGAACAAACATTCAGGTGTCACGCTGGCCCAGTCAGGCCAAAGCAAGCTGAACCAGGCCAGCGTGATATCTGTTAACACCCTTCTGAAGGCCAAGAGGCAGATGAAAATACTTTAATGCAAAATAAAAAAAAAATTGGTCTGTAGTATTTTTATAGTTTTGAAGAGCCCAGAGTCATACACAGGTACCAGGGATTTTGAAACATACCAACACATAGCATGTTCTGATGTTGCTGAATGCGAGGTTGGTGCTCAATAAGGTGACAACTGTGGCAAAACGCCTATTTCCATAACAGAGTCCCCTAGACAAACGCTCAGTTACACCCTATCCACGCCTCCCACCCCTCGGGCCTGTCTAACGCAAGCTCACAGGACTAGTCTTCTAGGCATGCTCCACAAGCCAAGGACAGGGAATCAGTATCTCAAGGTGAACGCCCTGATGTTTCCCCTGAGTGACATCAGAGGTCAGAGGGCTCAGGCAGTTCACCAGCATTGGAGAAACCCCGACCTGGGGGCGAATCCCAAAGGGGAGGGGTCAAGCTTAAAAAGCCAGGACACACCCCTTCCTCTCTCTGACTTTCTCTTTCGAAACTGCAACACGCAGCTGGCAGGGAGCCAGCTAAGACATGTGCCTCACTTGTTTCTGCCTGCACAGGTGATGAAAAGGAGTCTGAGTACCAGCAACGGCCTTTCTACCCTCAGTCCTAGGAGGCAGCTACTCAAACCAGGGGGACACCCGATCCCCAAGATCCGAGACTATTTTAAGTTTGCTTCCCTCTTTAGCCAAAGCCTTTTACCTTAGCTTTGTTGCCAAACCGGTTTCTCTGCTTTTGGTCAATAAACTATCTCTTTTGTTTTGTAGAATGGGCGTATCTGTACCCGAGTGAAAAGACGAGCGGCTGGAAAGAAAAAGCCTCTGGTACCTTTAAAGGTTAGAAGGATTTGTACCCACGAAGGGGAGTCCTGGCAAGACACATAGGTTCCAGCAGGCCTGCCTACGGAGAGCAACTCTAGGGTGACTGACCTCAGCAAGAAGGGTATTATTATTATAAACATTTGTATAGCACCAGCCATGCACCTGGTGCTTTACAGAACAAAGATAAAGACACGGTCCCTGCCTATGGCTTACAATCTAAAAAGACAAGGAGAGGGGACAAGGAAGAAAAGGGAGAAGCAAACAAACATGCAAGCGGCTGCGAAGTCTCAGGTGCGCATGCTTGGCTTGGTTACAGTTAGGCAGGAGACTGCAAAGGAGGGCAGACAGTAAGTAATTGGGGGAAAGCAACTAGCAGGCATTGGGAAAGGCTGCATGGAAGAAGTGGGTCTTGAGGAGGGATTTGAATGTGCAGAGGGAGGAGGCGAGGTGAATGTGGGTAGGGAGGGAGTTGTGGGCGAAGAGCCAGAGTTGGACTGGGCTGCACATATCCGGGAAGGTGTGAATCCCTTTCCGGGTTCCCAGTGGTGGCAGCGATCTTTAGACGTAACCCAGTAACGCAGGTGGCTTCGCTGTATAGCGCCCCATACTGCGTTTCATCACACGTGGTGGCAGCGGTGGCTGAATCCACAAACGGCCAGGCTTAACACGCACAGATAGGGAATCTGCATTCCCCAAGCAGGTTTTTTTTGGTGGCACACAAGGCAAGGGGAATTTTCAAAGATAAACTGGAAGGAACTAAGTCCTTTTAATTTGGCTACGGGTCAACGTGACAGGACTTAGTCATCTTGTTGTACCACTCTGCCATTTCTCTAAGGATGCGAGAGAGGAGGAGTGCAAGAGGAAGAAGATTGACTTCTCTGGCATGAATAAGGCTGCTGCAGTCAAGGCCCTGATAAAATGGGATGGAACCCAGGATCTCATGCTGGCGAGCTCGAGTGGCCTGGGCAAGGATGCAGAGGCTGACTGTTCTTCAAGCCCCTCCAGGTGGACCCAAGAGCAGCAGGAGCTGATCCGTGAGCAGAACCGCCTCAGGGAGAGGGAGCTGGAGAACCAGGCAGAACGCAAGCATGAAAGTGAAGAGCGAGAGGAACGACAGAGAGGCCCAGGAAGCCCAGCACATACACGAAGCGGAGATGTTACACATGAAGCAGAGCCCCCCACAAACTGACCCCCAAGGACTTCATCCCCTTCAAGGAGGGGGGAGGAGCCGGAGGTGTTCCTGAGCATCTTCGAGAAACAGGCTCGTAAACGGGAACTAAGGGAGAGGGAGGATGAGAGATATATGGCTGGGTTGGTAATGGGAACAATGTCGGCTGGGTTGGATGATTTGCCCATTGAATATGTTAACAATTACCCTGCTTTCAAAGAGGCAGTGCTCAAGCACTATAGGCTGGGGCCAGACCACTTCAGAAAGCAATTCTGCACCCTGGCACCCCAGCAAGGGCAATCCATGGTCGAGTTTGGGGCCCAGTTGAGGGAAGCCTCTTGCAAGTGGCTGGAGGGAGCGCAAGCTGATACCAAAGACAAGGTAGTAGAACTAACGCGATTAGACCAATTTTATTATCGTTGCCCTAGGGAAAAATCAAACAATTGGGCCCTTTTTACACAGACGCTCTAACACCCATAAAATGGGTGTTCCATTTTATTATACATGTTGCAGGGCACCACTGCAGCTAATCACCATGGGCCCTGTGCACACATGATGTCTCCATCCAGTTCCTCTGGGTGGAGATGGGTGTTGGCCGGTGGGTGGGGAGCATTTCCCTGGGTGGAGATGGGTGGGGGCGTCTGTGTAAATGTCACTTACAGTGGGTGTTGGGTGGGGGCGTCTGTGTGAACGCCACTTTCGGTGAGTGTTGGTGAGTCCGTTGCTCCGTGGGGGTGGAGATGGGTGTTGACTGGGAGCGCACACTCACCAACACCCACTGTAAGTGACATTTACACAGACGCCCCCACCCATCTCCACCCAGGGAAATGCTCCCCACCCACCGGCCAACACCCATCTCTACCCAGAGGAACTGGGTGGAGGCATCATGTGTGCACAGGGCCCATGGTGATTGACTGCAGTGGTGCCCTGAAACATGTATAATAAAATGTAACACCCATTTTATGGGTGTTAGAGCATCTGTGTAAAAAGGGCCTTAGGGAAAGATAAAAATCCCAAAACTAGCAGCGAGGCAGCAGAGGTCGCTGGACAATTGTTGCTCAACAGGAAGGGGATGGACAAAAAGCCTATCCACTTTGGGAAGAATTGGAAAGGGCACTAAATAGGGGGAAAGGGGGAGGTATCCCCTAAACAGGAATCTGGGTCCCCACCAAGGGAGAAAAAGGGGACTCCCAATTTGGGAATACCCCCAAATCAGGATATGAAGGGCTGCTTCAATTTTGGGGCATTGGGCCACCGGAAAGCCAGCTGCCCACAGTTGCAAAGCACCCCCAAGCCAGTCCACAGGGCAGCAATGGTACGAACAGCGGAGCCAGCCAAGAGCCCCTCAGAGGACCACATACAAGCCTTTTGGATCACAAATCCCGAGGAACTGACCGGATACCTCAGAGAGGAGGGGGATTATAAAGGGTAGAACCATTATTGGGGAAATAGATACAGGGGCAATGATGTCTGTGATCAATGCCAATTTGGTCTCTCCCACAGATATACTGCCAGGGCAAACCCGTCATATCCAAGGGGTACATGGGATATCCCTTCCAGTCCCTGTGGCCTGCCTGCCCATACAATGGAGGGACACTGCAGCGTGTCTGGATATTGGGGTGATGGACAACCTCACGCTTCCCATGCTGATAGGGAGAGATGTTATGCGGCCCTGTAGGATTTCAAGGGCCATGACCAGGAAAGTAGAAGCAGCTACAGGTGAAAGCTCCTGAAAGTCAGACAGGCTGACAGGGGGTTCCTAGGGAAGTGGGAAGTTACTCAGGGCTGGAGGGTGGGTCAAATGCAGAAGCCACCCCTAGCCTCCGTAGCCAGCTTCAGAGTGGGGTTAAGTGCGAGGCAAGTTCCCCAGCAGAGCAGGGTGGGCAGCCTGAAGAAGGAGCTGTGAGCTCAGAGGCCCAAGAAACAGAGATAGATGCCAGCCCCGGAAGGGAGAACATAGAACCCAAAGAGGGAACAGTAATCCTAGGGGTGGGCCTAGAGGGCAGCCCTGGAAGGGAAAATGTAGAGCCCAAGGGTGCAGGAAGGGAAACAGTAATCCTAGGGGCAAGCCTAGAGAGTAGCCCCAGAATAGAATTTGTAGAGCTCAGATAGGGTGTGGCAGAAAGAATAGTGACCCTGAGGGCAAGCCTAGAGGACAACCCGAGAATGGAAATTGTAGAGCCCAAGGGGAGAACAGATGAAGGGATGCCAGAAAGGGATGGTGTACCCCTGGGTGTGGTAGAGAAGGTTAAGCTGGAGGTTTTTGCATACCCCAGCCTAGCAAGCTCAGAGGATTTTGAGCTGGAGGTTCTAGAAGACCCCAGCTTGGAGCAGCTCAAGCAGTCAGCTCAGGAACAGGAGGTGGAATTCACTCCTGACTGTGGGGAACAAGTAATCTGGGATGAGGAAAAAGCAATTCTGCAGTCACTCCCACTCACAGGACAGCCTTTTGAGAGGGTGGGTATAGATAGGGGACCCCTGACACAGGAGACAAGGGGGAAGTGCTCTATTCTGACCCTAGTAGATTCTGCAACTAGATACCCTGAGTCCATTGCTCTACCTTCTACAGGGGTCACTGATGGCCTGAAAGATTTTTTGTCATCCAGGTTTTCCATCAGACAGATGGAATGACAAGGGAGGAAATTCCCAATCAGAATTAATGGAATGCCCATGGAATGAACACAGGAGGAAATTCCGTAGTAGAAATAATGGAATGCCTATGGGAGTGCTGTGGGGTTAAACATATGAAAACCACAGCCTCTCTTCCACAGACTAACGGGCTAGTGGATATATTTATTGGAACCCTGAAGGGAATGTAGAGGGCTTATGGGGACTCTCACCCTGACAATTGGGAGGAGGTGTGCCTGCATCTGTCCTCTGCTTACAGAGAAGTACCTCTGGAGGCTTCTCGCCTTTTGAGCTGACATTCGAGAGGCGAGCTAAGGGACCCCTGGTGACTCATGTGACATCCTGCACAAGCTCCTAGTCTTAACCTATAAAGCTCTTCACAACCTCGCTCCCCCCCACCTCTCTGCATTTATCGCCCTCCATACTCCAGCCCGTGCACTTCGCTCCTCCTCTGTCCCTTCTCTCACCCTTCCACGCCTTCCCTGCTCCCCTAAGCGCCTTCGTCCCTTCTCACTTGCTGCCCCCCATGCCTGGAACTCCCTCCCTGTCCACATCCGCCTTGCCCCCTCCCTTCATACCTTCAAATCTCTCCTTAAAACTCACCTCTTTCGCTCTGCTCTGTCTGACTCTTTATCCTGCTGACTGAGCCACTATTTCCTATACCTACGGTCTGTTCACCCTTATCCTTGCCACATGGACCTGCCTGCTGTCATTCTCATCGTAACCAAGCCAAGTACGTGCACCTGAGACCTCGCATCTTCATGAATGTTAGACCCCTTGTCTCTCCCTCTGTTCCCCTTCCTATGTCTCTCAGATTGTAAGCCCTAGGGGCAGGGACCGTGTCTGTTTTATTACTTTGTAAAAGTGCCAGGTGCACTGCTGGTGCTATATAAATGTTTGTTAATAATAATGAAATGACCTTGATTCAGTCTGGGGGGGTGGGAACCCCAAAGTAGTTCATGTAAGCTAGTTCAAACCACATTGGGAAAGGGATGGACTGGTATTCAAGATCTCCCCTGCTGACAGCTTGGAAGGGGATGATGAGAAAACAGACCTTTTAGTTACAGGCTCAGGGAAAACTGGGATTGAGGATCTCTCTCTCCACCTGAGGAGATTTTGCCCCAAGATAAGGAGAAACTGAAAAGAGCCTTGAAAGATTCTGGAGTAGTGTTCTCCCAACCTGTGGTAAAGGCACCTGACCCTAAGGAACTCTTTGTGGCTACTGCTGCCACGGAAGTAGAACTAGGGGTTGTGCTTTTACAGAAGCCCGAGGGGACTGGGTACCCAACTATTTACCGGAGCAGGAAGCTGAGCCCCAGGGAACGGAATCTGTTCTCTATACAGAAGGAGTGCTTGGCTATTGTCTGGGCTACAGCCAAACTGAGACCCTACCTGTGGGGACAGGAGTTCACCCTCCTAACTGATCATGCCCCCCTGCTGTGGTTGCAGTCCAGGCAGAACACAAACTCAAGGTTACAGTGGTGGGCCTTGAAACTGCAGGAATTCAATATGAAAATTGAGCACATAAAGGGGAGCCAAAATGTGATCACAGACGCTCTTTCTAGAAAAGATTGTGACAGACTATTCATTTCTCTTTCTTTTGCGTTAGTGTGTACAGCAATACACATGCTGGGGAATGGTTTGTCTGTATTACATGTTAACACACATCTTTTTATTCTGCAGTGGGGGCTGTATGTAATATGGTACACTGGGGACTCTCACTCTGGGAAGTTACATGTCCCAGCTTTAGTGGAAGGAGGGGGAAATGTGGCAAGAATGCCCCCGTTTCCATACTAGAGTCCCCTAGACAAACGCTCAGTTACACCCTATCAACCCACCCACCCCCCAGGCCTGTCTAACGCAAGGTCACAGGACAAGTCTTCTAGGCATGCTCCACAAGCCAGGGACAAGGATCAGTATCTCAAGGTAAACACCACGATGCCTCCCGTAAGAGACATCAGAGGCTCAGGCAGTTCACCAGGATTGGAGAAACCCCGACCTGGGGGCGATTCCCAAAGGGGAGGGGTAGAGCGTAAAGAGCCAGGACACACCCCTTCCTCTCTCTGACTTTCTCTCTCGAAACTGCAACACGCTGCTGGCAGGAAGCCAGCTAAGACATGTGCCTCACTTGTTTCTACCTGCACAGGTGATGAAAAGGAGTTCAAGTACCAGCAACGGCCTTTCTACCCTCAGTCCTAGGAGGCGGCTACCCAAACCAGGGGACACCTGCTCCCCAAGATCCGAGACCCTATTTTAAGTTTGCTTCCCTCTTTATCCAAAGCCTTTTACCTTAGTCTTGTTGCCAAACCGGTTTCTCTACTTTTGGCCAATAAGGTGTCTCTCTTGTTCTGTAAAATGGGTGCATCTGTACCTGAGTGAAAAGTCCAGCAGTTGGAAAGAAAAAGCCTCTGGTACCTTTAAAAGGTTAGAAGGATTTGTACCCACGAAGGGTAGTCCTGGCAAGACACATAGGTTCCAGCAGGCCTGCCTACGGAGAGCGACTCTAGGGTGACTGACCTCAGCAGGAGGGGTACCTGGGGAGCCGTGGGCAAAGAGCTAGAGCTGGGCTGGGGTTCACATCTCCGGGAAGGTGTGAATCCTTTTAATTTCCAGGTTCCTGGTGGTGGCAGCAATCTTTAGATGTAGCCCAGTAAGGCAGGTAGCTTCGCTGTATAGCACCCCATACTGTGGTTTCATCACAACAACTGTCCAGGAATTGATCCTGGACCATGCAGGCAAACCCGTGTGCATCACAGAAGCCTGGCTGGACACTGAGTCAGGGCCTATTTTGGCGGATCTTGTTCTGGCTAGGTATTCCATGCAGCATCAGCCATGGTGAGAGGGACCGGGGGGTGGGGGGTAGCTATGATTTATAGGGAGTCGTGGTCTGTTTGGAGGTATCCAGTGCAATTAGTATCTAGTATTGAGGGTCTCCATCTGGTGATCAATTTGGCAGGAGACCGTTTGAGTGCTGCTGGTATATTTATTTATTTATTTAGCAAATTTATACCCCGCCCCCTCCTGCAATGCAGCTCGGGGCGGCTTCCAACAATCACAATAAAAACATTTAAAATTCATTTTAAAATATAAAATATACCATATAAAACAGGGCTAGAAAAATAATAAATAAATGGGTGGGGGACTAAAATCATCCCTCCCCACCCTCCCTCCCAAAGGCCTGGGCAAACAGCCAGGTCTTACAGTTCCGCCACAATGTTAAAAGGCTTGGGGCCAGGCGAGCTTCCTCC
>QEPC01004523.1:2410521-2446253 GCA_003113815.1 Sphenodon punctatus
CCTCCCCGGCCGCCCATGCGGGGCTGATGCTGCACGGCATACCCAGCTGGAACCAGATCCGCCAAAGTTGGACCGGCCAGATCATCCAGCCAGGTCTCCGTGATGCATGCGAGGTCCACGGCCCCATCCAAGATTAAATCATAGATAACTGGGGCCTATATCATGCACCTACCTGTACGGCAGCTTCCTTACATGCTCTGGCAGAGTTGGTCTCTGATGTGGTGTTGTGGTCCCCAAAGACATTCATCTTGGAGGACTTCAACATCCACGCCAATGCCAACCTTGAGGAAGTGGAGCATGAGTTCATGGCCGCCATGGCAACCATGGACCTGTCTCAGATGGTCATTGGCCCAACACTTCAGAGGGGACATACCTATGTTTTGCACTGACCTTGAGGCATGGGTTCTGTTAATGAGGGACGATATCAGCTGTGCCCTTGTCATGGACGGAGCATTACCTCCTGCAGGCCTCTCTCCTGGCACATGTCAGCTCTTGGAAGGGTGCAGGACAAATTCGAATAGTTTGCCACCAGAGACTGATGGAACCGGAGCAGTTTTGGAATGCTCTGGGTGAGATACCCTCTGATCTTGACGACTGTCTCATTGATGACCTCATTGTGTTAAGGAATATTCTGTTGACAGGGGCCATTGATCAGACGGCTCATAGGCATCCGCTTCCCAGGTGACAGCACCGCAGGCCTCCTTGGTTTTCGGAGGAGATGTGGGTGCTCAAGCGAGAAGGGCAGTGGTTACAGCGATGCTGATGTCATTCGCATGCGGAAGCAGTCAGAGCTAGTTTACAAGCCTATGTCATGTCTATGCGAACAGCAAAAGAAGAGTTTTCCGCTGCCCTCATAGCATCCGCAAAATCCCATCCAGCAGAGCTTTTCCAGGTGGTGTGGGACCTGATCAGTCCAGCCTCCCTCTACCTGGGAGTGGAATCATCTAATGCTCACTGTGACATGTTTGTGGATCGTATCACTTTTCTTGATCCCTGAGTCTGAATTTTGTCTGGGTTATGGCACCGAGACTGCGCTTGTGATGTTGGTTGATCTGCACTGGGAATTGAATCAGGGTCGTTCGACCCTGCTGATTGTTAGATCTGTCCACTGTATTTGATACTGTTGACCACGAGATGCTGGTGACGCGCCTGCGGGACTGTGCAGAGGTAGGTGGGATGGTTCTGCTCCTTCCTGGTTGAAGGAACTCAGTGAGTGGTTCTTGGGGATAATTTTTCATCATACCGAGACCTCTCATGTGGAGTCCCTCAGGGTTCTGTCTTGTCCCCTCTCCTGTTCAATGTGCACATGCAGTCGCTCGGCAAGGTAGTCAGGGGGTTTGGTTGCGGTATCATCAGTATGCGGATAACACCCAGTTTTACCTCTGTTTCATCAGATCCAGGCCTAGCAGTCTCAGTTCTTACTCTGTGTCTGGTAGCAGTGGAGGACTGCATGAGGGCTAACCAACTGAGGCTGAATCCTGACCAGACCGAGGTGATGCTGGTGGGTAAGGCGGTGATGACGTCCCCACATTATTGAAGGGGAACTGTCCTCCTCTAGTCTCCCAGGTGCAGAGTCTGGGGCTGCTCCTTGATTCGCAACTCTGCTTCAACGTTCAGGTGGAGGCTGTGGCAAGGGGTGCCTTTTGTCAATTACATCTGGTGCGTTGGCTTCGGCCGTATTTTTGGATTCTGACCTGGTCACTGTCGTCCATGCTTTCATCACCTCTGGGCTAGACTACTGTTACGCGCTCTGTGTGGGGCTACCCATGGTGATGGTTCTGAGACTAGCTGGTGCAGAACGCGGCAGTCCGTCTCTTGGTGGGACTGGGCACACAGGAGCATATTACACCGGTTCTCTAATCTCTGCACTGGTTGCCTGTAGTCCTCGGGCCCAATTCAAGGTGCTGGTGCTTACCTCTAGAACCCTAAATGGTCTAGACCCTATCTGCAGGACCGCCTCACCCCTTGGGTCATACATCAGTCCTTGAGGCCATCCGGGGGTGCCCTCCTTGAGATCCCCCATGTTTTCCAGGGGACCACGATGGAGAGGGTGTGCTCAGTGGCTG
Organism: Sphenodon punctatus; assembly: GCA_003113815.1. NCBI lineage: Eukaryota > Metazoa > Chordata > Lepidosauria > Sphenodontia > Sphenodontidae > Sphenodon > Sphenodon punctatus. The sequence goes on from QEPC01004523.1 coordinate 2,412,588, forward strand.
CACCACAGCTGTGGAACTCCCTTCCAGTACAGGCCCGATTGGCCCCAGATCTCCCCTCTTTTCGATGTAGTTTTAAGACCTGGCTGTTGGTCAGGCATTTGGTGGGGTGAAATGAGTGAAGGGTGGGGGGAGGGAAAGATTTTTGAATCCTCTTTGTCATAAGTTGTTTTATATGTTTTAATGTTTGTTTATTGTAAGCCACCCCAAGCTGCTGTATCAGGAGGGGTGCAGTATCAAGATTTTTTAATAAAATAAATAAAAATCTAAAAATAAATGTGCATATACTTAAACAAAACATATTCCAGCTTTTACCCAATAGTAGGTCTTATTTTCTTCATTTAAATGAGATGCATTAAGCCATAAAACTAAACAGTAACAAAATTTATAAAATCTGATGTATGACTTACCTCCACTCCTAACCCAGAGAATGAAGGAGTCCTGGCTCCTTGCTCTGACCCACTAGCTCCCACCAAGACCGGCCCTAGGCAAGTGTGACATGTGCTGTTGCACACGGCCCCGCACTAGTCGCTGCAGTTTAAAAAAACATCTCCCTACATGCACCCTGAGATTACGGAGGACCTGACGCGCAACATGGAGGACCTTCAAGTTCTGAAGATACACACTGCTGTTTCTATGAAGGCTGCAGGGCACATTGCAGATGCTTCGAACAGCTTAAAGAGCTGGGCGGCTGCCTAGCTAGGATTTGCTGCTCATTGCACATGAGTAGTTATTGGCCACTCTTGGTCATGCATCCTGGGATAAGCATAGCCCCCCTAAAAGAAACGGACTTCTTCCTGCTGCCCATCTCTCTGCTCTTACTGGCACCTTAAAAGCTCAACACATGCTAAATTCAAACACTCGTCCCAGCGCCTCCTGCTTTACAGCACATGTGGAACGACATGGCTCAGAAAGACATGGCTGACAATGGCAACTAAGGTTGAGGTGTACGTTTACAGAGCTGCAGGATAAATGCTTCTATTTATTGCTAACTTTTTCCCCCCCCTGTACTGTGTTCATAGGCAACCACCAACACTGGTATGTCCACCTACGTCCATATCATCATCATCATCCACCACCCACAGCAAAGACAACTCTCTCCACTGCAAGGGGTTCTTCTCTGTGGCTCTCCAAGCTGTGGTATACCACCCCGTCTGGTTCAGAGATGTTCTAGCAGGGTAGTGGGCCCAGTGCTTGTGCTCCCACTGGCAGTTCAGGTGGGCCTCTGAAGCAAGGGCCTTGCATTCTGTGGTGTCTCCTACACCAGCTGCCTGTGCTTCCTGGCTATGGCCCGAATGGCACCCCAGATATTGTCCACCTGTCTTATGGTCTCCCCGAGCAGCTCCCTCACAAAGTGCTCCCTGCACTGCCGGTTGCAGACCCACTAGTTTTGGTTTCACTGGGTGCTTGTGCCTCATAGTTCTGGGTTCAGTGGCAGATCTGTTGCAAGGCAACAAAGGATGCCATTTGTAAGAGGGCATATAAGTATTGCCAGAACCAGACCCTAGAGTAAGGGTGAGTCCGGGCTGGAGTTAGTTCATAGAGCAAGCTTGGCTTGGACTGACAGCCCTTTAAGAGTCCAACTGCAAAGCCCTAAATAAGCTACCTGAGATTACAGCTGGAAACAGTCTAAGCAGAATACAAGATTATATATATCATATGGATGGTGGGTGGTGTACAATGATATGGCTGCCATTGATTGCCCCAATACAGTTGGGGACCCCTCCCTCTGAAGACCCTCCAGTATCTCCATGGGGTCAGACAACTGCACCACCCAGTCCAGCAGTACTTCCGCTATTGCCATGCAAACCTCGACAAAGATGATGTCTGCCCACCGTGGAGGTTCCCTCACTGAATTACTGGGCAACAGAATGGCAGGAGTCTGGGGTGGAGCCCTTCCACATTGCAATGGCCATGCACTTCTCCAGGGGGATGGGCTTCCATATCACCATGCTAAATTTCTCCAGTCACAGCTATTTACAGGACAGGGTGACGGGGCATCCTGAAGTTGGAGAGCCACACCTGGTCTCCCACCAGTCTGTGCTTTTCTCCTTCACCCACACCAACCTTTCAGTGGGTACAGCCAGGCACATGGCATGGGTGAGTGAATCCGTATCGGAAAAGGTGGCTTTGCACATCTCAGTCTCCGTTCCTGGACTTCCATGCTCCCCAGCATAGTCCATTGATGACAGAGGTGAAAGTCTACGGCACCAAAACCACCTCCAGCTTCTGATGTGCCGCAGTATCCCAGCCACGGCTCGAGCAAGAACCTGTCTGTGCCTTACAATCTCATTGAGCTAACAATTGACAACTTACAGGTTCTGCTGCATTACAGTATCGAAGACCTGGAGCACCTCTCTCAAGGTCTCGGGATCCATGGCTGTGGTCCCGTTGTCCATGAACTCAAGCCTCTTGGACCTCTGAGCACCACACACTAAATGCTTTCAACGCCTCAAACTCCCTCAAACTGTGCAGCCCATACCCCAAATGCTTTAAACAGCGCAGACAGCTATTATTGGCCACTATTGGTCATGTGTCCGCCTTAAGTCATAATAGCCTGGAAGAAAGAAACAGCTGGGTGGCTTCTTCCCATAGTTGTCATGGGAAAGGGTGGGGATGGGCAGGGAAGAATACCTGCTTGTCTGTCAGGTTACTCAGAGCACGCCCCACTAACCACTCGGGGTTAGCCTCTCTCTCACACACACCCCAATCAGAGGCCACCCCTTTATTAGGGTCTCTACATGCTAAACCTGCAAGTGGAAGTTGAGTGGTGGCTACACAGACTCAACACTGAATCCAGTGGACTAACTATATCACGTATCAGTCAGAATTGTGGCCCCCATCTGCTGATGGTCCAAACTCAGTTCTCACAGTTTGGGAGGCTTCGTCCTACATCACTGCACTGTGGAGACTAAACTTGAGCTGTACTGGAGGCTTGTACCACTGGGAATGTACCCACAATGAGCTCTCATGCATTGTGTCTATCCCATATAATAGTATAAAGATACTAGTCTGTTCAGAGAGGGTTGTTGTTTTTTTAGTGATTTCAGTGGGTCTGAGTCTTAGATTGCATTCTCACTGGGCAAAACCTGCAGAATTTGCCTCCAGGAAGAACTCCAGGAGGCAAATGCTGCATACGTTTAGCCTGGTGGGAAAGCAAACCCGTGCGGCTTTGCCTCCGAACACGTGGTGGATACAAAGCACTATTTTCCAGCTCTGTAATCTCTGCATCTTTGGAGACAAAGCCACATGGGTTTGCTTTCCCACCAGGCTAAACATGCACAGCATTTGCCTCCTGGAGTTTTTCCCGATGGCAAATACTGAACGTTTTGCCCAGTGAGAATGTGGTCTTAGGTGCTGCTGTTGTGTTACTTCAATGTTAGGAGCAATTGAGGGCACTGCTGTAAGGGCTCGTGTGGTTTTTAAGGAAACAATTCAAGCTTCTGCACTGATGAGAATCTACTTGGTATGGGAGAGGGTGGCCTCAGCTAACCCTCCAAAAGAGAGAAACTGACAAAGGCAGCAGTGGAAGGTTCAGGATTGAATTAGGGGTCCAGATGTCATTTTTCATAAGAAAAAGTCCTGAGGTCTGTTAGAACTTAAATATCCAGAATCACAAAAGCTCCCAGAGAACCACTCAAGCTTCCTCCTCTGTCTCGTTTGCTGCATTTCACAGATCTGTTATGCACCTACTCCCTGTGACTCAGATGATAGACAGGTCAGAGTAAAAACATGCTTTTCCTGCACCCTCTCTTTCTTCACCGACTCTACGCTAATTGCTTTGGAATTTAATGCAGGCAGGTTCCAAGTGATGCTGTACATTTAATCTGATAAATTGCTGTCAGCAATCAATCCGTTCCTGGAAGCGAAGGAAAGAAGGTATCTCATAAATGTGTTCCCAGCCCTTGAAAATTTTAACTGAATCCATGAAAAGCAGAGTCTTACAATTTCCAGCTTAGACTCTGCCTTGGAGACGTGGCATCTATATGCATTAGATGCCACGTATCCATTAGATGCCCCCCCCACCTCACATCCTTCCCTCCTGCCTCTCTCTCTCGAGGAAATCTCCACTCTTCTCTCTTCATCCAACCCCTCCACCTGCCCCCTTGACCCAATCCCCTCCTGCCTCCTGACCTCTATTGCTCCCACTGTTGCCCCCCCCCTTCTACATGTCAATCTCTCCCTTTCCACAGGCTCCTTCCCCTCTGCCTTCATGCATGCCACTGTCTCCCCTCTCCTCAAAAAGCCCACCCTGCACCCATCTGACACCTCTACTTACCGGTCAGTCTCCCTCCTTCCCTTTGCCTCAAAGCTTCTGGAACGTATCTACTCCCGCTGCCTGAACCTCCTCTCTGCCAACTCCTCCCTGAACCCTCTCCAATCCGGCTTCCGCCCTCTCCACTCTACTGAAACTGCCCTGGCCAAGATCACCAATGATCTACTGGTCGCTAAATCTAAGCGCCTCTACTCCATTCTTGTCCTCCTTGACCTCTCCGCTGCCTTTGACACGGTCGACCACTTGCTTCTATTGGACTCGCTTTACTCTTTGGGCTTCCGTGGCTCGGTCCTTGACTGGTTCTCCTCCTACCTCTGATCACTCCTTTAAAGTCTCGCTCCTAGAGTCAAACTTCTCCTGCCTCCCCCTTTCGGTTGGGGTCCCCCAAGGCTCTGTCCTTGGCTCTCTCCTCTTCTCTATTTATACCCTGTCCCTTGGCAAACTTATTGCCTCCCACGGATTCCAATATCATCTCTACGCTGATGACACCCAACTCTATCTTTCTACCCCCTCTCTCTCCTCTTCTATCCACTCACGCCTCGTCAACTGCCTCTCTGATATCTCCACCTAGATGTCCTGAGGTCAACTCAAGCTCAATATGGCCAAGACCGAACTCCTCATTTTCCCTCCCTCCTCTTCCTCTCCCTCTCCCTCTCCCTCTAACCTATCCATCTGCATTGATGGAGTCACCATCCATCCTGTTCTCCAAGCCCGTAGCTTGGGCTTCATCTTTGACACGCACCTCTCTTTTAAACCTTACATTGACACGCACCTCTCTTTTAAACCTTACATTGACTGTTGCCAAATCCTGCCGATTTGCCCTCCATAACATTGCTCGGATCCGCCCCTTTCTCTCTACCGCCTCGGCCAAAACCCTTGTTCATGCCATGGTTATATCTCACCTCGATTACTGCAACCTCCTCCTTGCTGGCCTCCCTCGCTCTCACCTGTCCCCCCTTATCGCAATCCAAAACTCTGCTGCCAAGGTCATTCACTCGGCCCGTCGCTTCAACCACGAGCAGCTTCTCCTCTTCTCTCCACTGGCTCCCCCTTCCTGAGTGTATCCTGTTTAAACTCCTAGTATACACATTCAAAACACTCCACAACCAAGCTCCCCCTTACCTCTCGGACCTAATCTCCGTACGCACTCCTGCACGTGCTCTCTGCTCTTCCTCTGTCCCCTCCCTCACTTTCCCTCGTTTCTCCAGCTCACCTAACCGCCTTCGACCCTTCTCCCTCGCTGCCCCCAATGCCTGGAACTCCCTCCCTACCCACATCCGCCTTGCCCCCTCCCTCCGCTCCTTCAAATCCCTCCTCAAGACCCACTTTTTCCTCACCGCCTTTCCCAAGGCCTGCTAGTCGTTCACCATATACTTACTGTCTGCCCTCCTCTACACTGCTGCAACTAACCTGATTGTAACCAAGCCAAGCACACGCACCTGAGACTTTACATCCGCCTGAATGTTTGTCTGTCTGTCTTCTCCCACTGTCCCCTCTCCCTGTCTCCCCCTCCTTGTCTTTTAGATTGTATGCCACAGGCAGGGACCGCATCTATTTCTATGTTCTGTACAGCACCAGGCACATGGCTGGCGCTATATAAATTTTATAATAATAATAATTCTTTCAAGTCTAGAACCACCTCCTTGTTCCAGCATTTCAGACTTCCATCTTCTTTTCTTCAAAATTCGTCCGAGTGCCCCACTTTTTCAGCAAGACTTTCAAACTCAGCTCTACCTCTCTTTTTCCATCGATCCAGGCCATGCAGTCTGCTATTTTCCCAGTGTCTGTCAGCTGTGGGGGCTTGGATGAGGTTGAGCCATCTGCAATTGAATTCTGACAAGATGGAGGTGATGTTGGTGGGTGAGTGCTTGGGGGTGGTTGAATCTCTTCTTGTTGGGGGGATCTCTTCTTGCTCCTCGATTCACGGCTCAGCTTGGAATCTCAGGTTGTGGCTGTGTCGGGGAGTGCGTTTCGGCAGTTAAATCTTGTCTGGCGGCTTCGGCCATCTCTCTGAGACTCCGACCTCGCCAGTGTCATCCATGCCTTCATCACCTTGAGGCTGGATTACTGCAATGCACTCTACGTGGGGCTGCTCAAGAAGTTGGTCCGGAGGCTGCAGCTGGTGCAGAATGCCATGGCCCGTCTCCATACAGGGGTGGGCCGTAGGGAGCACATGACACCTGTGCTCCGGGCTCTGCACTGGCTGCCTACAAAGCACCAGACTAAATTCAAGGTGCTAGTTTTAACCTTTAAATCCCTTTGTGGCCTGGGCCCCTGCTTATCTGCGGGACAGCCTCACTTCTCATGTGCCCTCAGATCATCCGGGGGAGCCTTTTGAGGTTCCCCGGGTGAAGTGGGTGGCCACCGATGTTAGATCTCTTTCGGTGGCTGCCCCGTGCTGTGGAATTCGCTCAGAAAAGAGGCTCTGTTGGCCCCCACTCTCCTGTCATTTCAACGTTTGTGCAAGACCTGGCTGTTCTGCCAGGCTTTTGGCGAGGAGGAGGTAGGGTGGGTGGGTTGTTTTTCCCTGCATGTGAGAAATTTTTAACTTTTAAAATTGTTTTATCTTTGTTGTTCGCCACACCAGGCTACCCTGTGGGCAGGAGGGTCAGAATAAAAACTTGACATAAATAAATAAATAAACTCTACCTCCTAGCAACAGAACATCTGCTTTATTTATTTATTTGAATTTATACAAAACTCTTCCCACAGAGGCTCAGGATTGCTTCCAGTCCATAAAGCAGTAAAACCCATAACTCAACCAGCCCCTATTCCCACCCACCAAATGCTCTCTCAAATAAAAAGTTTTGATACTTGGGCTTGGGCTCAAGCAAACCTCTTAGGGAAGGGGGTTCTGCAAAACTGGGGCAGCTACTGAGAATGCCCTCCTGCGCATCTCATCCCAAAAACAAGGTAACAGATGGAATCCTCAAGAGCGCGCTCCCATCCAATCGTATGGGCTAAAATGGGATTTGGTAGGGCAGGTGACCTTTCAGAGATATGGGACCCAGACCATTTAGAGCTTTAAACATCAAAACCAGTACCTTGAATTGTGCCCAGAAAGCTATAGATAGCCTGTGCAAGCTTCGGCACACTGGTGTAATGCGCTCCTGGTGACTCGTCCCTGAAAGGAGGTGAGCTGCTGCATTCTGCACTAGCTGCAGCTTCCAGACTATGCAGAGCATGTTGCAGTGAGCCTTGAGGTGATGAAAATATGGATGACAATCAGATCCAAGCTGTTAGGGCCACTTCTTGTGCCCGTCCTGACTAGTGAAATCTTGCAAGGAGACAATGGGGCCGTTGCTGGCAGGGGTGGTCAATGCTTCCCTTTGGAGGGCAGGGTGCCGGGCTGCCTCAACGAGGCAGTGGTGCAGTCTCTGCTCAAGAAGCCATTGCTTGACATTGACTTCCTTGCCAGCTATCGGCCTGTCTCTAACCTTTCCCATTGAATGGGTAGTGGCCCAGCAGCTGCAGGGGCATCTGGATCACATGGTTTTCTTGATCCCTCCTAGTAGGGATTTTATCTGGGATATGGCACCGAGACTGAGCTTTCAGCCTTGGTGGATGACCTGCTTTGAGTGTTAGACCAGGGTCAACCTCCCTGCCGACATCCGCCTTGCCTCCTCCCTCCGCTCCTTCAAATCCCTCCTCAAGACCCACCTTTTCCATGCTGCCTTTCCCAATGCCCTCTAGTCTTTCCCCTTGCTCTTACTGTCAGCCCTCCTCTGCTGACTGCTGCTACCGACCACCTTGTAACCAAGCCAAGTACACGCACCTGAGACTTCGCATCCGCCTGAATGTTTGTTTGTCTTCTCCCATGTCTCTCCCACTGTCCCCTCTCCTTGTCTCCCCCTCCTTGTCTTTTAGATTGTAAGCCACAGGCAGGGACCGCATCTGATTGTATGTTCTGTACAGCGCCAGGTTTTGCAACTGGCGCTTTATAAATGTTTAATAATAATAAATAATAATAATAATAATAGTCAATCAACCCTGTTGGTGTTGTTAGATCTTTCGGCTGTGTTTCAACTGTTGACCATGAGATATTGGTGACACCTGCGGGCCTGTGCAGGAGTGGGCGGGGCTGTTCTTGAACGGTTCCACTCATTCCCAGCGGGAAGAATTCAGTGAGTGGTACTCTGAGAATGCTTTTCATTGTACAGCGACCTTGTGTGGTGTCCCGCAGGGTTCTGTCTTGTCCCCTCTCCTGTTCAACGTGTATATGCAGCCACTTGATGAGGTGATTAGGAGGTTCAGCGTGCGGTGTCAAATATGCGGATGACACCCAGCTGTACCTCTCTTTTGCAACAGACCCAGGTCCTGCAGTCTCGGTGTTTATCCGGTGTGGGGAACTGGATGAGGGCCAACCGACTGAGGTTGAATCCTGACAAGACGGAGGTGATGCTGGTGGGTAAGGCAACAGGGGTAATGGCCCCCACTGTGGATGGGGTCTGTCCCGCATTGGATCCCCAGATGCGGAGTCTGGGGGTCCTCCTCGATGCACAGCTCTGCCTGGATGCCCAGGTGGAGGCTGTGGCGACGAGTGTCTTTCATCAATTACATCTGGTACAGCAGCTTTGGCCATATGTTTCTGGCCAGGTCAGAGTCTCCCTCATCCATGCTTTCATCACCTCTAGACTAGACTATGGTAACGTGCTCTACGTGGGGCTGCCCATGATAATGGCTCAGATGACAATGGCTTGGATGTTGCACCTAGTGCAGAATGCGGTGGCCCATCTTTTGGTGGGATTGGACCACCGGAAGCACATAACACCAGTGCTCTGTACTGACTGCCGAAAGCATTTCGGGCCCACTCCAAGGTGTTGTTTTTGACCTATAAAGCCCTAAACGGTCTAGGCCATGCCCAGCTGCAGGACCGCCTCTCTCTCACACACACACACACACACACACACAAGATCAACCCCTGTGGTCATCTGGGGGTGCCCTACTTGAGAACCCCCGAGTCTTCTGGGGGGGCATACAGGAGAAGACATTCTCGATGGCCATGCCACGGCTGTGGAACTCCCTTCTGGTGAGGGTGCGGTTGGCCCCAAACCTCCCCTCTTTTTGGAAAAGTTGTAAGACCTGGCTGTTCTACCAGGCGTTTGGTGGGGGAAGAGGAGTGAAAGGGGGGAGGGGGTGGGGTTAAATGTCACCCTCCTTTTCGCAGTTTTAAAAATGTTTTATATTGGATTTTATTTGTGTTTTTAATATCGTAAGCCACCCCAGGCTGCCTGATGGCAGGAGGGTGGGGTATTAAATTGAAAAAACACAAAAACAAAAACAACTAAAAAGTCAGAGAAAAGGCTGCAACCTCCTCACCAGATGGAGTTGGTGAAAAGTGCTCCTGACCACTGCTGCAACCTGCTGTTCCAGGCACAATGGGGGATCCAGAAGCACTCCAAGGCTGCAAACCTAACTGACTAGAGGGGGCTGGACCACATCAACACGTGTCCAATCCCCTCCAAGTCACAAGATCAGCCAACCACCACCACTTCAGTCTTGTCAGGATTCAGGTTCAATCAGCTCATCCTCATCCAGTTCCCAACAGCAGCCAGGCATCAGGTAATCACAGAGATGGCAGGACCTGGGTTGGAAGAAAGAGAGAGGTAGAGTTGAATGTCATCAGCATATTGATGACACCTCACCCCAAATCTCCCAAGTGATCTCACCCAGTGGCCTCAGATACACATTGAACAAGAGGAGAGGCAGAATAGAACCCTGCAGGACCCCACAGGAGAGGTCCTGGGGGATGACAAGCAGTCACCCACCACCACCCACTGGGACCTCCCCGACAGGAAAGACCACTCAAGAGCAGTCCCATACACTCACCAGGTCCCTCAGTCATGTCAACACCAACTCATGATCAACTGTATCAAAGGCTGCTGTGCTGAAAGATCCAACAAGATAGAATTCCCTTGTCCATCTCAAGGCCCAGATCATTCAGCAAAGCCACAAGCACTGTCTCTGCCGTACCCAAGATGAAAACGTGACAAACCGGTCCAGGAATCCAATAGCATGGAGAGGAGTCTGGAGCAGTCTGGCAACCACCCATTCAATAACCTTCCCTAAGAACGGAAGGTTAGAGACAGGCCGATAGCTGGCCAAGGAGTCAGCGTCCAAAGATGATTTCTGATGCAGTGGCCAGACAACTGCAGTTTTAAGAGTGTCTGACACCCTCTCCTCCTGTAGGGAGGCACTGACAGCCCCAGCCAACAATGGCCCCAACGTCTCCAGGATGGCTTTCACGAGTCAGGATCTAATTGACAACTGTTATCCTCCATCACCCCAAGTGCCTCCCTCACATCTGTGGGCGATACTAATTTAAACTGATCCAAGCAAACAGGATAAGACTGAGCCTCCATAACCCCAAACTCAGATTCTGCAGTTGAAATGGCCATCATGGTGAAGAGTAGCAATTTTGTTTGCAAAGTAATTAAAATGTCATAGCAGGCATTAGATGACTTCATTTCCTGGCGGAGACAGGCTGGGTTAACCAGGCCCCTCACCACCCAGAACAGCTCTGCTGGACAAGACTTTGCAGATGCTAAAATAGTGGAGGAGAAGCAAGCTTTCTTCACTGCCATTACAGCCACTGCATTGTCCTTCAAAAATCAATGCCATGCATTGCTGCAATCAGTCAGCTTCAGCATGAGTTGACCCCCACCTTCACTCTAACCACCTACCCTCCCACTTCAACTGCCTCAGGTCCTCCATATACCAGGGAGACCTGTGCTGACAAACTGGTGGGAGGGTACAACCATGTTGATGGCCATGGTCATTCCACAAGGCAACTAGGTCATCAACAGAGCAGTTGACCTTGACCATATCCCTCAGAGTTCTGGAAACCAATTAGATCCACCAGTCTCTGGGGATGGACCAACCTAGCCAGTTCACCACTCCACATAGGAGGGCCAGGATCTGGGCCTTCAGAAGGTAGGGATCTGACCACAACTATAGTGTTATAATACCCCCCAATCATTGGAACCCGTTGTTTCCAGGCTTGTGAAAATCATCAAATCAGATGTATGTCCTGCCTCATGCCCAATATTATTTGGGATACCCATGGTTGTCATGGCAGCCATGAACTTCTGGCTGGCACCATCTGGGACAATACTGGCCCAGATGCCTCATCCAGCTAGGCCTCTTGTTTTCAGAGCAGCAGAACCCTACACAGTTGCCCGCCCCCCCGCCTCCTCCATTTTTGTCTTTTAGGTAACTAGCTCCTAGAAACAGGCCCAAGCACAAGGCTGGCATTCAGAAAATAATTATTTACACCAATAAGTTTAGCTGCTATAGTTATTGCTTCTACAAGGTCAAATCAAGTTGTGTCCAGTTCATCTAATGTCAAGGCAAGATTAAACTGAATAATTTAAGCACTAATAAGAGGGTATAGCACTCTGTACCTCAACCCACTGGTCTGAATCCAACTTGGAAGGATAGTACAGGTCAGCCAAATTACTCATTTTATCAGTTTTGCCTCTTTTCTTTGCAGGGAAATTTGCAGATTGCCATTTTCTCTGTGTTCGCTCTACAGCACACTTAGAAGTCTAACATTTTAGGAGGAGTTTATTATTTATTTAAATTTATATGCCACCCTTTCCCAGAGACTCAGAGTGGTTCACAAATCATAAAAACATTAAAAACCAATACAACCTCCCCATAAAAACTCAACCCTCCCACAACACCCACCTCCCCAGTCCAAACCCCTATCAGTGTTCATATTCAGACCAGTGGCTTGAGGTAAAGCCAAAGTTCCTCATTTGTAAAATGGGAATACGCATGTGTCTTTTCCTGTGTGCCCCTCACCATTGTCCATCTTAGATTGTAAGCCCAGTGGGCAGGGACCCACCTCCAGAAAAATCTGTGACTGTGACACACAGTGTATGCCTAGTAGCACTATAGAAATGAGGAGTGGTACTATCCCTGCCTGCCAAATGCCTTTGAAGCAGAAAGTCTTATACCCCCTCTAGAAGATGCCCAGGCTCAAATTAACTTCTGGGGGGAGGGAGTTCCAAAGCACTGGGGCAGCAACTGAGAACACCTCACTGTGAGCTCTTATTGTATGAACAAGGCTAATGAACAGCACCCACAGGAAGGTGCTCCCAGCCAATAGCAGGGGCCACAATGGGGACCCCACATACCTGAAAGTCTATTTAGGGCTTTAAAGGTCAAACAGCTCCTAGAATTGTGCCTGAAAAACTATAGGAAGCCAGTGCAGGCTTTGGGGCACCGGTGTAACGTGGGCCAGATGCCAGTCCCCGAAAGGAGGCAAGCTGCCGCATTCTGCACCAGTTGCAGTTTCCGAACAGTCATCAAGGACAGCCCCATGTCGAGTGCATTGCAGTAATCTAGCCTCGAAGGGAGGAGAGCATGGATGACAGTGGCCAGGATCTAATTCACAACTGGTTGCTCTCATCACCCCAATCACCGCCCCCGCATGGGTGGGTGATATTGACCAAAACTGATCCAAATAAACAGGACAGACCAAGTTTCCAGAACCCCAGACTCTGATTCTACAGACAAAATGGCAGCACCCAAATCACAGTGAATATGAGCAATTTTACCTGCAAGGTAGTTAAGAAACATGTTACAGAAGGCATTAGAGGACTCCGTTTCTGGGTGGAGGCCAACCAGATTAACCAGGCTCCTCATCACCCAGAACAGCTCCACCAGATGGGACTTTGCAAACACTATAATAGCAGAGAAGAAAGCTTTCTTTGCTGCCATCACAACCATGGCATAATCCTTTTAAAAACAATCTAGAAGATGCAGCCACTGTCCATCCTAGCCGATTGTTGTTGGGTTCTATCCTCCATTCACTTAAGCCTTACCAGCTTTCACAAACATACAACAATGGGTTGTAACAGAAGGGACGGCAGAGCGCTGACATCACAATGCAATCTGGATCAGGAACCCGCTGGCAACACGGTCAGGATTGGGTCCGGCCAGCCAACAAACATGCCAGTGGCCAGGCTGCCGGGCAAGGCAGGGAATCACAGGACCGTGCAGCCAGCTAACCCCACCCCCACACTGTGCCCAGTGCCCCCATTCCCACCATGAGTAACAGCTCCCTAGTCATATTCTCCATACCATTCATATCTTATACACCTCTATCATACCCCTCCTCAGCTCCCTCCCTCCCAGGGGTGGGATTCTGGGCAAAATTTCAGTTTTAGATTGGTTTCATTTCTCATTGTACCGGTTTCTTTCAGTTCTCTTGGTATCGGATTTTTAACACTGGTTTTCCAATGACTCCAATGCAGAAAGCCGCAATATTAAAAAAACAAACAGATAAGCTAATGCAAAAGAATGCCGAGAAAGAACTGAAAGATTAATCCGATATAGTCATTATCGCCAGGTACTTTCAGAAACCCAAGTCCCATCCCTGCTATGCTGAAGAGTCCTAATCGTTCAGGCCTGCCCTCTCACAGAGGCTATTTCATACTCCAGTTCATTGTTTGATATTCACCTCTATATTTTTTCCAACTCTGTTTCTTTCCAGAGAAACCCACCCTGCAGATTACTATTACAGTAACTGTAGTTGAATTATTTTCAGTCATCGCTTTTGCTTTCATTGGTAGTTTAAGTGTCATGCTCCGTAATCCAATTTCCCATTTTCTAATCAAACAAACAGTGACATCTGGCCACTCAGCAATAAACTTGGAAAGTGAAGATGCTTCCTGTTAGTCCCTTCCCATTAATATTCCCGGCTTAAAATTCCTATAAGAAAAGTCTGGTCTAATGATAATATTTCCTATGATCAAGGACCTGTGTTCATAGTGTTTTCCTCATCGATGGCAATGAGCACGGGTCCCAGCCATTCCAGCTAGTTAGTAGCATTTTACTTAGGGAAATAGTAACTCAAGCTAGGCTTCCCACACAGTACAAAACCAAACCACCTGTACAGTGCAAGTGAGACGAGCCATCTGATACCCTCACAGGTTTTACTAACCAGTTACCTGCTTCCATCATGCAGGAAGCCCTTTTATTTTCAAAGTTATTTTCAGCCCCTCCTCTCTGCCCTACACTGTTGTGAGAACGCATTCAGCACAACTCAGTTTCTTTCCAAAGAAACCCACCCTGCAGACCCCTATTACTCACTATTCTTCACCTTCAAGGCTCTTCATTGCCTTGCTTCCCCACCTCTCTCTGCTCTTGTATCCAGGCCACATTCCTACCTGGGAGCTTTGCTCCTCCTCTGTCCCCCACGCTTGCCTGCTTGCAACTCCCCTGCACCTCTAAATGTCTTCACCCCTTCTCTCTTGCTGGCCCCCATGCCTGGAACTCCCTCCCTGGCTCTGCTCCCTCTGTTGGATTGTGCAAGTCACAAGTAAAAGCCCATTGCAAGCCCTGCAAGCTTAATATGGGGCTTGTCCAGTAGGGGGAGGGTCAGGGGATGAAACNCCCAGCTTATCCTTAAAGTTAGGCAATAGGCTATTTCAAAGTTATATAAATCATGTTAATTTATGTTAATATGTTCACATTTATGCAAATTGTGGTACAAGGTGGAATATGGGGCATCTTACTTTGGGAGTTTCAAAATCTGGTCACCTTAGAATTGTTGGATTGTGCAAGTCACAAGTAAAAGCCCATTGCAAGCCCTGCAAGCTTAATATGGGGCTTGTCCAGTAGGGGGAGGGTCAGGGGATGAAACAGGTTTCCCCCCCTCCTGGTCTCCTCCCTCTGTCCTCCATCTTGTCCCATGCAGTCTGTACACTAGTATGGAAGCATGTCTTCGGAGCTCTTAGTAAAGTTCTGTTTTGAAGAAACTTCTGCTGTGTGTTATTGAACAGAAAGCTAACTCGACAATACCCTCTTCCCCAGCTTTCAAATCCCTCCTTGTCTCACCTTGGCCGCTTTTAGACGAGGGGCGCACGATTGCGCATAATTAGAAACGGCCGCATGTATTAATTACACAAGACGGAAGCAGGGTATTATGCGCATATTATGGCGGTTGTGCATTTTTAAAGTCCACGAATTAAATACCTCGATCATGAGCTATTTAATTCGCTGACTTTAAAAATGCACAACCGCCATAATATGCGCATAATACCCCGCTTCCGTCTCATAATTAATACATGCGGCCGTTTCTAATTATGTGCAATCGCGATGCACAATCACGCACCCCTCGTCTAAAAGCGGCCTTAGATTGTAAGCCCCTTGGGGTAGGGACCCATCTATAATCTTAAGAAATTAAGATTACAACTAGTTTACATTTAACACATTTAGCGTGCAATCTTCCATTACTGAAGTAAGTTGCTCATCTCCCATTGACTTTAATGAATGGAGGTTTATGCCTTTAGTGTAACTAAGCTCCCATGGAGAACTTCCAAAAGACACAGGAAGCAGCAACAGGGAACTGGACAGAGAAAAGCCACATAACACACCCATCTTGCCTCTCTTGTAAAATCCCACCCACCACAGCCTAGTATCTTTCTACCTCAAGATGCTGCTGTCAAGATTATCTTAGTTATACTCAGCAGAAAGTATCTCTGCTTATCCAGCTGCAGGACCTTCACTCAACTTCATGTAGGCCAGGTCTGCTTTGTGTCAGCACGGTATGCAATTTTGGGCCTGAGATTTTCACCCATTGAAGTGGAGTTGGATACCAAGCTGCCGAGGGCTCCCTTGAAAATCCTAGCTTGGGTGCGTTCTAGCTACAGCAACATTGCACTGAAAACAGGGTACCCTAAGCATATTGTACCCTATAATAAGCATATTGGGAATACCAATCTAGTTTTATGGATGTTTTCCCTAACAGAAATGCAGCATGAAGACCAAAGTGTTCTGAAAGGTTCCCTTTTCAGTCAGCTGCTAGCTTCCAGGAATAAGAGATGCCTTCATCAGAGATTAAGCCGTAGCCAAACCAATACAGATGGTACAATCCATAGCAGCCAACGAAGAGAGGTAATAGGTTACCAGTGCACGCAGCTACATGCCCCAAGATAGAGACCTCTCAAAAGGCCCACTGATGTCAGTGGAAGGACTGCAGTGAGCTCTGGATCAGGTCCAGATTATTGAGGGGGGGGGGGGGGGCAGGAGACCATCACTAGTAGCCAGTGCTGCACATATTTCTGTCTTGGGGATTTGTAATTCATAGCCACAAGTCAATACATACAGATGGGTCAGCCACCAACTCCCATGCATCCACTGTATCACCTATTTCTATAGCCAGGCCAGTGCTTTGAAGCTTCTGTAATTTTAACTAAATCTAGATGGATGGTGCTGGGGACAGAGGATGTGAAGCAGCAGCTCATCACTTTCAGTCTGCTATGGAGCCCACTGTCCATGCCTGTTCAGCTTCACAGAATTGCATCCTTAATATTTTGTCAGGTTGATTCAAGTATATAATCCCCTGTGACTGAGCCAATATGGTGGACTCACATGTAACACTAATTACATTGGATGTCCACAGGGCCCCAGAACATGTGTAACAAGCCCCAGATTAGCATTACATGTGAGGGAATAAACTTCCAACCCCACTTTAAATGTAGATTGAAGTTCAGCTCAAATCTAAACACCAAAGCCACATTTAAAGCAGGGTTGGAATTCCCATTGACTCCCTCACACACAACACTAACCCAGGGCTCCTTATACGTGTTCCAGGGCCCATCCAATTTAATCAGTACATGCAAGTCCACATATCTAAGCCACAATGGCAGGACCCAGTCGCTTCCTTAGGGCTCCATGCCCATTCATGGGTTACTGTAGCAGTATGAACTTGCCAGTGTATAAATGTTGTCAGGAGCCAGTCACCACTCAGGCTCAATGCAGGGAATTCAGTTTTCTTTAAAGTCTCTTTATACACAATATCTATATACAGTTGTCAGTTTCTCTATCAAGGGCCAAGCCAGTTAAATCCCCCTAGCTTCCCAAGGTCTCTAACACTGGCCTAGCCAAGCTCCTGCCTCTGGCTGGCTTCAAAGTCCCTCTGACCAGCTACAACTTCTGGTTTGACTTACAGTTCCTTTGACATCTGACCAAACACTCTCTTCCAGCTTCCAAGGCAATCCTCTCTGTTCAACAACCAAGCGAGGCAGAGCTCCTCAGCAACAGCTCTACTCACATAACGCTTCTTTCCTCTCCAACCCATTCTCAGCTGAACTCTTGCTCAGCTTTGCTTGTCTCTGGGCTGGCATGGGCTGGCCACGCCCCAAACACAGCTGTTTCCAATCAGGCACTGTTCATTACTTCCAGCAGCCCCTACAGCCCCATTAGCCCAGTCCCTCTGCTGGTGCTAGCTGCACGCTTTAAAGGGACTGCCCTGCTACAGTTACATATGCCTAAAACCACCTATGGGATTGATACTTGGAAATACTGGTGGGTAGTCAGTATAGTCACAATCCCTAAATACTATAGATGCCTCCAAAACAGCAGTGTTCCCCCCCCCCCCCTACTTTTTCATTTATATCTATATATTTATTTACTGCTCTTTGTGGCTCTGGGTTTGATACAGTTCCCACCTTAAAGCAGGGATGCCCCACCCCTTAATAGCCACTTTGAGTATCAACACAACCTCCAAGGGCCACATCGAAGTTGAGGACAGAGATACTTACGGAGTGGAAGAGAAGAGTCCAGATCATGGATCTGTGCCATGGAACTGTGCTTGCTTATTCTTATCTCTGCTCCCTTCCCCCTCAACTCAGTCTTTCACTGTTCGAGGGCAGGATCTGGATCCTGGGCCAGATCATGGAACTGGAAAATACCAAAGCACTGAAAACCTGAGCTTAGGCTCAGGAGCTGAGATGCGGGCCTGCATAGGAGTGCAAGGGACAGAGCCGTGGCACAGGTTCATGATCTGGACTCTCTCTTCCTGAGTGCATTTCCTTCAGCTCCCCCCGTCCCAACGTCTATACTGCCCTTTGGACTAATTGTCAACGTGGCCCCTGGGAGAGAATGGTTCCTCACCCCTGCCCTAGAGTCTTGGCGAACCCAGCCATTTCTAATTGTTTCAGCCACACTTCTAACGTTAGGTCACTTCTCCCTCCTAAGCTGAAAACTGTAGGGATTGTAGTAAAAATAAATAACTCTTGCGTGGTTCTCTTGGGATTGTTTAGAAAAAAAATGCCTATTTTCTGTAGAGCAGCCTTCTGTTTCGGTTAACACTTAACAGCTTAATACCCGATATCGCCGTAAGACATAATGAGGCTCATTAAATATATTTATTAGTTTATTAATTTGAGCTGCCTTCACTGTTTCAGCTGGGCTGAGTTTTATAGAAAGCTTAGCAAATCCCCAAAGTCACACAACAGGAGGCCAACATGCTATAGCTGATGACAGTGTAAATACCACATTCACTAGGGACTGGCAAGTGGCAAACACAACAGAATTGTGTGCTTTAGAAACCTTCCAGGAGACTTGTGGAGTGATCCCCAGGTGACTTAGCAGCAGTGCTAGGACGTAGTGCCGGTGCAAATCTCACTGAAGTGAATGGGACTCACACCAGCTATAATGCCTGTGTTAAATGCCCTGAGAATCACGCAACTATGCAATTCTCAACTGGCAAAGTGGGCATTTGTATTAAATTTGCAGGAGACTGTAAAAGCAACTTTGCAATACATTTGGGAGAGGCTTTTAATTCTAAGCAGTCAGCCAGTATTTGGATGCTTTCTGTGGGTCTGACCCCATCCATTGGTCTTGTGTAGACTAGGGGTGACCTTAATCAGCTGACAAGCTCTTAAATGTGACTTGCCATAGCTACATGAGGGGGAGAGTCCAGCTCAAAAAACTCTATTAAAACATATTTGCATTAATGTTAGTAGAACGTGACCTATTTTCTAGATATGGCCATGGCTGCATTGGCAACAGGATCAAGATCTAAACAGGGAAGGGGAACCTAGAGCTCATGGACCAAATCTGGCTAGTGGCCGATTTTTATTTAGCTTTTTTCCAATTCCTTGAGGGTAGACTATTGCAATGTGCTCTATGTGGAGATGCCCTTGATGACTGTTTGGAAGCTGCAGTTGCTGCAGAATGCAGCAGCCCACCTTCTGTTGGGGATGGATCGCCAGTAGCACAGTACACTGGTGCTCCAGAGTCGCACTGGCTGCCAATAGCTTTCTGGGCACAATTCAAGGTGCTGGTTTTGACCTGTAAAGCCCTAAATGGCTTGGGGCCAAGGTATCTGAAATACCACCTCTTCCCTTATGTCCTATCACAACCTCTGACATCAGCCAAGGACGCCCTCTTGCAAGTACCAACTGCCCATGAAGTTCGTACAACAAGGGCACACAGTAAGGTGTTCTCGGTGGCTGCTCCACACTTATGAATCTCTCTCCCCCTGGAGATCAGTCTAAGTCTGAGACTGCTTACCTTTCAGAAGAGGGGTAAAACCTTTTCATTTGCCCAGGCTTTTGGCAATCTGGGATAGGGTTGGGTGGAATGGGGTAGAGGGGTTACTTACGGAGAGGGTTAGTGGACAGGGTTTAGGGTTTCTTTGAATTGTTTATATATATATGTTTCATATGTTCCATGTTTATGTATTTTATATATTTTTGTATGCTGTCCTGAGCCTTTGAGGTTTATTTCATAAACACTGAAATAAATAATAATAATAATAATAATAATAATAATAAATAATAAATTCCTGGAACTGGCTTGTGTATCCGGTCCCTATACTCAAGCACTGAAAGAGTGAGCTCAGTACAGTCAGCAGAGTTGTGAAGGCAGCAGAGATGAGGAAATGCACTCAACAATAGGGGGGTGGATCTATGGTATAGTTCCATGATCTGGATCCTCCTCTTCCTTCATCCATCCTGAAAAAAATCCTAAAGCAACTTCATCTGTAGCCTGTGAAGCTTGCACTATTTTCCAAGATGGCCTGCAGGATGGAAAAGTTTCCCAGCCCTGCTGCCCCCTGCTCCATTAGGCTAGTAGTATCATCCTTTAACTCATTTGCCATTACCAGGGTATCTGCCCAATCTCATCCAGAGTTCCTATCTTCTTACTTAACAATGAATAGTGCAACTCTACGCTGATGACTTTTGCAAGGGTTCCCATATGCCCCGAGACTTTAATTTGAAGGCAGTGGAACCAAGGGACTCTCTTATCCCTTTCTGATATGGCCACACCCACTTCCGAGTGCTGTGATGTTACAACACTCCACAGAGGTGGGCCATGCCAGGAAGAAACAATAAAGCCTCTTCACCCCGTCCATCCCAAAGTGGCTCCACCTGGCCACCTCCTAAAGCCCCGATTTCTTCACGTTATTCGCAGGTGCAGAGGATAACACAGAGAAATTGAGGTTTCTTCCAGAGCCTAGAAATGATGGGTTAAAAGCCAGAGACTTCTAGTCAAACCTGGAGGGTGGTGATGCTGGATGTTTTCAGACGAGATGCTACCCTGCATGTCTACCCAGGAACCAGGGATCCGACTGCCTGTCTGAAGGTGGAGCAGGGGGATGTGCACTCCCATGAGCCACGGAGCACCCACTCTCAGCCAGTCACAGATCAATGCTGGGAAATCTGCAGTGCACCGTACAGAGCAAGCCAAATGTGCAGCGGCTGTCTCTGTGGCTGCGGTAGCCATGCAGGGAGTTGCCTGTTTGATTCGGTCCCCAACAATCCACAGAGCGTGGATGCTCCATGGCAGAGCCACACAACAGCCACAGACCCCTCTTCCCATCAGCTTGCTTGCTTGTCTGAAAATATCCACTTTTTACATTTCTTTGGCCTGAAGTCACATTGGCCAGGAAAGGGAGCTGCTAAATGTGTCCCAGTGCATGGGGAATTCACTGAGGGCATAATAGGGTGATTAGGGTTCTCATTGGGGAAGCAACTTTAATTTCCATTAGAGATCTCTTGAAGGTTCATTTACTCCAAGACAGGATAGACTCGTACATCTCTTGGATGGAGTTTCTAATGGGTAAGTTAGCCTGTATTTTAGTTATCACAGGTTAATTAACTCACATTTAACTCCTTTGTTGATGCTGTTTTCATAGATGAGGAGTGACTTTCCCTGGTTAAAACTCAAACCTTGTTCCTAGGTGAAAGAGGATTCTCACAGATTATTTAATTCACTAAAAAATTCAGTGTAGAAAAGGCTTGTAGCTATGTTCTTTCCTCAGCCATCACTGCTCCCTTGGGGTGCCTGAGAATGCCTCAGGAGAAGCCTCCCAACTAGAACACACATCAGTAGAAATATGCCTGGATCAAAGCTAGTCCTGTGCCCCACACTTCAGGTAAAGACACAAGAGATGGAGACGCGCCACCGCCATGACCTGGCCCAGGGTGGAAATCCACAGCAGACATGGTCCAGGCCATGCCAGGGCACTGAACGTACATGCCCTTGGCTGGGCCTCCATTCCACCACCCACATGGCCTGGGGAGGGCTGCAACAGACATACGGGCAGCCGGCTCCACTCCCACACCACTCCCAGCACCCCACCACCTGCCATGATGAGCAGCCATGGCACCCAATGCCGACCAGCCATGGTGGCTGGCCATGGTGGACCCCGATCCGGGCTGGATCATGGTGGGCCAAAACATACGTGATATCCTGGTGTGGCACACTTTGACCCAATCAGGTGGACCTTAGCCCGGGCTGTGACCTTGAGGTTTTCTGAGAAAAGAGTCTGGCCTAGCTGCTGACATGGACATACACGCAGGTGAGGTCCGGGCCAGAGTGGACCACA
Source organism: Sphenodon punctatus (assembly GCA_003113815.1). NCBI lineage: Eukaryota > Metazoa > Chordata > Lepidosauria > Sphenodontia > Sphenodontidae > Sphenodon > Sphenodon punctatus. The sequence goes on from QEPC01004523.1 coordinate 2,434,493, forward strand.
GAAGTCCACTGTCATGTCTGTTTTTACCCTTTCTTTTAATTCTACCTACCATACAAATAATTCCCATCCCAGCTCCCTGAAATATTTCTTACACTCTCTGAGTAAATTTGAGGGGGGGAGGGGGAAGAGAGGGGAGGGGAATCTGATGAGCAATTGGCAGAAACTGTATATATGCGTCAAATGCAGTTCTGTTCACTGCTATAAAAGTCTGCCAGTTTTGACTTCCCATCCTTAAGCTTCTACCAAAGACTGGCTCTTATTCATTGAATGATTAATTCATTCATAATTTATGAATGTTCACCTCTCCTTCGTCTCTCTCTTCCTTGTCTCTCAGATTGTAAACCCTTTGGGGTAGGGATCTGTCTTTAACTACTGTACTGACTGTACTGTGACAAGTACACTGCTGGCACTATATAAATAAATCAAATAATAATAATAATACATCATTTTTAGAAATCGCACTTTCTGAACACTGACGTCAAAGTCTTGAAGGAGTATTGGGTAAGGGAATCTCCCAAGGAAGTAAGTGAGTTTCAGATGTTGAAACAAAGATGAGGAGTCATATTAGCCAAATTACCGAAATAACAATGACCAAGAATAATGACCTCACAGATCAGCAGCTTGCCTAGCAAGAAAAATTCCAGCACTGTCCCCTTTCCCTCCCTTCCAATGAATCTAGTCATAGTTTTGTATCATTTTCCGTAATGTCAAAGGAAAACCCCAGTTAAGGTGTTTTTACTTTCTCGCTCTCCCCCACAAACTCCCCCACACTGCATTTTTTAAGAGATAAAATCACTGCTTAATCAGAGTTCATGGTCCCCTCATACTTTATCTGCCAAATTGTTGTTTTTCCCTCTTGAATCATTGGCAGGAAACTTAATAGCAAATTTTGTTGCATTCCTTTTCCTGTAATCCTGTAGAGCGGATTGGACGTTTCCTGAGATTTCTTGTAAAGCTGGATTTGTAAGCGTGTGCTAATAAAACATCTTAAATTTGTTCCCTTGGACAATTAATGCATGCTTTGTACCGCTTCTTAAAAATAACTTTCTGTAAGCTTAACTGTAAAGATTAAAGGGCCCAATCCTGCATTCCTTCTTTGCACAAGGTCCCACATTTAGCAGCATGAAATATAAATAACTATGCATTCCACATACATTTAAGTACAATTTGAGCCTTTCTTTAAAAGCTTCAAACTTTGCCAGAAACCCTTTACTTAAAACTGTTAAGAGACTAGACAATCCGAGCTCAGACCAACATCCCCTTACTTCATACTATTTTGAGCACACGCTAACCTTCTCTGCAACTTAAAGAGAATAAATTAGGCTTAGCAGCCCAATTTTCTCTGGCCTTTTTGAAGTTTATTATTATGTCCATTCCTTCAGATGGTATCTTTTAAAACTTTACTCATTGATTTTTTATAAGGCTGATCAAAGACATGTTTAGTTACCCAGAATGATAATGATGTTTTGGAAGAAATAAAATCTCACTGAGTTTTATATATCTACACATTTATTCTTTGTTAGTATATTTAGTATTGAAATTTGCACACACCCATAAAATTGTAAGGGACTCTTTCTTATAGCAGTGACTCACTGGAAAACATTATGATTATCAGGTTAATATGGATTTAGACAAAGGATTCCAAAACATATTATGAGAGTAAAATGACTCCTCCAAATTGGTGGATGTAGGGATTAGTTTTCTCACATGCACACAGGCAGTTCACAGTGAAGTCAGGATAAGGACTTTACATATATCTGATTATACAATTTGTCCCATGATGTCTGTCTATATTTAATTTAGTTATTTGGATTTATATGTCACCCTTCCCATAACAGCTCAGGGCGAATTACAATAAATCAAAAACCCTTAAAACATATAAAAACAGCAGTCCTCTCCCCAGAAACCCTACCCCTAAAATCCCCACCACCAAAATTTCCCTAACCCTCCCCCAACACACAACCGCACAGAACCACCACCACCGAGCCAACCCCAGTTCCTATCCCATCTGCCAAATGCCTTACCAAACAAAAATGTTTTGTACTGCCTCCTAAAGAGGCAATAACTATATTAGCCAGCAATAATTTCCCACTAATATGTCACATTCAGTCTGAGGACAGCCAGCGTGGTATACCTCGAACTACCATAAGGTCAGTGAGCCGAGTACCAATATCCCAAATTGTACAGATAAAGAAATTAAAGTACAGAGATCCTAAGGGCCAGTGGCAGCCGGTGGGAAAGTGGACCGGTTGAACATCCCGCCGGCAGTAAAGCTGCTGCTGGCCGACAGTCCCAGAGGCAGAGCCTGCCCAGCAGGCCTAGGGGCGGAGCCTGCCCAGCAATTAGGCCAATGGCATGGCTTAACCCAGCAGCAAGGAGTTCCCAGGTTAACATTGGATGGACATTACATTAGTTAATGCTGGGGACTCCTTGCTGCTGCATGAAGCACTGCTACTGGGGGATAGAGAGCCCTCTTACTGGGGTCCTGTCCACTCTCTCTTTCCTACCGGGTCCAAATTAACCATAGCAGGTTAAAAAGACAGATCACGTTGCCATCGCCTATCTTTATCCTGAACCCTCGAATCCTCAATTTTCATGCCCTCCTTGGCCACCTACAGTCTTCTGAGGGTGTAGGCTTCTGGACAAGCCTTCCTTCTGGCTTGGAGAACTGGGAGGACTGAGTTAGCTCCGTGTCCTGCGACAAGCTGATTCAGAAGAGAATGAAAGGGAAGAGAAGGACTGGACAGAGGAGAAGTAGGAGGCAAAGGGTTTGGTTTTAGTGCATGAGAAGAGGAAGGGGTAGAGCTGGGTTCAGTGGGGGACAGGGGAAAGGAGTCTCCTTGTTGTCTGCAGCCTTCTCTTCTGCCATGCTCCTACCTACTTTCTCCTCTGTTCACAAGGAGAGCAGTTGCAAGCCTGTATTGCAACCAAACAAGCCCCATCCAAATCAGCATCCCTAGTACCTACATTGTATCCCCGGCAGCCAAACACCTGTACAAACACACAGGCCTTTTTAAAAAGCTTGGCCAGTTGCAGGCTTCTGTTACCATGAAACTAGACCCATCAAAACAGCAGCCTAGACATGCATCAAGATGAGGTCAGGGGGTATCTTTTGCACGCCACTTGGGCCCGGGGCTAGATAAACCAAATTTAAACAATGTATTTCTGTTTCTCAACAAAACCACAGGCAAGATGCTCACAAAAATGCACAGTCACAAACAAAGAGGCCAGAAACTACTTTCCAGCAGGGAGCAGCAGTGAAACAGCGCAGGAACCATTTTAAAAAAGAGTAGCCACGACCAGTAGACCCACAAAGTTACAAAATGGCCTGTCTACTTATGCTTGGAAGGGGAGAAGGAAAGCAGCAATGCATCATGCAAACACAGAGCAAGCAAAGCAAACCATCTTAAGGCAACAATATTATGCACAGTCCTTAGGACATAGGGTTGCCATACCTCCCCTTTAATCCTGGCAGCTTATGAAAAATACATGGTGCAGGGCTGCATTGGTTCTGGGGCAGGGCTGCACCGTGTATTTTTCATAAACTGCCAGGATTAAAAGGGAGGTATGGCAACCCTATTAGTACACCAAAAAAGCAGCAACGAGGAGTTCCATTTGTCCCCCAAAACATGGGTCACATCTCTGTTGCAGCTCCATATTCCCAGTGTCTCACAGCCAGCCCCATTCCCCCCAGCCCCATGTATCTCCCAGTCCACCCAGCCCCATTCCTCAGTGTCTCCCAGTCCACCCCCTCCCCCCAGCCCCATTCCCCAGCCAGCCTCCCCGAGTTCCCCCACTCCCCCTCAGCCCCATTCCCCGGCGGCTGTCAGTCTCCCAGTCCACCTCCCCTCCCCCACTCCCCACAAGTTCAGTTCCATTTCTCCCTGTGTTTCCCACCGCCACCCCCCAAGCACTTTACTCACCACCACTTCAAGTCAGGCAGCAGGATGGCGCTCTGTTCACGTGCTGAGCAGCAGCAAGAATCTCAGTCCCAAGGCAACCAAAAGGGTAGCAGACTCAGCAGAGAGTTCCTGAGTCCCAACCAGCCAGGACACAGTCTCTCCACAAAATGGCTGCAGCTCAGCATGCAGAGCAATAAAAACAGCCCTGGCGCTCACTGACTGAGCATGCGCACTGCTGCCAAAACCGTCCCTCCTGCCTCTCCCAATACATTCCCGGGGAAGGGGGGTGCTCCTTTGCCAGTGCAGCTGCACATCTCACCTGGGCGCCTACAATTGGTGCCCAGGTGCCTTTTAAAAATGAGCTCTATGAAAGCCTGCCCCCCAGTGGATCCTAATGGGAACTTCAGTTCCCCATACAGCGTGCTTGGACGGTTCCCTCAGCCGCCCAAAGCACATTGAAATATGTTTGTCCCTTATGGGACTCCTTTCCTGCCCTAGCGCTGCCAGACCCCGCCCCCACTTGAATATGCAGCTTGCAGCAGCTGCACTGCTAGGCCTGGACATGTGTTGCGGGCATCGCAGCTGTCACAACTTGCACATGCGCAGAGTCGTATCTAGACTTGTGCATGCAGTTTCCCAGCATGCCCCCCCCCCCCGAAATTGATTTGCTGCTGCTGGGGGCCCCCGACAACACTTCTGTGACCAGAAGAGGGTCAAAAATTGGTTCGGAGGCAGCCTCGGGCTCATCTGCCAGCCAGAGGGAGAGGTGATTGTGTAGGAGGGGCATTGCCCCTGCCACCCTCAGGTGTGCACCATGCCTGCTAAGGGCTGCTTTTCATCAGGATTAACCCAGCAGTAGTAGTAACACAGAGTAGGGAGTATGTTTATACAACACACTTTTAGCTTTCCCAGACTCTGGATGAAAACAGACATTTATTTGTTTTTTATTAATGAGAGTGAGAGTGAGAGTGAGTGATTGCGAGTGTGGGTGGGTTGAGTGCAAAGCCCTCCCCCCTCACTGGGGTCTCTGACTTCCCTCCTGCTGCTCAAAAGCCCTTCCCTATTGTCCCATGGACCTAAACCCCGTTCCTGCCTTCCCCCACACCTCCAGCACTAGTGTTCCCCCCTCCTTCGTATGAGAGCGAGTCCATGGAGCTGTGGCATGGGGCCTGGTGTTACATTCTCCGCTACGAGCTCTGTGCCCTATTATGATAGATGCCTGGTCTCCTTGAGATCTATTGGACTACCACACAATCCTGAGGGGCATTCTCCTCCCACGGGCCCCCTGCAGAGCATAGCGATGAAGTGGGCGAGTGAGTGCGTGCACCCTTCTCTTCTCCCCTTTCCCCTCACCCCTGTGACAGAAAGAAATGTTAAAGCCATGTTAAAGTGGACTTAGCATCATGTCTGTTTTCACCCATATTGCTCAGTTTTACTTCTGGTAATAAAGTAGCCAACATTCATGATACAAACATGTCCCCAAAGTGCAGCCCTCTGGATTATGGTTCTATACGCTATGGTAAATTCACAGCTTTCTTGGTGTGCCAAAAAGGACCATGTGATGTATTTTATATATGCTGGGAGAACTGCTGATTGCCTGAAACAAACATTTACACAAATTGGGTAAAGATAAGCAGCCCACTGTAGCCCACGGTGGTCTGCTTGGGACCGGACCTCACCTGCATGTCTGTGCAGGCACCGCCAGATGTGGGTCTGGGATTGCCCCAGGCTGTGTTAGCAGCTAGCCTGGGCTCTGTCCTCAAGAAACCCCTGAAGTCACAGCCTAGGATAAGGCCTGCCTGACTAGGCTAAAGCGGGCCACAGTGGGCTATTACGTCTGTTCCTGGGCTGTGCTGGTGGCCCAGGTTGATGGCTGCATGGGCGGGCAGGGGGATGCAGAATGCTGGCTGGCCACATTTGGTGTACTCCCTGCCCTTCCTGGTGGCCCAGCTGTGGGCATGTCTGTTTGCCGCCGCAGCCCAGTCCAGACTGTTCACCACAGCTTCAGTCGGGTCGCTCCTGCACCAGCTGCACATCTATTTTTACCCATTAACTCCAGGGGTAAGTAATTGGGGAGGTAATCATCTCCCACACTGCTTTTAAGTCCAACCCTTTTAAACCCTGGCAGTAGCACCTATTGATTTGTGTGCTCTTTGAATGTTTTCTTCTTAACCTCAAGTTAGCGAGGGAGTATTATTTCCTCATAACTTAGTGCTTAGTGCGAGCAAGCCCTAAGTGACCCACCTCAGCTCATACAGGAGTGGTGAAGCCCAATTTATAACCCAGGTAGACTTTACATTAGACTCATTCCTTCTCCTCCTTGGCATGACTTACTTGTCCACATGGCTTCTTTATTCCAGCCCAACTGCTTGTCTGTAAGCTATCTAAAAGACCGCCTGTCCTTCCATACCCCATTGCGGCCCCTGAAATCTGCCGGAAGTGCCTCCTTGTGGTTACTGTCTGTTAGCCTTGTTTGTCTGACAAGGGCTCACAGGGAGATGCTCTCGGTTGCTGCCCCGATGCTTTGGAATTCTCTTCCCCCAGATCTTTGTTTGAACCTGGGCATTTTCCAGAGGCAGTGTAAGACCTTTTTATTTGAAAAGGCATTTGATGGGCAGGAATAGGGGATTGGGTTGGTTTTGGGGGGCTTGGGAAGGGTGATGGTATTGGGTGCATTTGTTGGAGGTTGTGATAGGGTGGGTGGGTAGAGTTTTTTGTATTTTAATGTTTTATGATCTTTAGGGGTAGGGACCTGTCTATAACTATTAACATCTCTAGTGCTAAATAAATAATAAAATAATCATAATAATAATCTACCCTGAGCCTTTGGGTAGATTATTGGGAGCGGCATATAAATTTAAATAAATAATGCTGCCTTCTGGTCCTCCTGTACTTCCCTTTATTGCTTCCTGCATACTCCTTTCCACACCAAAAAACTCCTGACTTCATCCACGCTGCCTCTCTTTCCCTCCTTTAAACCCATTTCTAACTCTATTGCCTCTGATAAAATGAAAATAAATACACATATAATGTGAGAAGTAAGAAGCTCAAGGGGTACATTATACTGTCATGTTTGCATACCTTCCAATAGCTCCTGTTTAGGAGGGAGAGTCTCTCTTTGGGTGCTGAATCTCATTGCCCCTCTTTCGGGGGGTCAGCATTCCTCTTTCAGAAGAGAGAAAGACTAACAGTCAAGTCTCAGGCACCTCTTTCTTAGTTGCCTCCCAAGAAAAGTGCTTGAGAGAACAATGGCGAGATGATGGAATGACAAGAAACTAAATGGAATGATAGGCAGGAGAGATTCAATCCCACTTCATGCACTTGGAACATTGGGAGGTGTATGTTGGTGCAAGTGTGTGAGGGGGCAGAGCTTATTTGCCAAGGAGTGGGGCTTTTCAGCCAAGCAGGCGGGGCTTGTCCATCTGACCACTTAAAATGTTGGAAGGCATGATGTTGTTATGTAATCATATTAATCATTCCCTCCCTATCTCTGCGTGTGCTCTCCTCTCATTTTGGGTATTTTCAGATGTTAGGAGATCATGCTCAACCACAGTCAATTCCCTGTGGTGGGGAATGGTTCCGTAACGTCTGTTGGGGAACCGGAAGTTCCCCCCCAGATGTTAACCACGCTCAATCCCCGCCGGGAATCTCATTCACCACGCGATCGGCTAGATCGGCGGGGCCGGCGCCGATCGCGTGGTGAATGAGATTCCCAGCGGGGATGAAGGGGCCTGTCACGTATGGACGGCGATCACGGCCCGGAATCCCTACCGGGATTCTGGGCCGTGGTCATTTCGGGCGGGCGCTGCGGCCGCATTGGCCGCGGCGCCCGCCCGTCTCCCCAGAGGGCGGGCAGGGGGGCGCGGGGGCAGGCGGCCGCACATTGCGCCGCGCGGCCCCTCCCCAATTCCTCACCTGGATCCCCCGGCACATCTGTTGGCCATGCCAGAGTGATCCCGGCGGGGAATCATTTCGTTGATTCCGGGATGGGACGAATGCCATCCCATCTCGTCTGAAATCACCCTTTGTTTTAATTTAGCCCCTAATCCATCCACTGGCTCAATGAAGACATAAGAATCTGCGGATAGGAAGATCCACTAATGGCTCATTTACACAACACACTTTGGGTAGTGGCACAGTCCTGCATTCCGAATGTTGTGTGAAATCCTCACCATTTCCTCTGCTCTTTGAAGATCCCATGTTCTTTACCACTCAATGCAAAGGATTTGCTTGCAAGGATCTGGTTACAAGGAACTGCACCCAGGTCTCCTAAACCACAACTGGTGCCTTAGCCACTGGATCATCTATGGTGCTACACAAGTAATTAATTATTACTAGCACGGGCTCACCCTCTTAGGTGATATGAACTTGCCTATTCTTGTCATGTAATTGACCGATGAACATTGAACATCTATTTGTAATTTTGTTTTGTTTTTTAAAAAAGAAAAAAATATCATGGTTCCTTATGATTTGAAGCCACTTGAATAATGCAAACAGCAAAAGCCAAACAACACTCCTATCGTCACTGACAAGTCATCACCTTTTATTGTCCCCTTTCTAGGAGAGGATGCCCTACTGGGTTTGGATATTTAATATGTGGCATTGCAAATTCATTAACATAACTGGAGCTAGTAACACCTTGTCCTCATTTACATGCAAACATTTCTACCTTATGTTCTTTGATGCAAAGGACTACATCCTATATCTAACATAGGATCCAACCCAGCAAATTACAATGTGAGCACCCACACAGACCTAGTAGGAGAATCTGCCCCAGAATGCAATTTTGATCATCATGGATTTAGTTTTTAAATGGTGGAACTTTTCAAAACCCAGTGCTGCCAAACCTCCCCTTTTCACCGCCCTGAGCTGCCACTGGGCAGGAGGCTTATTAAAAATACATGTTGCAGGGCTACATTGGAATCGATACAGCCTTGTTGCATGAATTCTCCATAAGTGCTCCTGATTTAGAGGGAAAAGTTGGCAACATTGAAAACCTCAAGTGCATTTTTAACATACTGACAATCTAGATACTGAACAGACAAACACTAAGGAAGTTCCTACAAACCTCTCAGAAATCATGCTTTATAATAATAGATCAGATAAGTTGCAGATTTATTAATGGATACAGTAGTTCATACTAGCAGGAGAACTACCTCACAGAGTTGTTGTGAGGATTAAAAGTTGTGTTAATTAGTTGTATGTGAAGCACTCCAGATGCAGGGGGGGGGGCTGTATAAAAATAAAAATTATTCTTTCCAATTGATTTCTTTTAAATTGCTTGAGCCCACTATATGTTTAATTTTCTCAGTTTATGCATACCTTCAACGAGATTAAATTAATTGCATCTTTCATTGATATGGTATGACATAGCACTCACAAACCAGGAATTTCTGGTCAATTCATCCATTCACCCATAAATAAAGCAAAGAGTGGAAGATTCCCTTCAAGGAAATGTATCACTTTGACAGAAAAGCAGGTGGCTGTGTTAATGTGAATTCTCAAGAGAACTAGGTTGGTAAGAACTGCCCTGTAATAACTAACTGCAATGATTTACAAGAGACTAAATTGCAAGATTGTGCCTTGATAATTTTTCAACTCTTGACTTCATCGTTACCTTTTGGATTGGAGTCTGACATCATCACCAGGAATGCCTGGGATCAAATTAAAGTGAAAACATCTGGTTGAAAGCCAAATTTTTAAAAAATGAAAGAAGAAATAAGACAAATTACTTTGACCTGTTTTCTCTGTGTAATAGAAGCGCCTGTAAGTGCCTTTTCAAGTTCTGGGCCACATTCCAATAACTGGCTTGTCTAGTGGGTACATTTTTGTACCTGTAATTCTCAGAGAACAAAATGATAATCACTTGGGTACATAAGGATTTTATTTGTAAACAGGATTAGATACTATTTAGATGCCTTAGTGATTCATATTGTAGGATTTCACAGGATGGTGCACTCAAATGGCTTTTGATTTTATGTAACATACTTGTCAGAGCAACAACTGCACTTTCATCTCCCTGTAAGAAAAGAATAGAAAAGCATAGCATGATTTTGCAGAGAAAGTAAGAGCTGCCCCCAGGTTTAAAATGATACATAAATCATCTTAATGAAATAAATAATTAAAATTAAACCATTTTTATTTATATTTCTATCATAATTTAATATCCCACCCCCTCCTGCCTCTGGCAGCTTGGGGCAGCTTACAATGAAGTATATAACACACAATACAAAATTATGTACAGAATACGTAATGGGTGGGATACTGTGAGTAGCAGCTTTTACCAATATTTTGTTTCCTTGACACTACAGCTCAGGCTTTCATTTACTAAATCACTTCTTATCACCACCAATAAAGCTCTTCATAGAGAGTCCTTCACAAAATGTTGCACTTTTAGGTCGTTTTTAAATGGGCCGTGGTGGTGGTGGGGGGAGGTGCGCATGCTGGTGTGCAGACGGGGGGCCGCCATTACACGAGCGCACACCCATCTCCAAGCATGGAGCAACCGCCATTCTCACCGGTTGTTCCAGGTGTGGGTGATGGGTGGAGGTGGGTGTAGCGTGGGCGCGTGCACACACCCCCAGCCACCCGCTGCGGTGGTCACATGGGCGGTGCCCACACGTACTCATGCAGCAGATCTGAGTGGGCATACATGGGCCTGCCTCGTGTAAAAAGGGCCTTAGTCTAAAGTGTAAGGTTACTTTCCCCATCACTTCTGTCTAACCTACATCACACTCTAGTGTGAGAGGGGAGTGCCCTAATGAACCCTAGAAGAAAATAGAGTACCCTAGTGAAAGGACAGAAGGTATCAGACAGAGAAACCAAAGGGAAAACCAGAGAATACTAAAAAGGCAATAAATACCCAGAGCCTGAGAGAAGGAAGGAAAACAGATACAAGTAAAAGAGAAATGGAACAGCTAAGGAGGGAGAATTTGGCCCTTGAAGCAGAAGAGTAAGGATGGAGTGGTTTAGAGAGCTTGAAGAGCTCAGACAAGGGAATCAGAACAGAGTGGAAAATTTAGAAGACAATTTGGGTGAAAAGACTAAGGAAATAGTGAAGCTAAGAAAAGAAAGAGAGAAACTTGAGAATGCCTTTGAGGAAAAGGAAAGAGCAGTGGAGTCTCTAGTAAAAGACTAAAGGAAGAACAGAAAGTAGAATCTAGGGGAAAGGTTGTAAAAGAGAATGAGACCCGGAAGAAAGAGATTGAAGAGCTAAAAGAGGAAGCAGCAGGCAAGAGAAAAACAAGCATGGGCACAAAGAGGTAGAATAATTGAGAGCTACCTAGAGAGAATGAAAGGATATAAAACAAAAATAGAAAGGCTGAAGGGAATTATAGCAGAAAGAATGAAACTACAGAAGCATCAGACAATGGGGAAGACTCAAGAAAGTCTTAATAAACCCCTGAGAGAAGGAAGTAAAGAGGTTTGTGGACTTACATGGCCTAAGGAGGCCTGGAGGGTTGCAGGTGTTGGGAGTGTGTGTCCTGGGTAGAGGGTGTTGGGAAAGGAATGAGAGGGCCCACATCAGGCAGTAGGAAGCATAAAGTAGCTGGAAAAGCTTGTTGCAGCTAATGGTAGTTTGATGCAGTGGCTGAAGTGAGTCAGCATGTTAATTGATAAATTAACTCAAGCTGCAGAAAGCTGGAACCCTGATTAGCAGACTGCAGAAGCTGGAGGTGACTTCTAGCAGCATGGATGGGTTAGTGGCACTAATTGCCGAGCTCAAGGAGAGCATGGAGAAGTCTCAGAAGCAGACACTTTCAGGACAATATAGAGGCATTGCATTAGCAGCTGAGAGAGAGAGTGAGGACGTGAGAACCATTGAAATGGAACCCCAGACACAGAGCACCCAGTTGGAA
>QEPC01004523.1:2450506-2470046 GCA_003113815.1 Sphenodon punctatus
TTTTGAAGTATTCTGTGGTAGAGGTACTTTTTTGTACATTGTTGGTTCTGAAAGTAGTGACATTGTGTTGCAATGCAGCTTTTAAGCTCATTGCAAATAACATTTGGGTCTATCTACAATAGCCAATTGATAATATGCTTAAGCAACGTTAACAGAGTTTTTAAAAATCATGTTTGTTTGCTGAACATTAGATGAATCTGCAATAGACACTGGGGCCAATCCCAACCCCCGTAGATCGGCGCACACAAATTGCACGCATCCCTGGCACGGGGTCTGTGACCTACGTACAAACCGTGTGGCCATGTGCCTGGGGCGGCACCCCCAGGGTTGGATTGCAGCCATTGTCTTCTATACGTTTGATACTTTCTAGTTTCTTCATTAAAAACACCAAATGTCTTTACACCTCAGCAACCCTGTTACCTTTATTGAGGTTGCCCATTTGAGTAGAGTAGTATTGTTTTTGTAAAGTTTAATACTTAGATACACAGAACTTTAAGCGTTCAAGGTGTTTTAAAAATTACAGTACTTCAATAGATGCCATATTTAAGGCCTTGTTCTCAAAATAGGATGCCTAAGACAAAATATGTAGGCATGAAGGCTGCAATCTTCATTTATCCAGCTGTGCAATGGGGTTACACATGCATAAATTGCACAAAATGCCAAATCCTAATTCACAGCAAGACATTATTCTGCAGCATAACCACGGCCAGCGGGCTGCCACCTGTAATGCAGAAGCATAGAAGACACTTCTGGATCTGGGGCATACTTAAGAGTGGTCAGACCACACAGAGGTGCCGACCTTGCGGAGGAATTGTGGAGGGCTCAGAGATGGCACTGCATGGGCAATTGAGAGTGAGTGATAGACAATGATGCCTCTCACTGTGGATGAGTGTCTAACATCCAGTAAGGTCTAGAATGGCACGTTAGCATGCAACTTATGTACATGTAAACCCTTGCTCAAATGGACAAATGATTGCCCCCTTGGGTATCAGTTTACATGTGTATAGATAACTGAAGGACCACCTAACAATTCTATAGCAGCAGAACTAAAAGATTTAAGGAAAGGCTCCTAGAGCAGGAGTTCCCAAACAAAGCAACAGTAAGATTTTTTTTACTAAATACTTCCTGCTGTGTCTTTCTTAATCTGTTAATTAAAATGGTCTCTTTTTAAGTCACCAGTATTGGTGCTATACTGATTTATCCCAACACTATTGTGACTAACATTTTAATATCAATTTGACCACATCACCAGATAAAAACAGGCATGACTGTGGCCCACCTGCGCAGGGGACTTGGCCGCACGTCTGTTCCCCGGCCACCAGATGTTCGCCTACTACTGCCCCGGCGTGGGTAAGCGTCTGGTCCAGAATGAGTCCACCCAAAGATTTCAGTGCTCATTCCTGTCTCTTATACACATCTAGATGTGTATAAGAGACAGGATGTTGTCCTGCTAGTGCTCTGGGGTAGGTAGGTGCCGGGCAGCTGGTCCAGAATGAGTCCACCCAAAGATTTTTAGTGCCCATTCCAGACCAAGCACTGTCCTGGCCCTGTCTCTTATACACATCTAGATGTGTATAAGAGACAGGGCCAGGGGTGGGGAAACCTGCCTGCATGCTTGTTGTGCTCCCGCATCCTACCCGGGCCAGTAGGGCTGGGAGGGAATGGGGGACTGCTTGCCGGCCACCTGGGTTGTAGGCACATTACTTGAGTGCTACCTGTTGACCTGGACTGTGGTCTCTGCGAGTAGCCCAAGCTGTGGCAGGCCAGTATACCATCACTTCAGTGTCACATCTATTTTCACTTAGTCTTTCCTGATGCAAACTGTCTAATTTCTATAAGTTATGAAAAGCAGAACTGCTTCCTCAGAATAATTTAAAGCCCAGCATGCTTGGTATAGAACACGCTGTTCCTAAAGCAGCAACTAGACTCAGTAATACAATGCCCTAGGACACCTAGAACAGGACATTAGACCCCGTTTTTAGACAATGCTATGGAAAGAAGCATGTCAAAAGGTAAAGTGAACTTGACTGTCTGGATAAGAAGAATTAATTTGTTTGCCCCGTTATCTGTGGGGATGAATTGCTCTTTGATCTGGATAAGTAAAACTTTTAGTTCTGGTAATTTACATTTTAAAAGTGTCTACAATATACCCACCCAGCTAAAAATATCAGGACCTTTGAGTGTATTCATGGATTGGCACCAACTTTAGCCAAATTTTTCTGGCCATGGAAAAATAGTTCAACTTATCAGATATTCTACTTAAGCAGGCCTTGAGAAGAAAACGGATACTCAAGTGATCACCCAGTTTTGCCATCTCCAGTCCTTCACTCCCCTCAGCAACAGAGAGTCAGAGCAGACAGCAGAGCAAAACTGTGTGTGTAATCCTGTTAGTTCTGACTCTGTGAGCGTTGAATGGATTGGAGACAGGGCAACGTGGTGCTCACTCCCCTGAAGGCCCCAGGGTCACTTGCACACATGGATTGACCCAGCTCCAAGCAAGAGTCAACTTGTCTGGAGAGTTGGAGACCAAGAGAACCGATGTGCCATAGCTTACATCTACAGCCTGCCTGAGATGACAAGTTGTATACTACAGTATTTTAGCCTCATGCTGCCAGGAAATCATTAATATACTCAAAAGGTCCTGTATTTTTAGCTGGGTGGGTATACTCCTGTATGTTAAAAATCTGAGTTACCAAGGTTCAGAATTCTACTTCTCTCCAAATCAAGAAGCTATACAGCCCCAGAGATCTGGTGCAGACAAAATAATTCTACTTATCCAGAAATCCAAGTTCTGCAAATTCTACTTAAGTGGGTTCCACTGTAGAATATGTAATGCATAACTCTAAAGTGCTAGTACAGTGCAGCAGAAGAGACCAAAACTGTCATGCTTTCAATAAGCTAGACTGCTGTCATTTCTTCCCCAGAACTCTGACTTCTGGAGCACGAAATTTAATTTACAAGTTGGAAAGGCAGTTTAAGCATATGTTTTGGGTGGTTTCTATAGCCAGTTAGGATTTTTTTTGTGGCTAAGAAGGAAAGCCTATCCGAGGACTGAAGAGTAGCAAACGTAGCGCCAATATTTAAAGAGAACTCCAGAGGGGATCCTGCAAACTACAGACTGGTGAATCCTCCACTGGTTTGCCCAGCACTGATGTAAATGGTTAACATCAATTACCAAGCATATTGATAAACACAACATAATGGGGAAGAGTCAACACAGATTTAGCAAAGGGAAGTTGTGCCTCACTCATCTATTGGATTTTTTGAGGGTGTAAATAAGTATTTGGATAAGGGTGAGCTAGAGGATATAGCATATGTAGATTTTCAGAACACGTTCAATAAGGTGCCTTATGAGGGGCTCTTGAGGAAATTAAATAGTCATGGGATAGGAGGCAATGTCCTATCATGGATCAATAACTGGTTAAAAGAGAGAAAACAAAGGACTAAATGGTCACTTTTCACAAGTTAATAGTGGAGTGCCCCAGGGATGGATCTGTACTGGGACCAGTGTTTAATGTACTCATTAATGACCTGGACAAGAGAATAAACAGTTAAGTGATCAAATTTGCAGATGACAAAGTTGCTTAGGGTAACTAAATCCTAAGCAGACTGAGGAATTTCAGATGGATCTTGCAAATGAGCAACTAAACAGCAGATGAGATTTAATGTTGACGTGTGCAAAATGCACAGAGGGAAAAAATAATCCAAACTATGTACACAATACTGGATTCTAAGTTAGGGGTTAGCATGCAGGAAAAGGATCTTTGAGTCACTATGGACAATACATTGAAAGCCTCCGCTCTGTGTGGGAACAGGAAAAAAAATAAAAAATAAAAAAGCAAACATTAGGAATTATTTGGAATGGGATAGAAAAACCAGAAAAATATATCAATGCCTCTATAAGTCTATAATACAACCACATCTTGAATTTTGTGCAGTTCTGGGTAGGAACAGATTCTGTACAAGGAGAGGCTTTTTAGGTTAAGGCTCTTCAGCTTAGAGAGAGGACGACAGACGGCCTATGCTGGAAGTTTATAAAATCATGAGTGATGCGGAATGAGCGGTTATTTATCCTCTCAAATAGTACTAGAAGTAGGGGAAGACTCCATAAAAATCAACTGGCAGCTAATTTTAAACTATGAAAGTATTCCCCACCCCAACTTGTGGAATTTGTTACCAGAGGATATTGTCAAGGCTATAGTAGAGCTTGGTTTAAAAAAAGATTAGATAAGTTCTTGGAGGCTAGATCCATTAATGGCTATTAGTCAACTAGGTTTGGGGAATGTAACATTTGACTGTTGGGAACAGGTAGTGAACAATAGGGAATGGATTACCCCATTGTGAGTTGTTGTGTACTTCTCCCTAAGCAACTGAAATTGGCTACTGTCAGAAACACAACGCTGGTCTGATCCAGTATAGCACTACTTACAGTTTGTTCATAAAGATATATCAATCAAGACCAAAACCTGCAGTCCTTATCAGAAAGCCATACTATCATTAAGGGTTTCATGATCAGTGTAACAGAAAATTAGTCACTAAAATTAAAACTGATGCGAGAAGCTAAGTAATTAGAATCCGTAAGGAACTATAAATTCCGCTAACATTATGAAAATACATGCCAGTCGTTGTTTAAGTAAAAGGTGGCTCACTTTAATAACCACAGACATTGGTCACTATTTAACGAGACGTTCTAAAAAAAGTAATCACAATTTGTTTTATAGTAATTTACAAGTGGATGGTATACATTTAGGTACAGAGGTAGAAGTTCACTTTTACAATGTTTCACTAATACACAGATTACCAAATTCAAGGCACGAAATTGTTTGCTTTACAAAAAATACTGTAAAAATGTCATTTACTGTTCTACAATGTGAATACAGCTTTCAAAAAAAAATCTTTACACCCTTCCATATTCCACATGTAAAGTTACATCAAGCATTACTTTTTCTTTTGCTAATAGTTGGAACAAAACCAAGATGTGCATAAAACAGTGTCTCAATCAACTTGTTTCATACTTTAGGCAAGAGTTCAGCTACAGACATTTAATAGAGCAACTTCCTCAGGAGGAGGGAGGGAGGAAAGAGGACTCTTCCTGTTAGAGGATGAAAGTAGACAATCTTCTAGGGTAGACAGGCCTTTGCCATTCAAAGTCAAGGCCTGACCACATTTAACAGAGCAAGTTTTAAATAACTGACTGGAAAAACAAAGAGGGTTTAAACATCTGGCTGCATTTCTCATTGAGAAGCAAGATACAGTACATCTTTTCTCTGAACATATTCCCAAAACATCCATTTGCCTTTGAATTGGTGAAGTTTTACAAATTTCTTTTTGAACATGGAACACATGCAGTCACTACCATAAGAGAATTCACCACAGTTCATCCAGGCATCCTTTAGTTTGAATGAAGAATGAAAGGTAAGTTATTGATCTTTGTGTATATTAAAATGGTCACCAGTAGGCGAGGTTTAATTGTAGGAATTAATTTTTTTATACCACATCAGGAAAAAATCCAGTTTCTGGCACATTGCATTTTCTAGTTGTAGACTGCTTTAAACAATGACAGTCTGAGGAAGAGATCTTGCACAGTGCATTTCTACAAATAAGTATTTGACTAATCTTACTGTACATACAGTCATGATCTAGGACAATGGTGACAGCTACACTTCAAAATTCACTTTGCCTATCTATCATTTCCCCCCAAATATTCTAGTCAGTTTATTTACACTTCTGTAAAAAAACACATTGATTTCTCAGTTCAATACACAGGTTTCAGATCCAAGAGAATGCCACAGTAAAATCCTGACATTTGCATCAGATCGATGCAAGTGCACTTCACAATTCAGTCATGTATCATTCAGCTACAAATGCCAGTCTGTACAAAAGTATTAAACTCCATTTTTTGCTTCATTGTTGTTCGTAGCCTGTTTCCTTTGAGCAATGAACGGGTACATACACTTGTCTGCTCCCAAGAATCGGTACATACACACAACTGCTTCAAAAGGCAGGATGCTGAAAGGAAAAAAAATCAAAAACCCAGAAGTTTAGAGTTAGATTCATCTTTCACTAACTCCATTTTTAAAAAATGGAGATACAACAACTATGTTTATCTGGACTAGTCAACATGTGCAATATTTAAACCCTGTATTTACTGGCGTATTTATGAATGCAGCAAGATGTAAGCAAGCCTGAACTACTATTACCCTTCTCTTACTCAGCTCACTGCCTTCATCACACAACCCAGGGTTATACCTCTTCATAACCCAGTCCGTAATTCCCATCCTCTACACCTCCGACCAGATCTTGTCCCACAAGGATTCCAAATACCAGCCCTCTCCTAAAACGTCCAGTAGCTTAATTGGTAATTGTACATTTAAGGAGCTAGGGAAATCCCTGTAGAGACAAGCATGCTAGAATGCCATTGCTGCAGCTTTCGTTCTTTGAGATTTCTACAATTTTAAAAGCACGTTCATCGTTTTCACAGACGGGGGACTATGAATCGGCTATAATCAATGTTACCCTCAGATTCTTTCCAAAGGGAAGACCAAAGTATGTGCCTATTTGTAAACCTTATTCTGAGAGCGAGGCACACAGCATGGTCTGTACTGTTACATTTCAGTCTCTCCAGTGCTGGAAACAGAGCTACTGAATCCTTAGAGAGAGGTTACTGGTGAAGGTGCAGCTGGTGCTCTGCTTGTGCTTGTGCAGTAGCCACTGGAGGGCCTTTGATCTAACTGCTGCCACCTGGGGTATGGATTGTGCAGAAGCTTCTGGGAGGGCCTTTGACCTCCCTGTTGGAGGCTGGGCTGCCGAGTGAGAGACAGCCAGCCGCTGAAATTGGAAGGGTCTTTTATCTGACTGCTGTGGGGAATGCTGTCTGTATAAAGAGCCACGAGGCGTTCTTTGAAGCCACCGAGACTACCGATGTTGAATCTAGTTCAACAAAGGGGTTGCCAATAAAGCTTCCTACTAGTTGGCTGAAGAGGCACAGGCTCCTTTCCAGTAAAGGCTAGAGCAGTGCTGAGCAGCCCATGCTGTCTTTAGATGAGCTTATCTGCCACACGCCCATTGTGGCAGACAAGTGCCAAAGGAGCAGCTGTGTGGTGAATGGTGCAAACTCCTCAGAGGATGGTAGATCCAAAGGTTCCTCACAAAAAAGCAATGAAAATATATTGAGATAAATGAGCTAAGACTTTATGCCTTTTTAAAAGTGCTTGCTTTCTTCAGGTTTACAAGTCAGGCAGTTCAGGGCTTAACTATTCGTGGATTGCCAAAAAGCTGTATGAATGAAGCTTTGCCCAAGTGGGTGAAGCCAAGCCAGCTCCTCATGACCGATCGGTTTGGTTCTGCCTCGTAAGCTGCAACATCAGAAAGAAAACTGCAGTGATCACAGGCCAGTCTGGTGACAGCCATTGCTCCTTCGCAGCCAGAGTCAGTACGTGGTGGGTGAGGGAAGAAAAGGTTTCTCTTCCCTGTCTCACGCAAGATCTGTGCAGATCTCAGAGACCCTGGGAAAGGTCCAAGACTTCATATCTATACTTAGGCTTGGCTGACTGGGACTCCTTTGCTGGTAGATATCCCTGATCCACACAGGTATGGAATGGGAATACAGAATAGTATAGCTTCAGTACCATGTAAAAATAGTCTCTCTTGTATCACTCCTCTCCACACCTCCCCCAGATACACAGTTAATAGTTAACATCTTGAATAGTGCCTTGAAATAGTGGCTCTCCTGGATAGAGGAAGTTATTCTTCCACATGCACTGGTATCTGTGCACATTAAAATTACAAGTTTGTGGAAAGAGCCTTATCTGGTTATTTGCCCTTGAAGCGCTTTTGGTGCCATACTAGCCAACCAGTATTTTAATAAAAATTACCTTTTCATGAAGGTTACCATGTACATCAGGCGGGGTGTGCAAATCATAGGCTGGTCTGTCAGTATAGCTCTCATAGCTTGCTTTACACAGTAATCTGGTTTCAGAGGTGGTAGGAAAGGCTCGATTTCTTTTCTGAAAGATTTCATATTGAAGAGGTTGACAAAAATCCAGACACAAAGTTTACCAAAGCTTGTCTAGAGTGTAGTCTGATTAAAAACCTATCCTTATTTGCTGTATTCATAAGCTATTTTTACTTTGTGATGTGCTTTAAATAATTATGTATTCACATTTTAACTTTTTTAAAAGAATTTTCAACCCGACAGGGATAAGCATATTGGATTGAAGACTCGCATCACACAGAGTTTGATTACATTCTTCAAAATTCATAGAAGTACTGTTTTGATGGACTCTCAAAAATTGGACATTAGTATAAGCACATGAGAATGACTATTTCAGTGCAAGGCTCCATGTTTTGCTGGCACATTCCTCTGCCTTGACCACAGGCAAGGAGCCTCATGCTTGAGGGTCAACTGGGGCAAGTTTTCAGTATGGTCCCTTGCCATTTCTTGAATCCAGACCCAGGACCCACTAGGGGATTTTTGAGTGCCTCCCGGTGAGAGCAGGAGGTATGGGGGAGGGGGTTAGGATCTCTCTCACCATCTGGGTGGAACAGCCATGGGGGGTCCGAGTAGGGGGCTGGCTGTGGGGAGAACCTCAGCCATTGGGGTTGTGATGGGACATGGGAATTATGGTCCCTTGGGGGGGGGGGGGGCGGGGCTCAATCTGAGAGATGGGACAGGTGCTTGGTACCTGTTCCCCTTACTGCTCCCCAGGCAGGTGGTGAGGTAGTTCATGATCAGGGGACCCCTGGCCTGAATCTCATGCTGTTGAACACGAGGTCAAGGTTATTAAGGTCAACAACTGTCCAGGAGTTAATCCTGGACCATGCAGCCAACCTTGTGTAGATTACAGAGACCTGGCTCGACACCAAGTCAGGGCCTATTTTGGCTGACCTTGTTCCAAGCTGGGTACTCCATGCAGCATCAGTCACGGTCAAGGGAATAGGGGCTGTGTAGGCATTGTTTTTAGGGCTTCATGGTCCATTAGGCAGTATCTGGTGTAGCTTATGTCAAGTATCAAGGACTTCCATCTTGCAATTCATTAAGGGTGCTGCTAGTATACTGTGCACCTACCTTTATGGTGGCATCCCTGCATGCTCTAGCAGAGCTGGTGTTGGGAGGTGGTATTGCGGTCCCCAAAAGGTGTTAGTCTTGGGGGATTTCAATATTCATGCCGATGCCAGAGTGCGAGTTCATGGCCACCATAGGCCTGTCTCAACTAGTCACTGGCCTGACGCATGACGGAGGGCATCAAAAAACCAGCACTTGACATTGACTCCCTCGCCAGCTATTGGCCAGTCTCTTCTTTTTAGGAAAGGTTATTGCCACACTTTTCTACAGGCAAGGGTTGGTAGGCAGGGACAGCTCTCACACAGCATTCCAAAGTAAGTATTTTGGGGTGATAATTGCTCATTCACTAAGTTGGCATTTCCATCTGGCTGCTATAAAAGTGTCAATGAACTTGTCAGTGCGGGAATTAATTGGATTTACACACTCATGGTGGAAGACTAGTTCATCCAGGTTTTTGCAGCTAGAATCTTGCTGCAGATTTTATATGGTGCACAGATTTGAGGAATAACCGTTGGAAATAAGTCCTTTCAGAATGGGTTTTTAAGAGCAATATTGGCTGTGCCTCATAATACCCCTGCGATGCTACTGCAAGCTGAATCTGGACTTCCCCTGGTAGCCACAGTGGTGAAATTGGCAGTTAAGTATTGGCTTCGATTATTGCATGCTACACCACAGAGTTTAATTGTCATGGCCCTTGGCATGCCATCAGCAGGGGTGTGGGTGGAGAGGGTGCAAAAACTGCTCTTTTCTTTGGGATTTTTCAATTGAGGTCCTCCTCCCTCAAGGAGTTTTAGCTGCTTGTAAATCAATTAAGAAACTTATAGCTGAACAAACAAGGCAAGAGCTCATCGCAGTGTTAGCAGCACAATGGATTGCGTCACAGTACTGTTACTTTAATTTGGAAATTCAGTCTCATTTTATTTATTTAACAATTTTAAATTATAGATGAACCCTGATGTTAGGGCGGTTCCAACAGACCCCCCCCATGGCTATTACTGAGGGACGTACTCAAGGGATTGCTTACCTGAATAAGAGTTGTAAGTGTAAACAAGATGGCTTAACGGAAACTCTTCAGCATATTCTTTTAGACTGCCCCTGGGATATTTTGTTATGAGAAAATCTATCACCACCTGTTTTGAAGCCTTATTCAAGCCACTCTGGTTCACAGGTGTCATCTTACCTGATGGAGGACCGGGACCCAGTGATAGCAATTCAAGTTGTAAAGTACTTATCAGCTGCCATGGAATTAAGGAAGTCCTGTAGTTAATTCTTACATTGATTGTTTTTATGTATTGCATTTTTATTTTTATAATCAGTTTGTTAATGTTTATTGTATAAGTATACAGGAGCCCTTTTAGGGGAAACCGTTTTTTGTTGTATGGCTATTACTTTTCAATACATACACGTATATAATATATATACACACATACACACACTATATTATATATATTTATTTTTAATTTGTAACTTCTTAGCCACCCCAAGCTGCTTTCTGCAGGAGGGTGCAGGATATAAATTATGTAATAAAATAAATAAAATAAATGTCCTACCTCCAAACAGTGAGCTCAGGATAAGGAACAAAGTTGAGGGCATGTGCAGAAGGGCATGTGCAGAAGGGGACAGATCCATAAACCCGACCCTTTTCTTGAATGCACAACCCTGCCCTCCCACCGGCAATTTCCATGAAGCCTTCAAAACCTCTACCAATTTTCAACGTGGCCCTTGGGAGGGAATGTTTTCCCTCCAAATGGCCTCGACTATTTGGAAACTCTATACAATATACTTAAAGTAATATCAAGCTAGAATAATTTGCATTGCAATTTTCATCCAGGTATCTCCAAGTACTTTACAAAATGTTGCCATCACCACTTAAATTTGACAAGTTGACATTATAGGCAGGCATGAGTTTTGCCTAATCTTCTATAGAATTGTTTGTCTGCATGCCATTTATCATTAAGATGTTTACTGGAATAAAAAACAGGTTTGGATTTTTGTTTTGCTGTCTCCCTTAGAGTTTTAAAATATTGTACAAGTTTGAGAAATTATGAACAGTGTCTGAAGAGAGATCCTATTGCACTTCTCTGTTCCTAAGTCAACTCACCTTATTCTGCATCCTCTGAACATTCCTGTGTCTACGAGGTAAGGGCAGACCAGAGTTGTTTTTATACCATCCTTTTCAGCAGCCTTCAATTCATGGCTCAGAGATTCATGAAAACCCACAGATCCAAACTTACTGGCACAGTAATCCTGTGTTAGCAGTGAATTAAGCAGAAATAAGCATGTATTGTAAGAATGAAGTATAGACTCCCAAACTGCAATTTATTTTCAAATATTTAATGCAAAACTACAAATTAAATGCATTAAGACAAAGGATTGCTTTCAAAACAAGAGAAAGATGCATACTGAAGACACAATCACTTCAGCCAGGTATCATTACTTTTAGAGAGGGTCGGGGACCACAGTAGTGCATAGCCTATGAAAAAGGACAATCTTAAGATTAATTTAAAAAGAGATGCCCTTTGAATTGTATTTAAGATGCCTCATTCAGCAAACAATTCTGTGAGCCAGAGTATGTTTAGCATAAAGACTAGAATAAAATTTAAGACAGTAAGTAATAATTATTAGTGGTCCTGGGAACCAGAATTCCCTGTGTTTAATTTAATTCTGATCTAAACAGATTTGCTTCACAATCTACATCAGTTCATGTAAGCTTTGCCCAAGTTTTCCCATCTGTTAAGTTGATTAATATTCATATACCAATAAAAAATAAATAAAAAAAAAAGACTATTGCTTTCAGTTAGATACCCCAGCTCTGGAAGCTACAAGAAAGCATAGTTCCATAGTCCATCTAGAACTGCTGGAAATAGTCAATATAGACTGAAGGTGTTTTAAAATCCTTGACAAATCTTCAAAACTACACCGTTTTCAAATGCTGGTTCTATTGATGGTTCCAGTTGCTCTAGGATTTCTAGTTTTAGGTCACATTCATGCATCATCTCCTGATCGGGAAATGCTGACAGAAGACAGAGCCCATAAAGGCTTCCCATGATGGTGGAGTGCTGTTTGAGAAAGGTTTGCTTTACAAGTAAACCCGAATCAGCTTCTCCTGATGAGGGAACGGCATGCACTCTTAATCTGGGTCAGTTGTAGTCAAGCTTGTATAACACTAAAGTATTATCCAAGTTCAACTAGCAGCGTAGATGATTTAACAGATCCATATAGCTGCAAAAGTCTGACTGTGGGCATTTTCTGCATGAGTGTAACACTTCTGTCCCTGCTGCGTATTCATGAGTTAAATTATGCGATAAGGAACAAGAGATTCAGCTATGGCTAGTGATTTTGAACACCCAACTTAAGAGCTAGTCCCTTTTTATTTTAAGGTAGCATTAAGAGTATAGATGATCAAACTTGCTTAAAAAAAAAAGGTTCTTAAAGATGTCTTGTGGTGGGTATCCAAAAATCAGTAGTTAAAACATATAGGCAAAGACTTTTATAATTAAGTGTGATGTTAAGAAACTTCTACATGCTGGACAACAGCAAGTAGCAATTTTTATTGGACACAAAAAAAGGAGTATTTAAATCTGACAAACCTCTACTCCAGCGGTACTGAACAGTCCCAGGGAACTTGCAACTGTCACAATGTGTCCTTGATTCATTTCCAACATACTGGGAAGGAATGCTTTAGTGGTCTACAAGATTGAGAGCACAAGAGCATGTGTGTTACTTTGAGACAATTGTTACTTATGCTACCCTTTCATTTTGATGGCTATTGAATTGGAATGAGAGATGAAAGTGGTAGCATATTTCTCATGTCAGACTACAAAACAGAAGATTATACCATTACAAACCTAACATTAAAAGATTAATTGAACTGAGACACGTTTATTTTTCTGCAAGAGAACAGTTATCAGGATGAGATAGTTTGACCTTAAAATGGAAGCCTGCTTTAATGAAACCGGATGCAAGGTATCAAATTATGCATATAACATGCTTTCACGTCAGGGCTAGTGCAAGATGGAGTAGCTTATTGGTTAGGCATTTTATAACTATACTTATGATTAACTGGTTTTAAAAACATAGCCTTGAATGTTTCACAGAGAAAAAAGTTGGCCTCCAGTACTTTGCTTACATCTCCTTTCAAATACAAGTTATGCAATATAAAACTAGATTATCTTATCTAGCCTAATGTCTAATAACGGACATACATAGTAGGATGTCTGTATTCTTGAAAAGCAGAGGTTTGGTAATAGAAACCACCACACAGCAGGGGGAAAAAAAAAAAAGCTTGGTTCAGGATAAGAGGCTACTTTGCTTGATTTTACTCATTTGGGTACTAGCATTGAACTTCATAAGTGCAATAAGCAAATTTAGTGCCACAGTGATGTTGTATACTCATTTAATCACAACAAGGTATTTGAAATTTGTTGAAAACCCTGCTCATGGAGTAGTTTTTATTTATTTATTTTCATGGTTGTAAACAAGCTTACACCTGAAAGAACTCAAAGACTCGTGATTTTTAAAGCGCACATGATTTTTAAAAATAATTTAGATAGTATAACTAGAATAGGTTAGTCTCACCCTCCCCCAACTTTAAGTCTATATAGATTATAAGAGTCTTATACAAGGTCTATTATGCATGATCCTAACACACATGGCTTGGGGACCTCTGAACTCGCATAGTACCCCATCATCATCTCATCACCTGCCTGGATCCAGCAGTAGGATTTGTCAGAGCATACGCAAATAAACATCACTTTGCAGCCGTCAAATGCGACCAGGAAGGTGGCAATGTGTTTGTCATGCTTCAAGTAGCGAGAGTACACTTGCAGATTGACTAGAAGTTTGTTTGGGGGGTGGAGAAGAAAGAAAAACATATACCAACTTGCTGCCAAATGCAAAGCTTGCCATTGCCTAGGCTAATTCACAACAGCATCCTTATCTCAGATCTGGGAGAAAAGGGAACCTCCACCACAGAAACCAAAGCCTATCGTTTGATGGCAGGAAAGAGGTGGTGGTGGGAGAATAGGTGAATATACAAACAGTGGGGTTCTCACTTCCGTATGAAGGGATGGCTAGATAATGAATAAAGTCAGAACATAAGTAAACAGGTTTTCCAAAATGTAACAAAACATTGGTGTCCGCTGCAATATGGAGGCCAAGCTAGTAACCATTTTCCAGAGTGGCAACAAAAGATAGTCTGAAAGACTTTTGCATTTTTCTGTTTGAATTCTGCTTCCATCAAAAATAATTTAACTATATAGGGCCTTATTTCCAATATGTTGATTACAACAGTACTGTAACATCTCATCTGGCAGTGACATTCAAATCATAAATGCCATCTTAGTCTAAGATTGCAAAGGCATTTTCAGTCAAGATCAGTTTTACAGTGCTTCAGGCACCTTGACTTGTAATTGGCATCTTGTAATAGGCAATGTGCTGGACCTAGGAGACTAGGGTTCAAATCTCACCCTAGCCAAATGAACTCATTGGATAGCCTTGGGCATGTCACAGCCTCTCAGCCTTAGTTCCCCATCAGTAAAAATGAGAGAGAATCTGTCTGTGTTCCCCTTAGAATTTATCCATCTTGGACTGCAAGCCCACTGAGCAGTGACCCATCTCCAAAATCAGTGACTGTAAAGTGCTGCATAAAACTAGTAGCCCTACAGAAATGCTAAGTAGTCCTTTACTTAAGCCATTCCATTCTGCCATAAGAATTTGCTACTTGGTTAATTGATGGTCTGAAACCAAGTTGGCTGCATATTTTAAGTACAAGAAGACTACAGATGAAGTCCTCCAATGCCATTTTTTCTGCTGTCTGCCTTTTCCAATCACAGGCATCAGGATAGTTCTGCTCCAACTACTTTCACATGCTCTTGTACTACATTTTTGCCTGCAGGTGTTAAATGACTAATCCAGACCTACCACCACACAAGAGAGCATTTTCACTAGACAGCTGGCAGATGACCATATATTAACAGACCTCTGATTCGTTGCCTCTTCTACTCTTGATTCACAGATCCTCTGGACTGTTTCAGCCACACAATTAATTTTCTTTCTAGGCAGAATCAAGGAGAAAGCCCTTTCATGTTTGTTCCTCCTTTAGCAACATGCATCTGTAAACTTATGTATAATCTGAGAAAGGAATTTGGTTGGTTCATCAAAGCAATTTGTGCCAAGCACACAGAGTCCTAGTTTCTCTTCCCAGACTGTACAGTAACAAAGTCATTTGCTCAAAAGGGAGCAGTCTTAAGCATGACTGACACCACTCTATAGAAGATGTTGCTCATGCCATGCTAACACAATTGGAAGGAATGTAATGCCAATAATTTACCTTTCAGACCTAGAAAATGAATGGGAAATACTCATCTGCATTTTATGCATAAAACCTGGATTAAGATGTCCATAACAAGCTGAAGGGAACATTTGAGCCACATGCTGGAGATTCCTCTATAAGAGGGTATATGGGTACTCAAACTTGTCTTTTACTGAGAGGCTTAAAGGGTTATTAATGCAACTACTTGATAATGGAGGCTATTATCTTCCTGCATCCTAACTCAGAATTTAGCCAGTTTGTCCTTAGCATTTAAGTTCCATTTTCAGCGGTCATACAGCCACTCGCCACATAAATCCCACTGGGTGTTTTCAGACCAACAGCAGACCCGCCTCTACTCCACCTCACTTCCAGCCAGCCTGTCCATCTAAACTAGGCTTGCCAGATGTGCAGGGAGAGCAGATTGTGCATGCTCCCGGGCAGCCCTGCCGGCATTGCTCTGGAACATTCTGGGTCACCGCCGGCAGCCTATGCCAGCCAAACCCGGGCAACCAGCCTGAGCAGCAGACCATTTGATGCATGGAACCACACTACTGATCTGCCGCCAGCTGGCCACTGCCCCGGGCAACACCACTGCATTACCAACATTTTAGTCCACAACTCTATGGTGAGTGGAAAAAGACATGACGACTGCTTGGTGGCAGCCTGGCACGCACAACAGAGCTGAATGAGCACCTTCATTCAGCTTCTCTGCAATGTCCTTATCCTCCCTGAGCGCCCCTTTTACTTCCGTGTCATCTAATGGTCCAACTGATTCCCTATCAGGCTTCTTGCTTCTCATGTATTTGAAAACATTTTTGTTGCTTGTTTCTGCCTCTTTAGCAAGCCTCCCTTAAAAATCTCTCTTGGTCTGCCTTATTAACACTTTACATTTACGTTGCCAGTGTTGATGCTCTTCCATATTTTCATTGGAACTAGCCTTCCATTTCTTTAAGGATGCATTTTTGGCTCTAATAGCCTCCTTCACCTCCCCCCCCCCCTTTAGTCATTTGCAAAGGAGTGGGGGAGACTTTTAGGGGAATGGGGGGTGACGAGTAGCGTTGCCATACCTGCAGAGCTACATTGGTTCCAGCTGCACCATGTATTTTTCATAAGCGTCCTGGATTAAAGGGGAGATATGGCAACCTTAGTGATAAAGGAGGTTTCCAGAGGAGTGGGGTTGAGGGGGGTTTCCATTGAGTATTATTATTATAAACATTTATATTGCGCCAGCCATGTACCTGGTGCTGTACAGAACATAGTAGATGCGGTCCCTGCCTGTGCCAGGTTACAGAGGGTTTCAAGGGGGAAGGGGTGTCTCCAGGAAGTTGTGGGGGAAAGAGGGGGGTCTCCAGGGAGGTCGGGGGAAAAGGACATTTGAAGGGGGTGAGGTGCAGCGAAGCAAAGGGACACCGGGGCTTAGCTGAGCAGGGGAGTCAGAGGAAAGACTCCGATGCATCCAGCCCCTTCTGTCAACACCCCCGCCCAAGATCATGCCCCCCGCACCTCTATCGCCCAGACATTCACATCTGTCACACACACACCCTGGGCGCAGGCCAGACAGCAGGCAAGCCAGCAATAGGGTGGGGGCTTGGTAACCCTGCCCCTCGCCCCTCCAGCTGCTGCTGCCGCCAAGAAAACCCAGGTGGAGAGTGGGCTGGGTGGCCGGGCTGGGCCACAAGCAGAGCATGGTAGTTGCTGCAGCTGAGGGTGCTTGAGTGGGAAGTGGGCAGCCTTGGAATGCAAGCCTTTGGGAGTGAGTTCAAGCTCCCAGCCCCAGCATGACATCATCCTTCAGGCTGACTAATTTTTTTTGGGGGGGGGGGAAGAGAGAAAGCTGAAACCCCTTGATGCTAATTTTTAAAAGTCCTGTAACTTTATTTGATAAATCCCAATAGGAGTGAGATTTGCAAACAGAACTTTTGAAGTGATAATTAGAGTTCTTGTTTGAATAGTGTGTAAAAATGCATTATTAAGTGGTGCAAATGAGCTTCAGCTGGGACAAAATTGGGATTGTCCAAGGGATGCATGTGAACGTGTAGCTGGGACAATTCAGCAGCCCCCTGTCCTGGGTGGGGCTCTCCCTACCAAGGAGAGCAGAGCTAGGAGCAGGGACCTCAGCAAACCCTTCTTGTCTCCTCCCCTCGCCCAAAAGTCATAGCGGATCCTGGGGACCCTGGCCACATTGTAGCCCCTGGGGCCGGCCCTACTGTGGGGTGGCTGCCCCAGGCCCCGCTCCTGGGGGGCCCCCGCACTTGGGGTTACCAGCTCCCGGCCGGAAAGTGGCTGGGAGCTGGGGACCCCCTGGCCAACTGACCAGTCCACATCTCCCCTGACAGGCAGCGGGGGGGCACAGTGAGGGAGAGGAAGAGGCCCTGCTTCTCCCACACTCCGTGCCCCCCCTGCTGCCGATTAGTCTCAGCCAGGGGAAGTGTGGGAGCCTCTTCCTCATTCCCCCTGGCCGAGACAGCCAGGCCGGGGGGGCGGGGGAAGCAGCCGCCCCACCTCTCCCACACTCCCTGCGGTTGTAGGCGGCACAGCGCTGCTGCACCTGCCACCGCTGGAGCCCACCGCAGGGAGCTGCCCCGGCGAGCGAGTCTGGCGCCGGGCTCAGGACGGTGAGGGGCAACGCCACAACGACGGATGCGGAAGATAAGTGTCCCCCCCCCCCCCAAAAATGGCAGGGCTTGGGGATGGGCGAAGGGGAGTACACTTCCTCCCATCCCTGAGCCCAGGCAACGACCCCTGAGCTGGGTAGCACTCCTAGGCCCGCTGGCCACAAAGCTGCCAGCAGGAGACTGGGGCCCTGCATTTCTCCCCCACCCTGGGCCCCACAGATCCTAACGCCAGCCCTGGTAGCCCCCTAGACAGGGCTTCTCTGCACCCCTAGGACATCCCATTCCTCACTCTGCAAAGAGCTGCTTGGCCACCAGCACCAACCTGCCACCAAAACAGAGTCGAGCCAATGACAGCCAGCTAGTGGGTGGCAGAGGCAAAAAGCTGGAGGCGATAGCGAGATGGGGAAATGGCCTTTCCTGACCCCAATGCTTGCCGGGGCTCTGAATACCGGAATACTCCACTGATGGTGAAAGGGAAGCCAAAACTAAAGCTGCGATTGCAACAGATAGCTGGAAGCGAAACAAACTAAGCACACAAAGCACTGCATCTCATTTCTTTTAATGAGCTGTGGTGTCTCGGAGGTTAGAAAGGAATCAAAATCTGTTAGAGGTAAGTCATAATGCCTAATCTGAAAAAGAGTTGTGTATGGTATCACTATAGTGAATCCACTGAAGGAAGGAAGATAGTTGGCAGATGTAAATATTGTGGCCAGAAATATGCAAATAATGCAACAAGAATGATAAGTCATTTGGCAACATGCCCAAAGTGTCCAGAAAGAATACAGTACAGGAACTAGGTAGTGTAAGCACTTCTACCGATAGTGACAGTGAAACTGAAGAGCGCCCTCAGTGAAAGTTAGCTGTTAGACAAGTAAATCAGTAGGCATGCTAAAAAACAGATCAGTGTATGTTAATGTACAGTGCCTGCCACCACCCTTAATTTTTTTTCCATTGTTTAAAAATGTTCTAATGTTTTAAGGTATTTACAAGTCAATATAAATAATTTCCAACTTTGGTTTTTATTTTATTTATTTATTTCCATAAATTTCTACCCCGCCCCTCCTGCCATGCAGCTTGGGGCGGCTTCCAAAATATTAAGACAATAAAATCAATTAAAATCATCATACATATTATAAAACATGAAAACAGGACTAAGATCAACATAAAAACCCAAGTAGGTGGGGGAACTAAAACACCCCCCTACCCCTCCCTCCCAAAGGCCTGGGCGAACAGCCAGGTCTTACAATTTCACCGAAATGTTAACAGGCTAGGTGTCAGGCGAGCTTCCTCCGGAAGGGAGTTCCAAAGCCGCGGCCCCACTACCGAGAATGCCCTCTCCATCGTGGCCCCCCGCTTAACACGGGGGACCTCCAGGAAGGCGCCCCCGGCAGATCGCAGGAGCCGCTCTGGGGCACGGAGGGCGAGGCGGTCCCTGAGGTATGAGGGGCCAAGACCGTGTAGGGCTTTATAGATCATCACCAACACCTTGAACTTGGCTCGGCACGCTATCGGCAGCTAGTGCAGAGCTCAGAGCACAGGTGTAATATG
>QEPC01004523.1:2473173-2501821 GCA_003113815.1 Sphenodon punctatus
GGGGGGGGAGGGGACAGGTCAGCCCAGGTGGCTGGCCTCTGCGTTCCCCCCCTAACCCCCCAAGGCTCACAGTTTGTTGTTTCAATATAAAAAGTTAAACCACATTAAGTGTGTATTGATTTTTCTCTTCCCCCCTATTAAATATTGCAGTTGGCACTTGGCAGGCTACTGGGAAAAACTTTGAGATATTACAGCATGTAAAATTAATTTAGTGAAGGCAAATCACACCACAATCTAAAGGATTAGGGAAAATTGCATAGAAAAAATTTCTGAGTGAGTGCAGGTGCATGTGACAGAGGGGAGCAGCTGCCTGGAGGTGGCTAGTGGTGGCGGGGCATTGGCAGAACTTGAGCAGCAGCAGAGTGAGAGGTAAGTGGTGGTTAGTCCCTCCCCTTCCTCACCTCCCCACTGCTTGAACTAACCACCTGGCTTGCCCCTGTGCCCGAGAAGCATGGGAACTACTGAGCATGTGTGAGCCAGTAGAACTGATTTTTAAATTTTTAAACACTCTTTTTGGCTGCATTAAACACCATCGGATTCCAGCAGCACTTGATGGACATCTCAGGCTAAAAGGCTGTGAAGCCTTGGGGCTCAAATCACTGAGGGGAGAGGAGATATCCATGGTTCAAAATTGTCAGGACTCAGTGCATTTTGACCACTAGCAATTAATTTTTTTAAAAACAGTAAACACTTGATTTTCTGGTTAGATCTTTTTCAAAAAATTTCTCGTGTAATGGTCCCCACAAATAAAGCCCATGAACTAATTTTCAGGACTGTACCTCAAGCGGTTTCTTTAATATAAGGGCTTTAACAATCCCTGACTTATAATGGAGAGTGGTTCTGCCTTTAACTTCCTGGCTGCTGCCACAGCAAAAATATATTAATACACTGTTCACAGGGCCAGATTTAGGAATTTTTCACCCCAAGACCTTTCTCAGGCTTCTGCCCTGCCCCCCAGCAAAGCCCCACCCCCACTGTGCAAAACAGACAAGCAGGTGTACAAAATATGCAAGAGATATACAGAGCTGAACAGACACAGCCTAAGGTAACACACCAGGCAGCAGTCTGGTGCATTGCAGACCTGGCCTCCCGCCTCCCCTTACAGTCAGCTTACACCACCAGCAGTGCAACCAGGCTATTCACCACTAGGGGTACTAGACCATTCAGACCATTTCTTCTGGGCCTTAAGTATTGGGGCCTAAGTGTACTCTATGCAGCCCTGCAACATGCATGATGGGTAGGGAGGCACCTGTCTAATAATACTCTGAAGTTGATTCAGCCTGGGATTTCCCTCTCTGCAGTTCAAACCTTCTCAAGCCCTACTGAATCAGCAGCTAGCTAGCCACACTGAATGGGCAGGGAACGAGCGGAGCATCTGTCTGGAATTCATTCCCTGAGGACAGCTGCCAGATAGACCCATTCAGCTGTAGTATCTGTAGAATAGAAGCAAATCAAGCATTTTTGCCAGCCTTATCACTCCCTGAAGGGCAAAGCGTTTGGTGAAGGAGGACATTCCAGGACCTTCAGAAGTGGATTTCAAAACTTGTGATGAGAGGATCAGAGATAGGGGGGAAGCTACAAGGATGTACCAGAGCCCCAAATTTCTCTTCAGAAGCCTGTCTCCACCAAGTTTAGGAACTTGGTGTTTCTGCTCTAGCAGTGCAAACACCTGTGACCTTCACCTGCTCATGCCCCTCCTCTCAAATACCCTGGCCTGGACGAAGATCAGTGGGGAACTAGTCCTCTTACTCCACACTAGGGTTGCAACCTTTTGCCATTTGACCCCAAGACTCCCATAGGCCAAATGGGAGTGTCAGGATCAGATTGCAAAAGATGGCAACTAGGGTTGTCACCTACACAAATGTTTAAGGAATGCTTATTAAAAATACACGTTGCAGGGCCTGCACTGATGACTAAGGTGCAAATGCAGGTCCTGCAACATGTATTTTTCATAAGTGTTCCATAAACATTTGCATAGGTGGCAACCCTACTCCCACTCCACCCCCTTGCAAATTGCCTATTCCAGCCCCCCGCCCCAGGTTCCCTTGTTTTTCACTCCCCACCCCCAAAAGGCACTCCGATTCCTCCCTGCAAATCCTACCATTTGAGGACACAAACAAATCTCCACTTGTCCCCATGCACGGAGCAACCAGGGGAAACGGTGGTTGCTCCATGGGTGCGATTGAGAGGGGGGTGATAGGGGATGTGTGTGCACACCCCGCCCACGCACTGGCATGCCCACAGACACCCCCCCCAGCAGATCCATATAAAAATGGCCTGTGAGTAGCCACTCGAAGAACAGAAGGTTGCTGTCTTGTAAACAAGATTCTTCAAGATGACTCATAACATTCTCACAACACCCACCCTTCCAGCCCCACATGGAATTTTCTTATATTCCTAGAAAGGGTTGGAGGGAACTGTTATTCTGAAGGGGGGGCCTTTTTATACTAGAGGGGCTCGAGACCATCACATGGTCTACTTGAATATGGTGAGCATTCCATGTACAACCCAGTTGTGAGAATGTTCAGAACCATTTTGAAGAGCCTTCTTTACAAGGCAACCACCATCTCGAAGAACCTACTTTACACGGCAACAACCTTCTGATCACTCACATGGGGAGGAGTGGTTTGTAAACAAATTGCTGCTGCTGCTACAGCACTACTAGCAGGCAGAGGTAGGTGAGGGATGGGACCGAGCCAGGTAGGGGAGGCAGAAGAACTTATGGGGGAGAAGCAGCCTGGAGGAAATAAAAAAAAAGCAGGGTGGCTGGATGAGGGTGATGTGATGTGTTGCCACCCCCTCCAGAAAATGCCGCCTGAAGCCTGGGCCTTAAGGGACTTTCCCTAAATCCAGTCCAGACTGTTGGGGAAGGGAGAGGTAATTAAAAATTACATTTGGATTTTAATTAATGCAAGCAAATAAGCATCCAAGGAATACAAAGAGTTGTAAGTTTGGAAAAATGGATACTGAAGCAGGCCATATAATTTATATCCCGCACTCTCTCGCTTACAGCGACTCGAGGCGGCTTACAAGAAAATACATTCCTGGGTGTATACCCACGCAGGGGACCCAGTTTCATACAATATACATAACATAATATACTAGAATTACATTTATAACATATTTAACCCCACTGATCTCTCATTCCACACCTCCCCCACAACGGGGCAGATCCCACAACCATCATTCCTGTCCCCTGCTGCCACCAGGGAACACCTGGCTAGCTCCACTCCTCTCTCACTGGAAGGAGCTAGCCCCACCATCTCCACATCAATAACTCCCCCACAGTCTACACAACATCACCGGGGGTTCCCCCCCCCCTTCCGAGCCCCAAAGGGCCACGGCCTATTTGGCCACGGCCTGTCGGCCCCGCGGCGCGTTGCTTTTAAAGCTGGCTGGGTGTGTGTGTGTCCAGCAAAGGCGGGGGCAAAGTGAGCAGCCGCAGCCACTTACAGTTCTTGTTTCCCCCACAGGTGTCATCCTTGAAGCTGCCCTCCCCGGAACCCGCTCTGCAGCCGCCACCTCTGCCACAGATGGAAAGTAAGTGAGGCTTCTGGCCCCGCGGGAAAGTGGAAAAAGGTAAATGCTGCACTATGCATTCAGAATTGCCTTCATTTTTTAATGAAGAGGCACAATAAGACCTTTACACGCAACACACCCACTTATGAACAGCCAGAAATCTGGCTTTTCATGAGCAGACAAGTCCCATGTGAAAGATGTGGTGGGTGCACATGCAGTGAGTGGGTGTACATGTGCACTCCCACCGAACATGCATCCCTACACCCATGAACACGCATGGAGCAACCGGCGAACGCTGGTGGGGAACATTCGTGGGGATGCGTGTGCACCTGCCTAACACCCACCCACCCACACCCACACCCACACCCACGGTGGGGGCCCATGTAAAAGTGGCCTAAGTTGTGAAGCAACTTGGTATGCCACTACCCATGTGCACCACTGGTTTGAGAAAACAGAACTTTTAAAAACCAGATACAGTGGAAATTTTTATAGCCTGTGCAGACAGCACAAAGAAGCTGGATAAGCAGCCATGGGGAAAACTCAGTAGCACCTATTCTTCCTATAGCCTCGACGAAGAGTGGCTAGAAGAAATGGCATTACATTATGCCTCTATACTCCAGCTGTTCTCAGCTGCCAGAAAGTTCCTGTGGCCATAGGCATCTAAACATTTTAAGATGGAGCCACCTTTTGGCAGTAATAACCTCTATTGTTTCCAGGTTCTGGGCCAATTTGAAGTGTAAAATGAGACTTTATGATCCCCGTGCAAGGAAAGTCTCATCTGTCATATGTGCCTGAAAATGAGCTAAACGTTCCATATTTTAATCTTGAGCCTCAGTAATTTAGTTCCTGGCAGGGTGGCAGTGCAACCTGCCACTATCACTAGAGCTTTATTTACCCCTTTTCATACACAGGCCACTGTTTTCAGGCGAGTGGATCCGTTTAATATTCAACAGCAACGGTTAATGCTTACCATAAATACACAATAGTTAATTGGATTTCCCCATCTGACAATCAAGATTTAATCCACTTTATAGAACAGATTTCTGACAAACTAGTGCCAGAAAGGCTTGCAGTATACAGTGTGTCACTCAAGCTACAAGTTGGTTTGAACACTACACTTACACAATTCCATTAAACAAAAGTGTCCTCCTTTAGTTCCCATGTGTCTGCTCAACCAAGACAGATGGGCTGAATGAAGTCTTTCCAAGGCTTTGTCTTGTACTAGATTCATAATTCCATCAGTCGTCACCAAGGATAGGTATATCCAGCCCATCTTCCGCCTTCCATTCCTTGCACTTTGCTATGAACAGCATAGAGTCAAGAATGGATACACAAAGAATATATGTCCATGCTATTTTTTTTTTATTCTTCTGTGACAACGTTATTTCTTGTCTTGACATTTTATCATCACCTTTTAAAATTATCTGATCAGTGCTGGGAGGTTAATACTAAGGTCTTCCTACAATACATGCTCCCATTTATAGCGTGTGTTAGTATCTTTACTGTGTACTTGTAGCATCTGTACGGCCATCATCCTTTTCTGGCACTTTTTCTCAACTGAAATTTTTGCCTCCAAGAATTCTTGGCTCTGTACGCCCTCATTTGTTTGGAAGCAGCTCTCCAGTATCATTCCATCTATGGTTGGTTAAACATTGAAGTTTCTCTTCCATTACTTTCTTTGCTCGTCTTTTTGCTTGTGCTTGTCTTTACAATAGTTAAAACAATTAAAATAAAATCACAAAAAGGAGGCAACAACCCACAACCCACCCCCACTACCCCTCTCTCCCGCCAAACACCTGGCGGAACAGCCAAGTCTTGCAACTTCTCTGAAAGGAGGGAAGGTCTGGAGCCAGCCAGGCCTCTACTGAAGGGAGTTCCACAGGAGTGGCATGGCCACCGAGAATGCCCTCCCCCACGTGGCCTCCCGAAAAACTCAGGGGACCTCAAGCAGAGCACCCCTGGACAACCGCAGGGGTCGATCCAGGACCTGGGGTAATCTTGCTGATGGCCTAGTCCTATAAAGCCCTAAACAGCCTGGGCCCTGCCTAAGACCAACACCCTGAATCAGGCCCGGAAAGCCATCGGCAGCCAGTGCAGAGAACAGAGCACTGGTGTAATATGCTCCCAGTGGCCCAGTCCCACTAGGAGATGGGCCGCCGCATTCTGCACCAGCTGCAGTTTCCAAGCTGTCACTATGGGGAGCCCCCTGTAGAGTGCATTACAATAGTCTAATCGAGAGGTGATGAAAGCATGGATGACTGTGGCCAGGTCAGAGTCTGAAACAAACGGCTGAAGCCGTCGCACCAGATGTAACTGGCAGAAAGCATTCCTCGCCACAGCCTCCATCTGGGAATCTAGGCAATGCTGCGCATCGAGTAGCAGCCCCAGGCTCCATACCTGGGAGGCCAATGGAGGACGGGCCCCATCAATGATGGGGGCCACCAGCTCCATTGCCTTACCCACTAACATCACCTCCGTTTTGTCAGGATTCAGCCTCATCTTGCAATACAACTTCTGTCACATTTCTCTTTGTGTATTCTTCTGTTTATCCGGTGGTTTCCATCTTTGCTTGGTTTCATCTCACTACAAGACATTAGACTTGGCTCTTAGGCTGGTTTCTTCCTTTCTAGAAGGCTTCCAACTTCTTATACTTGTCATTCAACTGCAGTAATCCAACTTCATTTCGGTCTTGTAGCCCAACACTTGTTCAGTCATTGTTCCATGTCTCTTCAATATCCTTTCAGATGTATTTTTCCCACATGGTTATTTTGTATTCTTTTGAGTATCTGGCTCTTTCAATCTTCGTTCTAAAAATTTTACAGTTACTCTGCCACAAGCCTCACAGAAGTCAGCACTAATTTATAATCTGATCCAATATAAGCCACATATGCTCTATGTAAAGCACCTGAAGAACATAGACCTGTGCATCACAGATGGGAATCTTTTGCCCACCCAATGGTAAAGCCCACTTCCTCGGGGGTTTTAAAATATGAACAACAACAACAACAACAACAACAAAAAAACCCACCAATATCCGTCTGGCTATAAGCAGGGACCCGAGTTGACTACACCAAAAAATCTTAAATTCTGCAACCAGTGAAGCCAAATTCTGTAAATTCACCATGAGCATTAATATTTGCATAATCAACTTGATTTGCATAACTATGCATGCTGGGAAGCAAATTTGCAATAGAATTTCAGCACCTCCCTCATACAAACATAGGGCCTTCAGACTCCACCCACCCACAATTCATCTCCCAGGGGCCTATTTACCCTCGGGTCATGGTCAGGATTGGCTGATTCTGCGAAAATCACTGCAAATTGCAGCAACGCAGTCAACTCGGGTCCCTGGCTATAAGGAATATGCTTAGGCAGAAGTTTGTCTTTTCATTTTCTTCACCAAAACCACAACTTGGAGTGCTTGAGCCAAAGGCCATTTTTACACGGATGCGCCCCCCACTGGCTGTGCAGGAGGGTGTTTGATGCAGGGTGTGTGTGTGTGTGTCTGTAAATGCTGCAGCGGTGGGGTGGGGTGAATGGGCGTTTGCCCATGCGAACAGCACGGGCGGTGGATGGGGGTGCATGCACGCTCCCCCACCCCCACCAAGTGCCCATCCATGGTGCCATCTGGCAAACTGGAGGAGGCTCCGTGGGTGGAGGTGGGTGTGCACCCATTGGAATGGGCGCACACCCATCCCCCACCCACCGCTGCCCATGTAAAAGAGGACAAAGGATTCCAAGTTCAGTCCTACTTTCATATTAATGTATCCCATTGCCAATTTCCCTTTATGGAGCTGCTTATAAAACTTGTGATTATTCCTCTGAAGGCACTTTTGAAATTTGAATATTTACATCCCTGTATTACTGTAGCTACACTAGATCTAATTTTGAACCTCACCTTATATCGGATTAAATGCAAGAAAAGCCTGGCTTGCCTTTGACCTGATGCATGTCCATAATAATGTTCATCTTCTCCCAAAGTCAATATCCTACTTTTGTCATGTTAGACTTTCGCTTTGTTTTTTCCTTGGCAAAGGAAAGGTTTCACAATTCAATGGGTTTTCCACTCATCTTCCCCCCCACCCTCCCTCTTCCTGCCTCTTTACTGCAAGTGCCCCAGCCTAGGATTACACTCTTGCATTCAAAGTTCAACCTAGCTCTCATTTGCAGGGTGTTTTTTGTTCCAACATATTTTGCTCCTGCCTGAATTTGAGTTTTGTAATGGTTTGTGTTTTTTTTGCAGTTTTATATTTGTCCTTTTATACTTCATCTTGTATTATATTACTGTTTTGTGATGGCATTATTTGCTATACAATAAATGTACTACTACCACCATACAATCCTGGTTTACCTGGAAAGTTTCTGAAGCAGCAGATTTTTTATTTATATAAAATTTATATGCCGCCCCTCCTGCCCACAGGGCAGCCCATGGGGCGGCAAACAACAGTATAAAAACCAACAATTTAAAACTGTTAAAATATACACAATACAGTGGAACAAAGACCTTCCCCCCCGCCCCCCCCCAAAAAAAAGCCTGGCAGAACAGCCAGGTCTTACATAAATGCCAAAATGACAGGTGAGTGGGAGCCAGCCGAGCCTCCTCCGGGAGTGAGTTCCACAGCACAGGGGCAGCCACTGAAAAAGATCTAAAAATCAGTGGCCACCCGCCTCACCCGGGGAACCTCCAAAGGCTCCCACGGACGATCTCAAGGGTTGAACGGGCACATGGGGAGTGAGGCGGTCCCGCAGATAGGTAGGTCCCAGGCCATGAAGGGCTTTAAAGGTTAAAACCAGCACCTTGAACCTGGCTCAGTGCTTTATAGGCAACCAGTGCAGAGCCCAGAGCACTGGTATCATGTGCTCCCCGAGACCCACCCCCGTAACGAGACGGGCTGCGGCATTCTGCACCAGCTGCAGCCTCTGGACCAGCTTCTTGGGCAGCCCCACGTAAAGTACGTTGCAGTAATCCAGCCTCGAGGTGATGAAGGAATGGATGACACTGGCGAGGTCAGAGTCAGAGATACGGATGAAGCCGCCGGACAAGATGTAACTGCCGAAACGCACTCCCCGCCACAGCCACAACCTGAGATTCTAGGCTGAGCCGTGAATTGAGCACACTTAGACTCCACACTTGAGACACCATGGGAGGGCGAACCCCCCCAACAAGAGGAGATTCAACCACCCCGAGGCCCCACAAGCCCTCGCCCACCATCACCACCTCCATCTTGTCAGGATTCAATTGCAGATGGCTCAACCTGACAGGCACTGGGAAAATAGGGGGACTGCATTACCTGGGCCGATGCCAAAGGAGAGGTAGAACTGAGTGTCATCAGCATAGAGGGCCGCCCCTGCATGCCCTGAAACCCGCTCACGATCTCACCTAACGGCTGCATATAGGGCCAGGAAATTAAATAAAGCCCTTCTATCCTTTTTCCGCTCTAGGAGTGGTCGGTTGATAACTCCAGCAATTAAAGTATTTGTGCACAAATGTGTGCCACAGGTCCTTTATGGTGTCCACTTGTGGGCCCTGGGGAAATTTAAGAGCCTCGAGAAATTGCAGTTGGGTTTTTCGCGGGCCCTGTTTACTTCCCCTCCGGGGATTAGTAGTGTGTTCATTTATTTGGAATGTGGTCTGATACCTCTCCAGCAGAGGATCTGGAAAGGAGCCTTGAATTATTGGTTAAGGTTGTTTTTCAACCTGGCAGCCCCTTTATCCCACTTGGTGGTCACTGATAAGATGGCCAGTAGATGGCTAACGGTTGTGGTAACAAAGTTAATCTATCTTGGTTTCTCACCTGAGGCCCTTGCCCCCCTTCGCTATAAAGCTGCTAAGAATCTGGTGGCCCAGAGACTTTCTGATATTGGACGACAGGATCGATGGACGGCATTGAAGGAATGCAGGCCCTTGGGCCTGTATAGTTTATTTGCCAGCTCCAACGACTCTCCTATGGTATATCTGGACTGTGGACTCCCTACAATACATAGGAGGCTTTTTCTTCTAGCTAGATTGTTTCCCCTCTGCAGTGACAGAGGGCAAGATGATCCTCTGCAATAACTGTGGTACCAAAATCGTGGCGGATGTGAGCGATCTTATCTCCTGCCAAGTACTCGATAAACCGGTCACAGCAGTTACTGGATTGCTCCAGGTCCAGGTGGAGGCAGGCAGGACTGACCAAGCCTTTCACCACCCAGAAAAGCTCTTCTGGACTTGACTTTGCAGATGCAATAAGTGCAGCAAAGAACTGCTTCTTTGCTGTCTGCACCGCCACAGCATAGGCCTTTAAACTGCTCTTATGCTGCGATCGATCATACTGGTCGTGAGTCCGGCACCACCATCGCTCTAACTGCCTGCTCTTCCACTTTAAACACTACAGGCCCTCAGTAAACCAAGGAGACTTGCGGGAGACTCGGGAGGGGAGCGGACGCCTGGGAGCCACTCTGTCAATGGTCTCGGCCAACAAGATGTTCCAGAAGGCTACAAGATAGACAAAGTGGGTGTCAAGGTCCAGGGGAAACTCCCCCAGAGCATTCCAGAACCAATCCTGTTCCATAAGTCTCCGGGGGCAGACCGATCTAATAGGTCCTGCACCCTTTCGGGGGCTGATATGCGCCAGGATGCATGCCTTAAGGAGGTAATGATCAGACCATGACAAAGGCTCTACCCCCCTGAATTCTACTAACTGACCCCCCGCTTCAAGGTTGGTGCAGAAAACCAAAACCAGTGTATGTCCCTCCTCATGTGTGGGTCCACAGATGATTTGGGACAGGCTCATGGAGGCCATGAACTTATCTGTCACTCCTCCAAGATCAGTGTCCGTGTGGATGTTAAAATCCCCCAGGACCACTAATCTAGGGGTCCGGAGGATCACATCTGACACCAGATCAGCAAGAGCATGTAGGGATGCCACCGGACAATTGGATGCACGGCACACCAGCAGCACCCCTAATCTGTCCCTGGCCAAATCCAACACAATATGGAGGCACTCAACACCTGGTAGAGCCTGCACTGGATACCTCCTAAAAGACAATGCATCCTTGATAACAGCTACACCCCCCTGTCCCTCCAGCCGAGGCAGATGCTGCACAGAGAAGCCAGCCGGAACAAGATCGGCCAAGATAGGGCCCGATTCATTGTCCAGCCAGGTCTCTGTAATACACACAAGGTTGGTGTCCCACTCCAGGATTAACTCCCGGATGGTAGATGATTTGACAGCCAACCTCGCGTTCAGCAGTACCAAACCAAGGCCCGGGAGACCCACAACCTACCCACGTGGGGGGGTTGAGAGAGGGGAATGGACACATGGCACCACTCCCTCCTCACTGATGGAAGACCCCTCCCCTTTGGACCATATCTCCCCTGACCCGTAACAACCCTGATAGCTGCAGAACCCCTCCCCTCCTTAGAGAGCCCCATTAGATACCCACCCTCCATAGGCTGCCCCAACAGGCTGGCGAGAGGGACCCCAACCCCCCTACCTGCCTCTGTCACAGGCAGGCAACCCCTCCCCCCAGAGGGTCACCCCTGCTCACAACTGGCGTTCCCCTTCACACCATCCCCCGACCTCCCTCTCCTGCCACCAGAGGGAGGTCATGTAGCCTCACACCACACCCGACTCAATTCCCCTGAAAATTATAGGACCCCACCCCTCAGTCACTCAATATCCTCAGTCTCCTACTCCCACCCACATAGGGGGGGCGAAGGTACCATCCAGGCTGCTGATACTTTACATTAGAGCAGGGCCGTTCTGCAGAGCAAGGATGCTATCATGGTAGCGTCTCCAACGGCACTTCGCCCTCTGGCGGCGCCCTTCAGCCGCCGCCCAGAGCGCGTTGCCCTCAGGGCAGCCCCCCCCCCCCCTTGCAGGCACCACTGCCGGTTACCCAAAAGGGGAGGAACAGCAAAGCAGTTACAGGTGGGGAGGATTCCCCGGCCTCAGCACCAGGGAGCCAACTCCCTGCCCTCCCCTCTAGTCCCTGCATGCCCTCAGGGCAGCTCCCCTTTGTAGGCACTGCTGATGGTTACCCAAAAGGGGAGGAACAGCAGAGTGGTTACAAGTGGGGAGGATTCCCCAGCCTCAGCACCAGGGAGCCAACTCCCCACCCTCCTTCCCAATCCTTTTGGGGCCCCTCCCATTCTTCATTCAGCTATGCTGGACCACAGAAGCCAAGGGTGCAATCCTCAGTTGTTTAAGTCAATGGCAAAATTCACATGGACTTTAGAATGATGCAGGGATGTCCTGCCAGTGTTCAAACACAATGCTTGATCAGTCTGCAACACTGTTCCAAGTTACCTACTAGCTTTTTTCAGAATCATTAACACCACTATTTTGTTTAGAAAGGTTATCCCACTACAGCAGGTGAGCAGAAAAAGTGCATTTGAAGAACAAAAACCACCTTTTTGCTAGTAACTATCAAACCTTGGCATACCAGGGAAGGCAAGGCCTTCGGACATAGGGCTTGTGATGGACACATGGCTACTTTGAAGGGATCCAAAATGTTAGTCTCCCTACATGGTAGCCAAGCATACCTGTAAGAATAGTTTGCTTGCAATTGGTCCTAGGGACTTGCTCAGCCCTGCCTAATAATCCATTTTATATTATATAAAATAATTTTAATTAAAAGTTAGCTACAGAATTTCCCTAGTTTGAGATTTAGGATTAGAACAAAATTGCTTCATGAACATTCCTACCAGCAATGTTCCTTGTGTTCTATATATCATGCAGCATATCAGAAGCCAACAGAAACTGAATTTAGTTGTTCTCACTCGGAATTTAGTGCCAAGCCTATTTGCAATGGGGAGTCAGAAGAGATAAGCTAAGTACCTCTATTCAATTAACAGCAAACTAATACTAACCAGCTATCTTTCGCAACCATTAATCATCAATTTTCTAGTCTTTACTGGAAAGTAAAGCTATACACAAGTCTGACTCAATCAAGTAAGTTGTCTATTGAAGTATATGAAAAGTAGCAGCATTAGGAAGGCTTAACACAGTTAATATTGCCAATTCTAGCATTACACAAATCCTTACCCCTTTTCCAGTTATCTTGCCCCCTATTAGAAGGTGGCATTCGCAAAAACAAGCTGATGGTGTATACACTGTCCAAGAGCAGTCTGATAATTGCTCTGGAGCAAGTAACTTTCCTGATCACCAAGAATGAGGAAATCCTAATTTCTTTGGGGTCAGATGGCTGTGCACTGCAGACGAGCAACTATTGGTCATGAGTCCTCGCAGGACTAGTTACGTGCCGATCGTGAAATGGCATTGGCTGCTAGTGATTCCAGGCCAGCTACGGATTGAAAAGGTTTTGGCTGATGAGTCAGCAACCAATGAGGGTGCATGTGTGTTGCTTCACTAGCACTGCCCATCCAGGTGGCAGTTAAACTGTACAGACATTTCTGTCATAAGCACATTAGTGAACATACCAATTCATCTAAAAATGTTAGCGGTGTTAACACATTTTTAATTGGGGTGGAGGGTGACCACTATGTGTTAAGAAATGGGCAGGTGGGGATCTGCAAGAATAAAGGTCCCTGTGCTCAAAATGTATGTGGGAGCAGAGCTTCCCATTGGTTAGGTAATTCATAAAGTCAGTTTTTGCTTGCAACAAGCATGACGGGTTATAATGCCATAGAAAGCTATTGTTGTGGGTTGTTTTCCTGGGAAAGCCAAATGGCTTCAGCTTTTGTTTGTGGGTGCTGTGGCTAGCCAGGGTATGTGGCCCAGAGAACCTGGGAGGGCGATGGTTACCCTGGCCTTAGCAGACATTGGGGGGGGGGGGGGGGGGGGGGGGGGGGGGGGGGGGGGCCGCGGGGG
This sequence comes from Sphenodon punctatus, assembly GCA_003113815.1. Lineage (NCBI taxonomy): Eukaryota > Metazoa > Chordata > Lepidosauria > Sphenodontia > Sphenodontidae > Sphenodon > Sphenodon punctatus. The sequence continues at coordinate 2,486,508 of QEPC01004523.1, forward strand.
GAAGGGGGGGGGGGGGGGGGGGGGGGGGAAGAGGAGGGAGAAAGGACTGAGGGGGGGGGGGGGGGGGGGGGGGGGGGGGGGAAAGAGGAGGGAGAAAGGACTGAGACAGAACTGTCAGATCAATCCTTTGAGGCAGCCAATGTGCTCATAGGATGGCACATGCATGTCTACATGGAGTGCACACAACACAGAACCCTGTTGCAATTCCAAGTTCAGCAGAATGGAATAGCAGGAGCCCTGGATGAGATGAGACAGTGGGATGCGAATGAAGCCATGACTTTTCTGGACCTTTGTGTACTGCCAGAAATAGGGCAGTCACTAATGGAGGCTGGATCTTCCCAGTTATTTTTTCATCCCTGCCTTGACGACAGCGAGGGAATACACATGGGGACACCCAGAGTAGAAGATTAATCTCTTCAGGTAAACAAGCAACTTGGGGTAGAGGGAATGTAAACTGACTGGAGAGCTTGTTGCCCTATATGGGTTGGGACACTGCATTTCTCAGTGTCCTCACAAGCAGGCGCTGCACTGCCCCCGGGTATAGTAATGCAGAAGATGCTAGAGTGCGGGTACAAGAGGCGCATGTTTGACTGGGGGTTTATATGAACAGGGAGGGATTTCAAACACCAGAGGGCAAGACTCCAATAAGACGGTGGTCTGCTACCTGTTAGTACATTGCTCCACACCATGGATGAGAAAAACCAGGTTGACAACATTGAAAGGCAGACTGCTTTTGATTACAATTTTCAATGTTGGTTTCAATTTTTAAACATAGGTGTTCAACGTATGCGATTTGCTCAACAACTCAGCATTGTGTGCACGGCAAAAGGTTATCTACAAATGCTAATGACAGTAAGGTAGAAATCTTGAGTGAGCAGGGGGAGGAGGGGGAGAGAAAGCTGGTGTGGCTTCTTCCCATGGTTTACTGCAGCTTGAGTCATGATGGGGTAGTGGTGATGGGTGGAGTGCAGCACGAAAGAACGCCTGCCCATGTATTCTACTTGCATATTTACCGTGTAGAGCAGGGGCTGCACGAACCGGACCTGGTCTTGGACGGCGATCATCTCGTTTGTTAAGATCGGTCCCGACACATTTTGCACCAGTTCCAGAACACAGTGCAACATGTAAGTATTTGGAGGGTCCAGGTTAAAGAGGGAAGCTAGCTTAGCCCAAGGTATTTATGTAACAGGTCCAAACCTAATGAATCCAAGTTAGTCTCATCTAGCATATGTAAATCCTAAATTTCTTGGGCTGGTTTAATATGGCAACCCTGATTAAACAATGGGGGTATCTGCCCACAAACCACTGCACTTATGCCAATATAGTTAGCAGCAGCAGCAGCAGCAGCAGCATGGTCAATAAGTTAGTATTTGTACTCCTCTGCAATAAGGAATCAGCTATTGTGTCAACACAAATCCAGTCAAAGTTGGACCAGACAAAGCTATTGTCTAGATAGTACAGCACCTTTAAGTTTAGCATATTTTCACTTGTTTTTCAAGCAACAACAAAAAGAGAACAGTCTAAATTAGTTGGGTCTGCATTAAAGAGATCTAGTATACACCTTTTACCACTCCAGAAGTACATGAAGGAAAACATTAGAGATACTTTTGGCATTTCAGAGATAATCATCATACTGCCCTCGTCAAAGCAGCAATTTCTCACGAGTTTCCAGAGGGTAGGTTATGCAATGGTTTATGATGTAGCCTATTTGAGAGGGGAATTCATCCTGGCTGGGGTTCCGAATGAACAAACATTCTGCTTTGATGGTCTCAGATGTTTGTCTGCTAACCAAAAAGTTAACCTCTGAGCAAATATCAAGACTACAGAGAACAAGCAGTTCATTGCAGAATTGCACTTGAACGTTTATGTAGCAAGGTTTCTATTAATGTATTACTACAGCATGCCTAGCTACAGCAATTAGTGATTCACTTTCACAAGTCTGTAGTAAGCATTGACATTTCAGAGTTCAGTATTTTATCATCTCCAAAGTGTTTTAAAATTTTAATTGCTGCTAAGATTCTTGCATTTAAGGGATGTTTAAGTCTCAGACTAGCCAGGTATTTTATTAGGTAAGAACAGTTCAGAAAACAGACATGAAGCTTAACTTTCTCTTTAGACCTATTATTATAAACATTTGTATAGCACCAGATGTGTACCTGGTGTTTTACAGAACAAAGATAAAGACGTGGTCCCTGCCTATGGCTTACAATCTAAAAAGCTTTGATACTTGTGTCGTGCATTTGTCATAATGTCCAATCTGCATGGTTTTGCAACAACTATCTTTATATAGTAAGATGTAGTATTCGAGAGTATTGGAAGTTAACGCCACGAAGACTAACCGTGTCACTGCTTGAAAATGCACGAGACTAAAATAGGAGTACCCAATAATTTCTCTTTTTACTGACCAAGGAATTTGAATGCAAATAGGAGATTTATAGTCCTGTCTAGAACATTTGCTAATATTGATTTATTTATTTTAAAAAATGTGATCAATGAGCAAAAAGAACAAGCTTTTCGGAAAGGAAAAGTCTTCATACATAAACACTGTCAAGAGAGGAAAGACAGTTACATAGAAGTTCTAAAGCATTTTAACAATGGAAGTTAGAGGTTCTTATAGGTTCCGGTTTACTTAAAGAAACCCTGCTAAATAAGCTCAATACACACACAGCTTTAACTGAAGATTTTAGCCAACATCAGGAAAAAAGCTGATGTATCAGATTATTTTCTCTTTCCAAAAATCATACACGTTTTAAGGTCATGCCCTGAAGCAAGCAACAGCTGAGTGACTCCACTAGATCCCAGTGGTCAGTGAATTTAAGTAAAGGTCTTTATCATACACTTTGCACCGCTCTCTCTCCAGGTTGTGCACTGATCAGCTACCGAGCAAGGAGTTTCCTATAGTGATTAAAAATGTATGTTGATTATAGCCCAAATGCAGAATTTATCTGAAGGCTGTTGTACTAGCATACTTCTACCAGCTACCCAATCATTGATTTTTCAACACCATCACTGCAGATTGACATCTTGTACAATAATCTGGCTTTTTTGTTGGACCCATTTCAAGGGTACTCCTAACAGCAGTCAACAGGGGTGCCCACATGTCTCTCACTGGAAAAAGACTTTGGGTGCAGTCCTCACACAGAACCAGTTGGAGTTTTGCCACCAACTTCAATGGGTTTAGGACTGCAGCCTTACTGGCCTGACTTATCAAAGGTCCTGAGCAATTTGACTTCATTTTGGTTTCATACAGAAACTATGGTGCTTAGAACTTCTTAGAAGTCAGGCTCCCCACTTGTGATCATACCTGCAGTTTGGCATGCCCAACATCTTAAACCCTTTTTAAAAAGCCAACAAGATTTGTCTTGATAAACCACAACAGCTTGCAAGGCATTAGGACCAGCAGGCTGTTTTAGACCCTATTAAAAAAGTCAGGTGTTTAAATATATTTCCTAATCTGAGCCACAGTCAAATGCATAACATTTGTCACACAAATTTAGCTCGATACCAAATGGAGGAGAAACCACAAAATTTTCTTTCACAAAGAAAAATAGGTGTAGAACTTGCCAACTAAGCCAACTTGAATTTCAAGAGTCATGTTAAATAGTCAGCTTGCCTTTTTTACATGCTTGGTTTCATATTCTTTGAAAGTTTCCTTAACCTCCCAATGCCGTCTATTTTCAGTTGGAACAATTCTCAGCTATCATTCTGAGCAACACCATTAACCACTGCTGGTGTACCATTTTTCATTTGATTACTGAAGTAGTTTAAGGCTGCTTTCTCATGTTACGGGGGTGGGGTGGGTCTGTAAGGGCAGTTGCAGGTCTAGTCTCATGGGAATGAGATCATGTAGGATTGTGCTATTCTGTTTTTCTCCCACAAAAAACATCCATGATCGTAAGAGCTACATCAGGGTATCCGGTCATGCACAAGTGTTCTCATGGGAGAACAAAAATGGAGTAGAGCATTCTTGTGTGTGCCAATTCCAGTGAGAACAGAGCTGCGATTGCCCTTACGGAAGTGTCTCCCCCTCCCAGGTAATGAGAGAAAGCAGCCTTGGTTATTTACATGACGAATGACTTTAATGTTTACATAGAAGTTATTTGCATGTGCCAAGTATAAAGCTCCCACACAATAATTTTCTCAACATTTCTTCACTTTATGAATACCCGAACTGTAGAAAGCATTTCAGAGCTAGCCTACCTTACTGGGGCCTTAGTTCACAGACTGTATGGAATGCAAGTCATGGCTTTAGCTCTGCAATTTGCTCAGTAAATTATTTTATTTGTAGCTTGCATGTATATTTAACCTCTTTAGGTTGCTTATTTGCGTTTACTGCTTGTGTGACCACTCAATCCCAGTACTAATTTTCAAGCTTCAAAATTGGCCTATAGCTTTCAGCCTACTTTAATGTACTGTTTACCTCCTCTTCCAGAATACTGACAAGGATTGTCTTCCTAAGTGGGAGCTTTTGGGTTTTGTTTTGAAAAATGTGTTTGGGGGCTGGTAACTCTGCTACCATGTTCAACCTGCCTCTTGAAGTGAGAGTTAATCCTGCATGACTGGCATTCAGAAAATTCAAGACTGTAGTGCAAAATTGAAGCAAACCTCTCCAGCCATCTTGAACTCCATCTTGCTACAATACAAACACAACCTATCAGTATTGTGTATCTGGACTTTGTAACCCAGGAAAATCAGAGGTTTTTTGTTTCAGGAGAAGAGTTAATCCATCTTGTTGACTAGTCCCCCAGGCCCTTTAAATGAAGAGCAGATTGGATATAGTGGTATGGGTTCTGTTCTGGGATGGTGCCCTTGCAAGCTGTGTGGGGGAGGGGTGAAGCCCTGGAGCTGCAATGGGGACGGAGAAGCGCGTGATGCCTGCCTCCTCCATTTTACAGGTAGAAAGTCCCAGGGGCACTTTGGCGCCAGCCGAAGGGCAACACCTAAGGGTGTCGGCCATCATCGGGGCTATCATCGGCCAGTAGCGGATGGGGCCTCTCCATGTGAAGGGGTGGAGGCAAGACCCCAGATAGAAGTTTGAGGGGGACCTTCAGAGTCCTGCACCTAGGGATCCCACTGCACTCTCCAGTCTGCCCCCACTTTTGGACTGCTCCTCCCCCCTCCTGCCATGAGGGATGGGGTGGGGCCTGGATTCATACTCTTTGGAAGCTGGCTCCGTTGGGCTAGCTTAAAATATTACTGTTAGCAGGGCTGTAGGCCCGTGCATTTGTAGCAGAGCCTCTTGGAGATGTAGTTTGTGGGGTGAAATAGGTGGAACTGCGATGGGGGGGGGGGGGAAGAGGGAAGGTCCCGAGGGCAGCTGAAGGTGTGAGGTGGTTGCAGCACAAGGGTTGGGGCTGCCTGGTGAGAGCAGGGAATGGGTTGGGGTGGTGATTGGGACGGGAGGGGGGTTGGGTTTGTATATTTGCCTTCAAGTGGACTGCTATTGGGGTGATATTTTACATATATGTATTGTTTAGATTGTGTATTATATTATGTACTGTTGATTATATATTTATATTGTATTTCATTTGTGAGTGTAAGCCGCTACGAGACACCTGTGGTGGTCTGTCAGGTACAAAATTAAAATGAAATGGAAAAAAATATATACCTTGCATATGCCAGCAAAAGTCATTGACAAAAATTGGATGCCTTATCCCCAACTTTTGATAGACTTCTGTATTGCCCCACACCCCGACCAAGAGCATCCTCTCCCAGTAATGAGCATCCTATCTGGATGTCCCACCCCCTCTCTATAAAGATGCTCATTAGTTTGTTTCGCAATGTAGGCGCTCATGGACTTCCAGCAGAAGCCAAATTGGACCTCTGTCACCTTCCCTGTGTACTTGAACATTCTAGTTGGAGCTCCTTCAAAGTCTACTTTCATCTGTGCGAGGCTAAACTCTCTAATGCTTTCTAAAGTTGGGGTATTTATAAAGTGGTATCTGCTAGAATATTAATATTCTTCCAAACTCATGAACATCTTTATAGAGAAGGGGTGGGAAATCGGGATAGGATGCTCATTACTGGGAGAGGACACTCTTGGTCAGGGTATGGGGAAATACAGAAGTCTATCAAAAGCTGGGGATAACGCATCCAATTTTTGTCAATGACTTTTGCTGGCATCGAGACTGAGCATAGCGCTCACCGCTATGGTCAGTCTCTAGTTCCAACTCCAGACTTGCCTAATAAAGGACCCTATTAAGTCCAAAAGCTTGCATACCTCCACCGACTGTAGTTAGTCCAATAAAAGATATCGCTGTACTGCTTTGTCTCTATTGCCTACATTGGAGACCACCACAGCAACTTTACTTTCTCTATATTGTGAGCTAATCCCATATGAAAGACTTGTCAAGTGGCCATTTTTAGACTTCAAATTATTATTTCTCTAGTGTTTTCAGTGTTCAAAGTGCTTTATGATCTTCCGCTAATTTACGTTCACAATATCCCTATGAGATTTGCATTGTTTTCTTATACTGAAGGCACCCCTCACACCATCTCCAAGGCTGTAGGGAGTGATCTGGCTGGTCTAGTCTCTACTTTGTGTTTTAAAAAAGTTTGTCCCACAAATCTGGAGGAAGCAAGGCAGGGGAAGAGAGATGCATTCCTACCCTGATAGTAAATTAAGCAATGTTTTTCATGTCATACGGTAGATTTCTACCCATCCTTTGGCACTTAAATTGCTTGAATGTGTAAGCTAGCATGAAATGTGATAGGGCAGATTTCTACCCCAGATTTCTACCGGTGGGGTCTATCCGATGGTAAAATTAATTGGGTACGTTTCTACTCCAGGGCAGGGCCGGCCCCAGGCATGTGCGACATGTGCGGTTGCACATGGCCCCGTGGGAGTTTGGGGCCTCGCTCCTGGAGCCTAGTCTGTTCTGTTGTCAGCTGTGCCCGATTCAAATTCATGCCACCGGAGCTGCTAGCTAGCCATCCCCAATCAGCTGAGTTCAGCTCAGCTGTAGCCCCACACTGAGGGGATGGGGAGAGAGGAGGAGAGAGAGCAGCAGCACCACCAACAGTCTCAGGAGGAGGAGGAGGAGGAGGAGGTAGTAGTAAGTGGAGGCGGAGCTGAGGCTAGTGGGCAAATGGAGACTTGAGAGGCTAAAGCAGCAGCTGCCGCGGGGAGGACGAAAGCGGGGCTCAGGGTCAGAGACCCTGAGCCCCGCTCGCCTCCTCCCACGACAGAGTCCCACCTTGGATGCACCTCCCTGAGTTGGGTTCCCCTGTGCACTCAGTCCGCACTCCTTGGCTTTGCTGAGGGCTGCTGCTTCTGCTACTGCATACCGCCCGCTTTTGCCTGCTCCATTAAGCTGGCAGAGCAAGCTTGCTGATGGTAGAAGTTTCCCCTCCACCAGAGGCACTTTCTCACCGAGCCTCTCTGAATTGCCTTTCCATGGCTCCTCACTTGCCTTTGCCTCCTAGGAGCTCTGCACAGCAGCAGCATGATTGGGGAGATAAAGCTGTTTGTTTACAAACAGCTCCTCCCCAGGTGGATGATCAGAAGGTTGCTACCTTGTAAAAAAGGTTCTTTGATATGGCTCCGAACATTCTCACAAATGCCCTTCTCTTATGGGCAGATACCAAGCTCACTAGTTTGAAAAACCATGTGATGGTCTCGAGTCCCCGCAGTATATAACAGTTCCTTCTAACCCTGAGTGTGCAAGAATAAAAATATTTGTGCAGTTGGAAGGGTGGGTATTTGTGAGACTGTTTAGAGCCATGTTGAAGAGCCTTGTTTACAAGATAGCAACCTTCTGTTCTTCTTTGAGTGGCTCCTCCCATTCTCACAAATGGGAGAGTGCCTAGACGACTGTGAAATTAACATGTTTCGTCAATAAAGTGTCATTTATTTTGACTGAAAGCTTTGTATTGTTTTTTTAAAAATTTATTTTTACAAGTAACAAGAGGTTTTTAAGTGTGAACGTCAGAACCCAATATAAAAAAAAAGAGTCCTAGAGCAGTCTTCAGAGTTTAAATGCAAAGCATAATACTTCATAAAAGTACGTAGGGAGCTCCAGGTTGCAGCCCTGTAGATCTCTTGGGGAGAGATATTGGAAAAAGCAGTTGTGGAAGCGACCATATGCCCAGCTGAATGGATCTCTCCCCCCAGCAAGCAGGGGCCTGCTCCCTGCCTGATGCCCCCCTCCCTTAGGGAAGGGGGGGGGGGGGGAGAAGAGCACTGCCTCCTCCTTTCCCATGATGGTGGGCAATTGGGCGTGTTCCAAAACTGAAGCACCACTGCCAGGAGCAGACATCCATCTCCTGATTCTCTCCCCCCCACGCAAGTGGGCTGGCTCCCCAACCCCTCCCTCTGAAAATATACAGATCTGCATAAGTGGGTGGGGTGTAATTATGCAAATTAGGCCCCACACCAAGACTTCGCACATAGCCCCACAAACCCTAGGGCCGGCCCTGCCCCAGGGCCTTTTTGGTCACATATAACAAATGGTTAATGATAACCAACTCTCTCATGTGCAGGTGACAATGTCCTAAAAGGAAAAAGTTGAAGAGCCACTAACTTGCAAGTTTTTCCAAGAGATGTACACCCAGGGTAGGAATCTACCCTTAAGACAGTAGCTGTATGTCTTCACTTGCCAGGCTGCTTAAGTGGAAACAAGGACAGGTTTCCATCTACCATGCTCTCCTTTTAGCAAGATTATCCAAACAAAAAACCCAATAGTTTCAAAAAAAATGTTTGAAATTTTTGCTGGGGGAGGTGGTGGTGGTGTCGGTTTAGGAAGTTGGTGGATCAGAAGGAGGGGTGGAAGCACAGCCCATCCATGCGGGCCCCCAGGAGCTGCAGCAGCCAAACAGGCAGTAGCTCTCTGGCCCAGCAGCAGCCTGGGGCGCCCAGTGGCAACATGTCAGCTGGCTGGGCAGGAACAGAATGCACCGGAAACAGCGCCGGTTCCTGGGCCCCTGACAGCAGTGGAGCCAGACAGGCAGCACAGCCATGGGGCAACAAGAACTGCCATGGGCAGGGAGGGAGAAGTGGAGCAGCTGGCAGAGCAGGGCTAGTGGCAGCAGCAGCCATCTCCACCAGCAGCGGAGTGAAAGGGAGGGAGGTGGCAGTGAATACCTCCCCTATAGTGCTGCCCAAGGCTCCTCCCCCTGAACCCAGCAGCACGGGAAGCTTCAGGAGAAGCAGGGGGAACTACTGTGCATGTGCACCCCTGGCAGAACTGATTTTTTATAAATCAAATATATTCCATTTTTCACTGCACCAAACGCCCTGAGACTTCAAAAGCACTTAATCAACATCTCAGACTACAAGGCTGCGAAGTCTCAGGGCTGAACTTGATCAGGGTAGGGAGATATCAATCAGAACAAATTATCGGGATTTGGTCAAAACCTGTGTGCAATTAACCTATATATTGTTATAACTTTGGATTTCCTGGCTCAATTTTGTTATAAAATGTACAGATGCTGGTCTTTAAGGTTATGGCACGTGTTAAATTTTCAGAACTGCAGCTCAAGTAGTTTCTGAAATATAGGGGCTTCAAATTCTCCCCTTTATAATGGAGGACAGTCCTACCTTTAACTTTCGAGGCACGACTGTGCCTAGAAAATAGAGACAGATACTTTAGTCTTGGGGGATTTAGATGTTTTTAAGGAGAATGAAGACAAGCCACTGGAGAGGTCAGTTTCAAAGTTTCTCAATCATTTCATGGAAGAACTTCCCTGCTCTGTCCCCCACTCCTATGCATCTTTGATTGTTCTTCCTATGCAGATTTTTGGGGCTTTGGAGTATGAATAGATGTTCCTATACTGCTTTTGCCTTCTCACTAGGTTGTGCACTGATAGCAACAGACTCTTCAAACAACCATTGCTGTAGATGTCCTTGTCTAAGCATAACCAAAAGGTGAGACGAAGGTTTCCCAACATCCTGTCCACAAAGATGGGTCCCTCCATGTGCAAAGTTAACGTTTTAAAAAATAAGATAGCAACTTAGAATCTGAGTTTAAAAAGCAATCAGAACCACACTTTAAATGTTCGATTTTGACCAATCCAGTTAAGTACCAGTTTTCTGAAATCTAGAATAGAATAAAGATGTCAAAATAATCCTTCCTGCTCAGTCTGCATGAAGAGAAAAGTGAGAATCAAGTTTAGCTTACAGATCTAAGGGCACAAGTCTTATCGGATGCATTTTAGATATGCTAACAGCATACATTAAATTTAAAAATTACCTGCATTGAGCATGATTTCTTATATTCAGAGGAAGTGCTAGCTACACACCATCTTCACTTGCCATTTAATAGGGAGATGACAGTTTTTAGTGTAGTTTCTACACGTACTAGCCTCTTACAAAGTTATTTTTTAAAAGCTATGGACAGTTTTAAAAGCAAGAGATGAGATCAGTCCCAAGACAACTGGCTTTATGGAAATCAGTCCATTTAATGATGATTATTCTCCATTGCTTTAAGGGATGCTCAGCATTCATTTTTGCTCTTCTGCTCCCTTTGGAAGAGAACCTCTTTTCAAAACAGTTTAAATAACCATAAAGCTAGCCATAAGAGGTCTACCCTTTGTAGCCAATTGTTTTGCTGGAACAATTATAAAGTTAACATGCATTTCCAGGGAGGTGTGTCACTCTCATTAATAGAGACCACAATAGTGATGCTGGATATCTTCCTGCTTCTTTGACCTCTCAACTGATAAGCCTATAATCCATTCCGATGCCTTTGGTCATACACTGCTCCCATTACTCATAAGATAAGGATTTACATTCCCCCTGATCACTCTTCCAGGACTTGTGCTTGAGGAGTTATTAGGCCTGAAAATATTCATACTGTCAGTCATAAACACATTGGCAGACAAGGTCACGAGACCTTAAAAATAAGGCAGTTCCAACCATCTTAAATTTTATGCCCTATTCCACTTCCAGCTACATCTTTAAATCAGTAGCTCATATCTGTACTGGTTGCTGCATTAGAGTAATTCTTCAGTTTGAGATAAAGCTAAATAATGAGCCCATCTTACTGATATACTGTGGAGTACCTCCTCTTATTCACAGTTGAATAAGATGCTTATGGTACATCCTGCAGCTTATATGAAGAACTTTACAAACATTGCTTTTCTCAAAGACGTTACTGCTGTAAAAATTATAATAATGATAATAAGTTTATTTTGCGTGGCCATAGGCCATTGTACACCAACAAACAAAGATAGATCAAACATACAAAAACTCAAAGCACAAAGAGAAATAATATCATATCAATTCTAAAAAGTATATCAATTTACAGAATATTTTAAGATCACAATTACTGTTAATCCCATAATCATCATCAGCTCATGAGTGCAGAATTACTATCATATAGGGAAACACCTGTACAACACACAATGTCAGGATTCCTGTGCTTAAAAGTTCATAGGTAGCTTGAATTGCAAAAAAAGGTGTCGCGTATTAAAAGCCAGCATCAGAAATTTCATCATGGCTTGAGTTACTGCTGGAGAGGTGTCCCTTAGAGCTATCTCCAACAGGCAAAGATCAGTTCTTCCTGGAAATTTCTCAAAAATAGAAGTTCCTCTCGCAAATCATCATACAAATGACAATAAAATAGAATATGTTGGGAGGATTCTGTGGATGCCATATCATACGGGCAAAGGCGATTTTCATACGGGACGCCACAAAAGCGTCCCTCTAACACTTTAGAGGGCAAAGCATTAAAACGGACACACAAAAATAAAAGCTTGTCCCTAAAAGTGGAAGATGAAGAAAGATTTTGCCATTTTCCCCGGCTCTGGCACTCAAAATTTATAACCAATCGTATGCGGAGAATTTTCTGTTTTAGCTAGGTCCTCCTGCCTTTCAATATCTCAGATTCTTTCAAGAATCTCGGATCTGGCAGCACAAATGCTTTTGTTAGCAAAATAATTCTGGGAAAACCCCAGTCTGGACAGATAGCTTTCAATGGCTCTTACTCTTTTGTTCTTATAGGAGTTTTCCAGGATAAACCTAGCTAGCCCAGTATTAATAGATTTCGTAATCTTGAGCCAAAATTTGAGAGGGGACTCCCAGGCTGCTCTTGACCAGTTCCCCAAACCAAACTCCAGCCTGATGGCTGTCGTTGGGGTGCCCTTTGGGATCCTAAGCAAGTTTTGAAGACATGTCTGCATTATGTTTAGATTTTGACCAATGAGGGGAGCCCACAGCTCCGCCCCATATAAAAAACTTGCTTTAACTTTGCTGTTAAAAACCTTGACCACAAGATCTAGTCTCTTCCCACCCAAGCCTGCAAAATACCTCAAAATAGCTTGTGAAGTCCCTCTCGCAGCCCGAAGTGCTTTCTGGTAATGAACATCCCATTTGCCTGAAGCATGGAAATTCCCAAATACCTAAAGCTCTTAATCCGTTGGAAATGCTGGCCTTCAATGGACCACTTACAGATCTTACGACTATTGGTAAAAATCTAGAATTTTTGATTTATCATAGTTTATAACCATAGCTAGCAAAGGCCCTTAACTGCCTGACGACACCTATACGAGTTTGTGAGACCACTGCCAGATCGTTGGCATTGAGAAGGCCACCTACCATTCTGGAGGCCAGTTTTGGGGGACAAAAAAATTGGTTGTGCCAGCATAGGAATTACATAATTTATAAATAAATTAAATAATGAAGGAGCTAATACACAACCCTGTGACTGAGCACCACGTCGATACTGTCCGTGATATGCCCCTGGTTATCAACTTTGACCGAGAGGGAAGAGTCCACACAGAAGTTCTGAATGAGAAAAAGGAGCCTTTTATCTACAGATGACCTCATTAATTTGTCCCATAGAAACTTCCTATTAACGGAGTCAAAGGCAGCTTTGAGATCCAAAAAGGCTACAAAAATTTTCCCATTTACAGCCCTATACTTCTCGATCAAATGTAGTATCATCAAACATTGCTCGACAGTAGATCGACCCCTCTGAAAGCCAGCCTGTTCAGGACAGAGTATTTTAGTTTGGTCCATCCAGTAAGATAATTCAGGTAAGAGAAATTCAGCACAGATCTTATTAACAACACTTAAAAGGCTAATTGGCCTATAGTTTGATGGAATAGCACGGGATCCTTTTTTGTAGGTTGGGATAATTATACCTTTTCCCCAGCCTGCTGGAATTACTCTTGATCTATTTATGGTAGAGAATAAGGCTGATAATACCAGAACCCACCAATCCATATTAGCTTTAATAAATTTGATTTGAACCAAATCTGGACCTGGAGCCTTGTTATTTCTAAAGGTACCCATAAGCGTAATTATTTCCAGTTCCATCACTGGCAGCCAAGCAGGTAACTTCTTGAATTCCTCCCTTGGAATTACAGATTGACCAGACACCTCAGTTTCTACTTACAGAGGAGAAAAGAATTCCTCCCAAGAATGGGGAGGAACTGGGAGAGACCACAAGCTCCGCTCTTTCCATATCGAGCCATTCATCAGATGCCAGAATTTCCTGGCATCTTTATCCTCACTAGCTTCCAATAGAACCAACCAGCTTTTCTCCACAAATAAACGTTTCTTAATTCAGATTACCTCCTTAAACTCCCTTCTAAGAGAGAAATAATGGCTGGGGAGATCTGGGGTAATCCCGATAAGCCAACTTAACTTTCTCCCATGCTTTTCTACAATCCTGGTCAAACCAAACTTGATTTTTACATTTGTCATTTCCAGGATTAAGTCTAGGCAACGAGAGGGCAGTGATATGTTGTCGAGGTGGGTTTTGGAGGAGGGACTTGAAGGTGTGGAGGGTGGGGGCAAGGTGGACGAGGGCAGGGAGGGAGTTCCAGGTGCGCAGGACAGCAAGGGAGAAGGGACAAAGGCAACTGGGGGAGCAGGGATGGAGTGCTTGAACGGGTTCAGAGGGAGATAAGGGCAGAGAGGTAGGGGGGAGCGAGGTTGTGAAGGGCTTTATAAGTGAAGACAAGGCGCTTGTACAGAATACGCCGGGAGCCAGTGTAGAGAGGACAGGCTGCACATGGTCAAAGCAACGGGCTAATTGGATGATCCTGGCTGCAGAGTTTTGAACAGAGATGAGGAGGGAAGAATGGTGAGAGCGGGGAAGGCCAGCAAGGAGGAGGTTACAATAGTCGAAGTGAGAGAGGACTAGGGCATGAATGAGAGTTTTGGCAGAGGAGACATACAGAAAAGGACGGATCTTAGCAATGTTGTGGAGGGAGAAGCGGCAGGATTTGGCAACGGAGTCAATGTAGGGTTTGAAGATGAGGTGCAAGTCGAAGATGAAGCCCAAGCTATGGGCATGGGGGACAGAGAGGATGGAGACCCTGTCAATGGCAATGGACAGGAAGAGGAAGGATTGGAAGGGAAGATGAGGAGTTCAGTTTTCGCCATGTTCAGTCTGAGTTGGCGTTGAGACATCCAGATCATAGAGACAGTTGGTGAGATGAGCTTGAACAGAGGAAGATAGGGAAGGAGTGGAGAGATAAGAGTTGAGTGTTGTCAGCATATAGGTGGTATTGGAACCTGTGGGAGGCAATGAGTTTGCCTAGGGATAGGGTGTAGATAGAGGAGAGGGCCAAGGACAGAGCCTTGGGGAACCCCGACCACCCTCTCCCCCCCACCACCCGCCCCCCTGCCGGGACAGGGGCCAGCCCAGGACACTGCCGGGGACACGGACAGGGGGGGGGAGGGGAGAGGAGCTAGGAAGAGATACATTGAAGGAGCAGTCAGAAAGGTAGGAGGAGAGCTAGTCAAGCACAGGGTCCCGGAATCCAAGGGAGTGAAGCGATTCAAGCAGGATGAGTGGTCAACTGTCGAAGGCAGCAGAGAGATCAAAAAGGACAAGTACAGAGTCAAGGTGGTTGGATTTAGCCATAAGAAGTTCGTTGGTGATCTTAGCCAGAGCGGTTTCAGTGGAGTGAAGGGGGCAGAAGCCAGATTGGAGGGGGTCAAGGGAGGAGTTGGCGAAGAGGAGGTCGAGGCAACGGGAGTAGACAACACATTCAAGGAGCTTGGAAGCAAAAGGGAGGAGCAAGACAGGACGGTAATTAGAGGGTTCAGAGGGATCCAGAGTGGACTTTTGAGAATGGGGGAGACAGTGGTGCATTTAAAGGCAGAGGGGGAAGGAGCCGGTAGAGAGGGAAAGGTTGATGATGTGCAGGAGGGGAGTGGCGATGGTGGAAACAATGGAGGTCAGGAGGCAGGAAGAAATGGTCCAGGGGGCAAGTGGAGGGGTTGGAGGAGGAGATTTCCTCAAGGGAGGCAGGAGGGAAGGAAGACTTGGAAGCGATTTCCAGGCGGATCTTGTAGATGTTAGAGGTGAAAAATAGAGCAAGATCCTGAGTGGAGGGAGAAGAGGGAGGACGACGGGGGG
>QEPC01004523.1:2502458-2514303 GCA_003113815.1 Sphenodon punctatus
GGGGGGGGGGGGGGGGAAGACAGAAGTGACACTGGGCTGCCACATTCCAGACTGATCCAGGATAGGCAGCCAGAGTGGACAGGATTGTTCCGAACCAGAGCACAAGACAAACATGCGCCTGGCTCGGCCGACGGCGGCACAGCCCAAGGGCGGGGCGAACGGGGAATGTGTGCCAGCTGTCCTCGCCCCTGCGCCCAGCATACTGCCACGATAGGCAGTCACAGCAGCTAAAGATGATCAGCCACGGCTGCCTGTCATGGCAGAGTCGGCCCAGGCCAGCAGACCAGCCGGGAAACAAATATGCAGCTCCATCGTGTCCCACTTTGGCCCAATCAGGCAGACCCTAGCCCAGGTTGTGATCCCAGAGGTCTCCTGGATCACAGTCCGGGCTAACCACCACCATGAACTGGGCTACATCAGGTCAAACATCAGGTGGCACCAGCACACACATGCAGGCGGGGTCCATGCCCACAGCAGGCTGAACTGGTCCGCTGTTACCTTGGGCAACCACAAAACACAACAGATTCCCTTGAGAGCATCTGCTACAATACAGAAAGAACCTTCTAACCACACACCACTTTTTGGTCATCTACTATCCCACACTGGAACCTATATGTGGCATCTAACAGCTACAGTCAATGAGAACAGAGCTCTCAAGAGAAATCTTTCCTGAACCATCTCTTCTGGCCTTCGAACAATCCAAAAAGCCTCTTACAACTGATCAACCACAGCAAACTCCCTGCCACCCAAGACAGGCCAACTTTGACCAAGACCCTGTAGAACAGCAGGTGCAAAAACTTGCCAACACATTTCGACAACCACCACCGTCAACATCTCCCACGAAAAACCATTCAAAGTACAAGGAAACGTTACCTGCAAATCCCAAAACATAGTGCATCTCATTCAACGCATGAGAAACTATGTTGGTGAAACCCAGCAACCCTTACACTAATGAACAAGCTTGCATAGACATACAGTTATAAGCACAAACACGATAGTTCTGGGGGACTTCAATATCCACGCCGACGCCAGTCTTGGAGGGGTGGAGCAAGAGTTCATGGCCGCCATGGGCCTGTCTCAGAGAGTAGTGGGACCCACACATGTTGGAAGGCATACCCTGGACATGATATTTTGCACAGGCCTTGAGGTGGGGGATCCATTGGTGGGGGAGGTGTCAACAGTGCCCTTGTGTGGACAGATCATTATCTCCTCCAGGCAGATATCCCGGCACATGTTGGCCCCTGGGAGGGTGTGGAACAAGTTAGGTTGGTTTGCCCCCGAAGGCTTATGGAACCTCGAAGGTTCCAGATAGCTCATGGGGAGGTTTCCTCTGACCTTGATGACCACTCACTCGATGACCTTGTGTCTAGGTGGAATATCAGGCTGATGGAGGCCATCGACTGCGTGGCTCCCAGGTGTCCACTCCCAAATTGCCGACAACGCAGCTCCCCATGGTATATTGGGGAGTTGCGGCAGATGAAGCGGAAAGGGCGGTGGTTAGAGCGACGGTGGCATCATTCGCGTACTGAAGTTGGCCAGTTGCGGCAGAGAGTCTGGTTACTTACCTATGCCATTGCGGTGCGGACAGCAAAGAAGGTTTTCTTTGCTGCCCGCATTGCGTCCGCTAAGTCCTGCCCAGCTGAGCTGCTCCGGGTGGTGAAGGGGCTGGTCAGTCCGGCCTCCCTCCGCCTGGATGTAGAACCATCAAATGCTCGCTGTGATTTCTTTGTGGATTTAAAAAAAAAAAAAAAAAAAAAAAAAAAAAAGGAAAATCGCTCAAATTCACCACAGTTTTTGTGTGACTTTTTTTTGCAGAGAACAGGGGCAGTAGAAGCCCCTGGTCCTGTTTTATGGGATGAGTGTCGCCCTCGGATGGGGGGGGATGCTCTTGGGACTGTTCGAGCCACCTATTGTGAACTAGACCCATGTGCGTCCTGGCTGGTTAAGGCTAGCCGGGAGACATTGGGGCTGCTGCTGGCAGGGATAGTCAACGCCTCCCTTGGGGAGGGCAGGGTGTTGGACTGCCTCAAGGAGGCGGTGGTGCGGCCCCTGATCAAGAAACCATCTTTGGACGTTGATGTCCTTGCCGGTTATTGGCCAGTCTCTAACCTTCCCTTTTTAGGGAAGGTTATTGAATGGGTGGTGGTTCGGCAGCTTCAGGGGCATTTGGACCAGGTTAACTTTCGTGATCCCTTGCAGTCAGGCTTTCGTCCGGGTTATGGCATGGAGACTGCACTTGTGGCCTTGGCCGACGACCTCTCCCGTGAGTTGGACCGGGGTCATTCTACCCTATTGATCTTGTTAGATTTGATACCGTTGATCATGAGCTGTTGGCGACTTAGCTATCAGACTGGGCAGGGATTGGCGGAACTTTTCTTGAATGGTTCTGCTCTTTCCTGGCCGGGAGAACCCAGTGTGTGGTGCTGGGGGAGTTTTCATCTCCCCCCCCCCCCGGGCCTCACGTGTGGCGTACCGCAGGGTTCCATCTTATCCCCTCTCTTGTTCAATGTGTACATTCAGTCTTTGGGGGAGGTTGTTAGGGAGTATGGAGTGAGTTGTCATCAATATGCTGATGACACCCAGCTATCTCTCTCATTTTCCTCCAACTCAGGCCCGGCAGTCTCAGTGCTTACCTGGTATTTGTCCACTGTGGGGGATTGGATAAGGGCGTGCTGCCCGAGACTAAATCCTGACAAGATGGAGGTGATGGTTGTGGGGAAAGCCGAGAGAGTGGTGGCCCCAATCATTGATGGGGTCCGTCCTCCCCTGGTTTCTCAGGTCCGGATTCTGGGGGTGCTCCTGGACCCACAGCTCTGCCTGGATGCCCAGGTGGCGGCTGTTGCAAAGGGAGTATTTCGTCAATTACATCTGGTGCGTTGGCTTAGGCCGTATGTCTCGGACCTGGCCACAGTCATCCATGCTTTTATTACCTCCAGACTGGATTACTGCAACGCACTCTATGTGGGCTACCCTTGGTGCTGGTTCGAAAGCTGCAGATGGTGCAGAATGCGGCAGCCTGTCTCTTGACTGGGATGGGCCGACACAAGCATATTACACCGGTGCTTCGCTCTCTGCACTGGCTGCCGATAGGTTTCTGGGCCCAATTCAAGGTGTTGGTTTTGACCTTTAAGGCCCTGAACGACTTGGGCCCTGCCTATCTGCAGGACCGTCTCACCCTCCGGGTCCTGGATCAACCCCTGTGGTCGGCTGGGGGCACCCTCCTTGGGGTTCCCCGGGTATCTACTATGAGGAGGGTGTTCTCCGTGGCTGCGGAACTCCTGTTGGAGATTCGCTTGGCTGCCGGCCTCCCCTCTTTTCGCAGACAATGTAAGACCTGGCTGTTCCGCCAGGCCTTTTCCGAGGGAGATGGGGTGGGGTTTTATATTGTTTTAGTTGTAATTATTGTTGTTGGTTTTTAATGTTTAAAATTTTTTAAATGTTGTGAGCCGCCCCGAGATGCTGAAGGCAGGAGGGGGCAGCATATAAATATTATAAAATAAATAAATAAAGGACACTGCAGTGAGCAATCGTATCTTCCAGAAAGGCCACTCCATCTCGGATCTCTGTCTTCAACCTCAAAAGGAAACCTACACAACATCTTCCAATGGCCTGGGTACTAAAATGTATAACTTTATCAGATACCAAAAATAATGGACTCTGACCTAAGCTTTTCAAGCCATTATACAAATAATATGTAGTAACTGACAGACTGTCAGCTGTATACTCAAGATTTGTGTTACTGCCGTTAACCGGATTCCTTTCATATGTGTATTCCCTTCACTTGATAAGCGGTTTCCTACTATGCTCCCTATCCATGTTTGCTTTAACCTCGTCCTCTCTGTGTTTACCAGTATCTGTTGGTTCTGCGTCTCCTACACCCATATTTTTACAGCTGTTTTTAAGTGTCTGGCATCNGCTGCATCTTTAATGAGGTGCGAATGCTGACAGCCAGGTGAATTCCTCTGATATGCATGCTTAGAATTCCGATTGACAGAGTGATGAAATTCAGCTCGCAATCGTCATTCTAAAGATGCATATCAGAGGAAATCACCCAGCTGTTGGCATTCACACCTCATCAAAGACACGGCTAATTTGCATTTGCATCTGCTCTGCCAGCTTCTTAACGACCCTTTCCTGCATGTGTGAAAGTGCCCTGAGTCTAAGAAGGTCCCTCTATCACCCATACTTCTCAGGTTGCGTAAGATTGGTTGAGTCATGGGTTCTTTCCAGTCCCCAATCCTGACCAACTGTGACTCAGTTTCCCCAATTACAGTTTCCACTGGCCACAGTTCTCTCTAGAACTGTCCAAGTCTTTAAAGGGGTAACTATCCTACTACCCATGTCCTTGGAGGTTCCCAGTCACAGAAATTTTATTAAGACTTGACCAAGTATCTAACCTGAGATGTCCTCATATTTCTGTTATCCAACGTCAGTATTGAACCAATGCTTGGTTAAAAGAAATTGTATTTATAAATTCAAATTCATTACAAGACAAAATTGATTCAAGATTGCAAGTTTAACAAATGGATTCAAAAAGTAACTCAGTGTTGGATTCACTAAAGTTCCCTGACTAACAACTTACCCTACTCAAAAGTCCATGTTACACACTTCGATGTCTGTAGTTGGAACATCTTCCCCCTGTTCTCTCTTGATGCTTCTCAGTCAATGCCCTGGTTAGGTCTGGGCCTGGGTTTACCCCCCTGCTCCCCCCCCCCAGTTACCGTGTCTTATCAACTCCCACTCATGTCATTCTCATGCCTCCTCAAATATACGTGTCCTACATTTGCTCAGTTTATATATTTCTGACTATACTATGCCCAAGGAAGGGTCCTGTGCGGCCCAAAAGCTTGCCCATTCTCACCAACAGAAGTTTGTTGAATAAGAGGTATCATTTGAACTACTTTGTCTCGGTAGCTTATTAGGGCTAGAATCAAAAGCTTCGCATCACTGCAAAATTAAGACATTTGTTATTAGTCTATTTTATGCAATAGTTCATTAACCTTTATTTTAATTGGTTCTCTAATCAATCAGTGCAAATTTGGTCCTGGTCCAGAATCAAATATGGCAAGTTGCAGAGCAAATATGTTATCTTAATTTATGTTTAGCATGCATCTTCATAATGGATCAGTCATCACATGGCTCCTGCTTTACAAGGATGTAAAGCGCTGAAGTGTCTATGGGGTAGCTTGTTTTGACAGTTTGGCAAATAGCATTATATTCAAAATAACTGTCAGCTCTAGAAGTGCTCAAAGATGTGACAAAAGCAAATGCTTTCCCAAACCACTTTGTTTCTGCATCATATATATATATAACTTCTGGTTCATTATTATAATCCCACACCACTGGTAATCATCATGGCTGTCTAGAAAGAACTTTAGGAATCTACCTTCTGCTTAGCAGCTCCAATTCTGTAATATATAGCAATTCTGGAATTTCCATTAGGCAATAGGAGCAAGATCAATTGTTTTGATGAATTAGTTTCAAGCAATCGGCATGGAAAAGAGTTCTCCAACATGATAATTTTAGAGCCTGTTACATGCACCTCGAGAAAGATTTTTTTTTCACACCTTCTACTGTTTGATTTAAAAAAAAAAAAAAAAAAAAAGAAGAGGTTAATAGGCCATGTTGAATAACTGAACTGAAGCTGCTGGATCAATCACATAAAGGTATGGCCACTGGGAAAGCTACATACATTATATAAATGAGAGTGGCAGAAGGTTCTTTAGCTGTAGGAAAACAAATAATTGCCAAAGAGCTGTAAGATGCAGCAAGAGGATTCAAAGTTTAATAGATGACAAACAAATGGCAAGAATTGTATAGGTATCATTTATCTACTAGTTATAAAAAAGTTATGTGGTTAGTATAGAAGGTTTTTCAGGCCTAGGGAAAAATAGGTCAAATTTGACCTCTCTGTTGGCATCAGTATTTCTCTATAGGATGTTGTTCGAGGTAAAGAAATTTACCAGGTTTAGTCAATGAGCATTCTCATAAGCTTTATACCATATTTAGCCGAGGACAATAACCAATGCATAATTATAAATGATGAGAGCCCAAATATGCATCTCCACTGTCAAACTAGTTTAGAAGATCTACAGGTCTGAGCCATATCTTTTGCTCGCAGAAGCCACCAAAACCTCAATTCTTTAGCCTGAGTGCCATCCACACCCAGCTCAGATTCATCCAGCAAAGAAAACAATCGTCACTGTACCTTAACTTGCTCTTCAGAGCAGAAGAAACCATTGCTTCAGAAGGGCTAGCCACCCATTCTGGGATAGTTTCTTTTCTCTATAAGGGGATATAACTTCCCTAATTTAAGAATTTCTGAACACTTATTTTATCCTTCTTTGCAAATAACCTTAGAAATTAAGTTAGCTGGTTTATAACTCCTTTTGAGTAGAATTCCAACCTATTTCTTACATCTGTAGAGTGTACATTAACTACAGCCTCATGCATGTATCCCAGTTTCACTTTCTGTATGTTTAAACAAGAATTCACCATGGACATGAAGATGTTGGCAAAGTGTTTTGCTCTGAATTTCCTTTAAAGGGTCAAAACCTAGATTTTGGTTTCTCACAAACAGAAAATCCTAGTGTGTCCAGTTCAACAAATCTGTTTCTGGCTGTAAGCAGCTGTAAAGTTAAAGACAAGTTGTCCTTGACATAAGACTAGATCTACTTTTAAATGTAGATTTTTTTTAACCTGCAATGAACATCTAGGCTCTAGAAGGGCCTCATGGTAACACCATGGGTTGTTGAAAAACATCTGAACTGCTATACTCCAGTGAACTTCTCAAGTTCTGTACCACAGGGTTGCATTGTAGAACAGCAGTGTAGACATCATAACCAGGCCTTCAAACTTCCGAATGTTTTTACCACTGGATAGTTTCTATGGTGTTTTTTTTTTTAAAGCCACAATTTTATGCATAAAAGCATGCTAGGAGAGATTCCGATTCACCTTGAACTACAAGGTTTCACTACAAGAATGTTCTACCACCAACTCAAGCTTTAGAAATGTCCATTGAAGCATAAACAGTTGCTTTCTCTAGTCCTCTATTTTGGTCTCTGAACAGAAGGGAGGTTTTCCTTACATTTTCTGAAGGTATAATACAATAGAAGTCAAGTTGCTATCAGCAGCACGATACATATGAAATCATGGAAACAATCCTAAATGCATAAAGATTTCACATCCAGCTTCAACTCCGAGGTGCCTAAACGGTGACCTCATTTGGGGTCTCCCGACACAGGAGGTCACGATCCTGATATTCTGAATGTTCTTGTTGCTGTCTCCGGTCATGGGATTCTAGTCACTTCTTCCCTGTGGCCTCATCTAAAAGTCTGAGAGCCGCTATCTAGCTGGAACCTCATATCATGATCTTCTAGTGGCAATATTTCACAAATCAATATAGTAGATGGAGATTTAGACTGATAACATTTATAGATGGACAGTCCTTTGTATCTCCAAATTAAACAGATTTGTGGAAAGGTTAGTCAAAATGAGACAACACAGATGTAAGAATGGATATTGCTGGCAGTTGTCATGTCATCCAATCTACCCATTCAGTGCTCAGATACTACAGAAACTCTCACTAGAGAAAAGCTTAAGAATATTGCAATAAAGTTCAAAAGGCAGATATTTCTTATGTAAATGATCTAGAACACATGACACCCGTTAGGAGCTCTTGAGATTGCAGGTTATTGATCCTTTCAAAATGAAGTACTTCAAAAGCCATTTTCATAACCACCTAGTTTCTATAGACACATTGATTTTCATGGATTCTACTTAAGGCTGCTCTTTCAGTATAGGGAAAGATGCCTTTACTAGTGTAACACACAATTTCCAAGTCTCATCAGCACTGTAGAACAGAAGTTAAGCTTGTGTCTGTATAAAACCCTCCAATTTATTTATTTAAGTAAGTTAAAACCAGGATCAAGACAACAGTGTCCAAGACTCAATTCCCACATCATTATTGTAAGCAGCCTAGAAAGCCAGAACACAGGGTAGACTCTTTTGTCCCAATATGAAATCCTCAGTTCAGCTGACTACTTGTATTATAAAAGGGGAAGAAAAGCCAGATTTGATGGAACACATTATAGTGTGTCCTCTTTGTCTGGTTCACTGGTAAAAAAACAAGCATCCAGCAAACAATGCAACTATTTTTTAAGTAAGACCTCCTGCACAAAGGAATAGTAAAACTATATGTATATGAAAATACTGTAATACTTTGGTTTGATTGTACAGATGCAGACTACATCATTATACTGAGAGAAAATCCAAAGTAGTATATGGAAAAGGGATCTAGAGAAAAATAATCACTTTACACTAAATATAGCAAATGTATACATGACATTTGAAAAGTATTTTTTAGCTGAAAGCTCAGTCTAGGTGTTGCACTGTGGCTGAATAAAGCTTCATGCAATAAACTTAGAAGTCTGAAGAACAGATAAATTCAGTTCTGCAGTACTATATATAATCCAAGCAGCATACTAAGCATTAGAACTACAGTGCACACATGAATTAAGTACTGCATTGTTCAATTTCTAACAATTTATAGTCCTAAACAAACTGTAGCCCCATACTACTTCTGCATATTACACAGAAAAACATTGTATTCGGAAGATAGCAGCCCACTAGCTAGAAAATATTCCTTATCTATTTAGCATCACAAAATTAAAAAAGGACAATTTTAATTATTCAGGCCCAAACCCTAATACGCATATGCTTTACAGCACATATTGGGTCATCCTGATGAACTACGTTACAAAAAAATCTTGTGTAAACATTTGTTGAACTGGGGATTTAATTCTTGAATTGGGGGTGGGACGTGTTACTTTCCTCCTTTTAGGAGCTTTTATTGTGATGTTTTAATTACTGTAATCCACCCCAAGCTACCTGTGGCAGGAGGGGTGGGGTAACAAATCTTTTAAATAAATAAATCAATCTCTATGTGCATTCCCTTTGAGAGCAGCAGAAAAGTGGAATTAAATGCTTTTGCTTCCACCCTTTGATTACTTGGAGAGAACTGATCTTTATTAGAATAGTTCAGATGTCCCTTTTTGGAAGGCAAAGCAGCAAGTTGGAATGCTTTGAAAAACCCCTAGATGGCATTTTTTTAAAAAATTATTTTTTGTTTTTTCAAAGAAGAGTCCAAAACCAAGATTACCAGACTGATCTCCCTCAGAACTTGATCGTATCTTGGATGGATCAAAGATGATCTTCAGTTTCTAGTATGTGGGACTATGGGGCTGTCATGCTTTGATCCTGCCTGGGGTGAGTCCTCACCCCAGGCAGGATTTGGCATAGATGCTGAACAGATGCGTTGGCGGCTGGGAAGGGGGTGGGGCAACATGCGGACGTGGGTCTGCACGGCTCCCCGCACTGCTAATCGCAGCCCGCCCTCCTCCCTGACAGGTGGCCACAGCAGCCTATGAGGCCACTGTGCCTGCAACAGCCCCAGATCAGGGTCAAGTAGAGCGGGCCATCAAACCCGGCAGCCTGCTCTTCCCCGATCCAGAGCTGTGTTGCATGGGTTGCAGCAGTGCTTAGCCCGGGCTGTGCCTTAGCAATGGACCCAAGTCACAGACCAAGCTAAAAACCGCCACCGCCTGTGCAAACCCTGGGTCTGGCCCAGGGAAACATTTGGCCAGGCTTTTCAAACGTGATGGGACTGTGGGGGGCAATGTATGTCAAAGCATGGCCCCCCGCGGTACTGTCACGTTTGAAGACGCCCTACATCTGAATGTTGTTCAAAGAATCTTACTATAGCATCAAAACTTACAATGACTTCCTAGCAATTAAACTTACATAACGTACCTGTGTTAATAGGAGAGCAAAATCTTACAAAGTTAAAAGAAAGTCTATTCAGTAAGCACTACATATATAGAACATTTTAACTGAAGTGATCTCAAAAATGGGCCAAAGACTCAAGCATTTTCCTAACGTATATAAATGTTTTTAAGAAGCTTATGATATCCATAGCTTAGGCTCTAGAAAGGTCTAATTAATTTAGAAGATTATGGTCTTAAAAAAGCCTAATTACCAGCAACTATTAAGTATTATAGATCATGTTCACAGGAAACAAGTCATGCCTATCTTTCAGGAGGTCATGCCAAAGTTGTGTTTTCCAGTTATTCTTCCAGAGAAAGTAGTCTTTTGAAATTTGAGCATTGTCTGAAGAAAATGGAAAGTTTTCCTTTAAAAAATAAATATTGAAAGAAGGCTATAAGTCATCCGACAAGGACTATTCATGTCTTAATGCAATCCAGTCACTGGTTTTGGGGTAAGACGCCTGCCAAGGACAGTAAAAAAAATATTTTTGTTAAAAAAACAACTAATGCTTTTGAATGGGAGGTTTTGTATTTAACGTAAGTGCCACACTGGGTCAGACCAATGCAGTGGCGCCCCCTCCTCCAGGGCATTGGGGCAGATACCCTCCCACGTCTCTCCGGGGTCCCCCCATGCTTGCTGGGGAGCCAGAAGCTGCTCCTCAGCGGATCCAGTGGCAGCGCTGTCAGTTTCCCTGATTGTCTGAAGGCTTTGTTTACATTTTAATTCTCCTCTTAGAGAGGAATGAGTCATATGTAAACAAAGCCTGCAGGGAAAGAACTCTGCAAGGGAAGGAGGAGGAGGAGACAAACATCCTCCTCCTGCTGCTGCTACCCCCACCCTCCTTTCCACTCACTGGCCTGAGAGCTAAAGGGAGATGGGGACTTAGAGGCTCTCTCCCTGCCTTCCCCCTCCCCACCCCCCAAGCCCTCAGGAAGCATGCGCTGGGCGTCGGCCCAGAAAAGCACTGCTGTCTGGGGGATTGAGGAGGGAGTGGGGGAGGTGCCATGTGCTCCTTGGCTGGGTTCCTATGGCGAAACCAACCGTGTTGGTTCACTAATGGACTAGCCTTTGCATGAATGTTTGTTCCCTTTCTGATAAGTTTAGTTTGCTTTAGAACTGTGTAGCATGTTCTGTGGGACAAGTGGAACTTCATTCTGCTGCTTTTGTGGTGTGCTAAAGACTTAACATAATATTATTGCCTGCTTGAGATGGTTTGCTTTGCTTGCTCTGTGTTTGCATGTGCAGAAGGGCTGTGCTACCTCCTCCTGTTCTTTCAAATATTTCTTGGCCGTTGCTGTTTTTCACCCTGCGAGACCCTGTCACCTTAACTGTCTGCTTTGTTTGTTGGGGGATGGGAATGTTCTAATCTTTGCTGGAATGTTCGCTACACTTAAAATGTCCCTTTGCCGTGTCGGTTTCAAGTAGGGGTGTGCATGTCGTTTTCGTTATTACAAGAACGATAGTGACAATTGACGTTTTCATTATTGGTATTGCAACAATGAAAACGACAACCAAGAAGGACGTTAACGAAACCGACAATGTCATTATTAGTGACAGTTGCAGTTTTGTTTTGGATGGAAATGGAGAGGGGAGGAGACAGCAGACATCTCAGAGCCCTGGCTAAAAAGGCTTGAACTGTGCCTGTGTTGGGAGAGGCGAGCAGCTCCGTAGTACATGATGGATGCATCGCTGGCCAATGAGCAGCACAATTAGGCCCCAGCAGTCTCATGGCACTCTGATTGGTTTTGGGAGGCAGCAGGCATTGAGCAATCAGGGGCCTGTGGGGGAGGGCAACGAAACCCTTTAATGGGTGAGCCATGTGTTTGCTCTCTGTTCTGTGAGAGCTCTGCTTGTCAGGTTGCATTTTAGAGAACTAGTGCTTGCACACACAAAAAAAAAATCTATTACCAATGCCTTTCCTTCCTCATACCCAGGGCCCCGATTCTTCCGCGGAATTTTAAAAAAAATTCCGCGGGAGTCAGGGGCCAATTCTGCACGATTTACCATGCGGGGGGGGGGG
>QEPC01004523.1:2517343-2529504 GCA_003113815.1 Sphenodon punctatus
GAGAGAGAGAGAGAGGCTCCCCCTAATAGAACGAGAGGGAGGCGTGCTCCTGCCCATGCTGTCACCCACTGTACATGACCAGAGAGACCGAGAATGTCTCTCTCTCTCATATTCTAGCAGCAGGGAGCCTGAGAGACTGGGGGGAGAGAGGTGCATCCTGCTTAAGCTCCCACCTGCCCGCTCCTCCAATGCCACACACCGCCAGAGAGCCTCTCTCTCTGGCACCACCCCACAGAAACATGTCCTGCCACTGCTGCTGCCAAGCTCCCACCTGCCAGACTGCCTGCTCCTCTGATACCACATGCCACCACCAGAAAGTATCTCTCTGGCACCCCCACACAGCCCCTGGCTGCTCCCCATGCGGTGCTGTCTGCAAACAGATGTAAGCTACCACGCCAGTCCCAAGAACAAACATCAGGGTTCTGGGGCCGTGATTCGGCTCACAGGGAGCTATCATCCTACCTATCAAGCAGCAGCCACTCCAGCCCCAGGACCCACTATTAGGGTTCTGGGGTTGTCATTCCGCTTATGGGGAGCTGTCATTCCATCACATCAAGAATCAGCCAATCCAGTCCCAGAACCCACCATCAGGGTTCTGGGGCCTACGTTCCAGCCATGGGGAGCTGTCATTCTGGTTCATTCAGAAGCAGCCATTCCAGTCCCAAGAACCATCATTACTCTTATTAATTATTATGAGCATTTATATAGCACCAGCGATGTTTTTTTTGTAAAGCGCCAGGTACAAGACAGACACGATAAATGCCAGACAGCTTACAATCTAAAGACAGGGGGAGCAGAGATGGGGAAGGGGGAACAGAGGGAGAGACAAGGGATGCGACATTCATGAGGATGCGAGAACTCAGGTACACGTTCTTGGCTTGGTTACAGTAAAAGGAGGCATCCCTGTAATATTGGGGTGCTGCTGATCCCAATAGCTAGGCCGCTGGGGGAAGGGATGCCAGACGTGCAAATCCTGCCCCTCCGTTGCCACCCACTGATGCCTGCTGTTTGTGCCTGACTGCCCACCACCCACACGCCAGCAAGCTCACTCTAAAGGATAGTATTCTTTTCCTCTAAGTTATATGGAACAAAAATAAGTTTTACAAGCCTGGCAGCAGTGGCACCTCCTCTGCCCTCTTCCTCCTCTGGTGAGGAGCCCACCTCCACCACCGCACCAGATGGTCCAGGCTGGGCCTCCACTTGTTCCTCCTCCACCTTGACCTTCCTCCTCGGCTTCATTTTTCTTTTTCTACCACCACTGCTCCCTTCACCTTCCATCCTCACACACAAACCAAACACCCCCCCCCTTCCCCACACATACACAATAAGCTCACAACCAATTTTCCACACAAGTTCACTTCACACAAACTAGACAAACACCACACCACCGCACACAACACACGTGAGCGAAATACCGTTTTCGGTCTCAAGATCGAGACCAAACGATATAACTAAAATAGAATCTTTGTTTGAAATCGATGACAACACTGAAAACGACATTGTTATAACAATAAACTGACCTTTTGATAATAATGAAAATGAAAGACGACATGGGGCTCTGGTGCACATCCCCAATT
This sequence comes from Sphenodon punctatus, assembly GCA_003113815.1. Taxonomy (NCBI): domain Eukaryota; kingdom Metazoa; phylum Chordata; class Lepidosauria; order Sphenodontia; family Sphenodontidae; genus Sphenodon; species Sphenodon punctatus. The sequence goes on from QEPC01004523.1 coordinate 2,518,921, forward strand.
TCAAGGCTTTTCTGCTGCAAGTAGGCCACCATGCCACATGTTGGTTCACTAATGGCTAGTCTTTGCATGAATGTTCCCTTTCTGGTTGCAGGAGATGCCTTTTACATTGCAACAAAACTGTCTAGCATGTTTTTGGGACAAGTGGAACTCCATGCTGATGCTTTTGCGGTGTGCTAAAGACGTCACATAATATTGTTGGCCTAAGTTGGTTTGCTTTGCTTGCTCTGTGTTTGCATGTGCACGGCTAGCCCCGCCTACCGTTGGCCAGGCCCTGCGCCCCACCATCCTTGAAACTCACCAGCTGCCACTGGACCAACGGTCCATCTAGCACAGCATCCCGTTGCTGATGGTAGCCAACAATGGTGGCTTGGGAGAAGCAACCAACAGGTCACAATGGGGGATCCATTCCCTGTTCTTTTCCCCCAGCTCCTGTCATGTTCCCTGATCCTCTCTGGCTAATAAGCTGCTAACGGACCTATCTTCCAGAAACTTGTCCAAACCTCTTAAAAACTCAGCTATAGTACTGGCCCTTACCACAGCCTCTGGCAGTAGATTCCACAGCCCAATTATACGCGGAGTGAAAAAATGTTCTCTTTTATTTGTTTTAAACTTGCCACCCATGAGTTTCATGGAGTGTCCCCTAGTTCTAGTACTAGCTGAGAGGGTAAACAACTGCTCCTTGTTTATTAGTTCCACACCACTCCATACCTCCTCTCAGTCGTCTCTTCTCTAAACTGAAGAGCCCCAACCTACCAAGCCTCTCCTCATACGGGAGCCCTTCCATGTCCTTGATCATTTTTGTTGCCCTTCTCTATACGGTTTCTAGTTTAGCCAGGATTTTGACATGAGGCAACCAGAACTGGACACAATATTTGTGGTGCAGTCACACCATTGATTTGTATAGAGGCATTAGGACATCCTCAGTTTTATTCACTAGCCCCTTCGAATAATTCCTAACCTGGTTTACTTTTTTGACTGCTGCTGCGCACTGCGCTGTGGATTTCGTTGTCCACAACTACCCCCAGATCCTTTTCCTGAGTGGTAAATCCTAGCTTAGTACCCAGCATTGCACACGCATGGTTTGGATTATTTTTCCCTACGTGCATCACTTTGCACTTGTCCACATTAAGTCTCATTTGCCATTTAGATGCCCAGGCACCCAGTGTCATAAGTTTTGGACCACCAATTTAGCTGCCAGGGAAGTGTCTGGCTACACAAGTCAGCATCAACTTACACACAGAAAAATCCTGGCACCAGATCTGAGTTTTAGATGGCATCTTGTGAATGAAAAGGAAGTCCACCTACATGTGGTCAACCCAACCCTTTGTGGGACATGCAAGGTGGAGAAGCAGGAAGACGACAGCTCTGCTAATGTACATGCACATACAAAAAAACCCCACACAACTCAGGAAGTCTGTCGATCTATAGAAAGTGTACAAACTAGTGTATCTTCACCTCAATACAGACAGTCCTGACAGCTACTTAGGCTTAAGTGAAGCCAAGCTGTAGACATACTTCAACAGCCTGCAAATCATACAATACTTAAATGTTACAAATGCAGGAATACTTCAAGCAGGCATCTCCTGGAGTAGATTTCAGATAGATATATTGGCTAGAGCATTAAGCTGTGATACAAATATATTTCATAACACTGTTCAGGTGACTAAGAACATTTCTAGTACTAATTCTGGATTCAGTTTAGCAGTTAAAGCAAACTGAATTAGCGTCCTGCCTACTTTAATATTCCTGTTTATACAAACATAATTTCTCTGAAATTGGTAGAAACAGTAGAGGATGAAACTGAACTACAAGCAGAAAAGACAAGTTGTGCCTATTTCTCATTCAGCACTACTTAGCAGAACAGCATCAGCTCAAAAGCTATGTACAGTAGTCACACTTTACCACTAGAACTTTGTACTGTACTACAGAATAACTTAGACTTAAGAAAATATGAAAGTTTCTTGAAGAGATTGTCTGGCTTGATTTCCCTAGAAGTTCTTCTCTTCCTTGAAGAGTTGTAACATTGCCAAGCTATGTCACAAATATGTTTCTACAAGCATCTTTCAATAACTTTAATTCTCGCTACTACAACTTCAAACATTAAATATCATATTTTACTTTTTGTTTAGCAGTTTTAATGTTGCTAGTGAGCTATGCTCATTAAGCAAGTTAACCTCTAAATGGGTCTGCTGTAACACCAATATTTTATGTGGGGATACGTAACAAGATTGAAAAAGGTTATACATTTTACAGATATGAACGTTAAGATCCACTAGCATCTCCATACCAATTAAAATAGAGATGCAAAAACAGAGTATTAAATGGGGCTCAGAGTGAAACACACACCACACATACCCCACTCCCTCCAAAAACACAGACACTAACACGTAAGGTTACAGATTGAAAAAATACATATATATGTATAAAGAATATATATAGCTACCCAGAAGTGTGCATGACAGTTAACCATCATGGTCCTCTCAATAAGCTCATCGGGACATTCTAGGAGATGGTGCCCGGAAACCACACCAGCATTGTTAACTAGGATGGAAACTTCGCCAACCTCTTTGCGGACCCTCTCGGCAGTCATGTAGACATTCTCTCTTTTGCCCACATCACAAGTGTATGTGTAAACCTGCAAGCTACATGGTGGCAGCACTTCTTCACCATCGCCAGCTGTTTACAGGGATCCAGACAAGAGAAGCAGGAAGAAAAAAACAACAAACACATTCTAATTAGATCGCAACACCGAAGACAAGTCATTGTTTAGGTCTTCCTCTTTCTACGCAAAAGGAAGAATTATGGCCTAATTTACTACATAAACTGCTTAAGCACCATCTAAAAAATCAAACAGTTCAGGGATACAAATCATGGTTGACTTCAGCAATGTTTGCAGTACTCTGAATTACATGTATGTAGCTTACTAGGATTGAGAAAGCCACATACAGGAAGAGGACCACTTTTAACACAGAAAAGTTTGGGAGGCACCCTAAGCAGGGTTCCTATGATCCAGGGAAAAGACCCCTAGTCTGAATCGAACCCAGAAGCATAACAGTTAATTAGGATAGTTAGAAGTCTCTACTACCATGAGAAGTTACAATGGCATACTTAAAACAGCTGCTATACTTAAAACAGCTGCCTGAAACCATGGTTCCCACACTGCATCACTTATAAAGCCATCAAGCCTGCATACTTCCCTACTTGATACTACAGTAATGAATTATCCCACTTCATTATAGTACCTGCAAGAAGGATTACTCATTATGGCAAGTTCTGGTAGTCAGTATCTCAGTGCTGTCTTAAAGCCAAATACTGCTAGCACTCAACTACATTTTCCTTTCTCTGACAAATCTACAGAAGTGGGCCAGTTCTAGGTACGCTAGTTAGACACCCTCCATCTCCTGTGATAAAAATGCAGTTCTTAAGAGAACCACCAAGTGACCATTTTGCCATTACACTTATTCAGAGAAAGTAGGTCCCTCTTTAGTGTCCCTACCTGAAAAGGATAAGTTGAGGCTCTAGGTTTGCTTAAGGCTATGAAAGCATACCCTCCCCAAAAAATTCCCTTTTGGGTGTTTTTAGATGGATGAGCTGCCCCAGTGCTGGCTGTGTCAGCCTGTTTCACCCCCTCCCTCTCAGGGGCCCATCCATCTAAAGGCAGCTTGCCAGATGTGGAGGTGGAAGCTCCGCCACCAGTGCTCTGGAACATGCCGGAGCGCCACCAGCAGAGCGGGCTGGCCAAATCCCTATCTGTTGTGCAGACTCATGCTGCTGCTCCATTTCCAGCCTGGCAATGGTATTCCCCCTGGCAATACCACAGAGTTGCACTCACAGCTCTATGGTGTGTGCGCGCGGAGGGAGTAGTAGTCTGAGGAACCCACCATGTCCATCTGATCCCAACCCAGGTGGGGCTAGAAGCAGGCGGACAGAAGGCTGCTCACTTCTGGATCAGCTCCGGGGGTGGGCAGCCTTGCGTCTATCTGAAAACACCCTTTCAGTAACCTCATCCAAGCGTGGATCACCTACATGCATACCTGGAGTCCAAAAAACACAGATCCCACTACTTCTAGGGGGAAAAGGGGTGGCAGGCTAATATTCTTGGTCAAAGCTTGTTTCCGGGAAAGATGCCAGCTCTCGCCTGGTTTACATCAAACAGTTCTTTTGTCCACTATTAGAAGATATTCACACGTACTAAGATTCCAGAAATGCCCCCTTTGATTTTCAGCTGCTTGCCATATTGCCTCCCCACCACATATATATACCTCCATTACCTTTAGAGATCATTTTAGAAGGACATGAAAGATCATTTTAGAAGAACTTGCAATAAAGTTGTTAAAAATAATGATAATACAAATGCCAAGGAAAACACCATATAATTACTGTTCAAGCCACTTTCAGAAACCATCCGCTACAAAGCACTTTTCGCACATTATAAAGTAGTGTCTAGCATTCCTGCACATTCCATTGAACACTACCATGCCTAGCACAATCTTCTTGTCATAAAAAGCAAGGAAAATCAGTAGTTAAGATATAAAGGCTCTCTACACGAGTGCACACAATCTAGGAGTTAAGTTGCATGCAACTCCTGAGGTCTCTACCTCAGACCCACCACACTGGGACACATTCCCCCACAATTTCAAGCACTAAACTGTTACTTTAGTCCCTGATTTATTGGTCAAGAACCATGGGCAATGTGCAGAGAGAGCGAGAGAGAGAGAGAGAGAGGTCCAAGAAGAGGCAGAGAATTGTTACATAAAACATTTGCTTTCTATTACTAAAAAAGGACATTAATATCCAGACATTGGGATAACCCCACCCCACCCCTCAACAATTTGGGAAGTGAGGATACTGTAGTAGTTCCCATACTATGTGCACAGGGGAGTTACCTTGCTGGGCAGTAGCTGCTATCCCCTCAGAGATCTCTTGGTAGATGTGGCTCACCATGGCTGCTGTCTCCTCATTGCTCTGAGTGTTGATGTCCCACAGAACTAATCGTGCCCGACGTCGAGCAAACTCCAGGGCAAAGAGCCGGCCCAGACCACTACCGGCTCCAGTGATCAGGCACACCTGCCCTGCCACACTCTTCTCCTTGGGTCGCACCAGCCATTTAGCTGCAGCCAGCACAAATGCCCAGAGTACTTTGAAAGTAACTACAAAGAATTCCAATAGGATGTTCATGACTAGAGGTCTGTTCTACGAACCCTGCTGCCTGCAATCTGCAGTCCCCCCACCCCACCTGCAGCACTACCTTGGTGTTACTACAGGAACCTCTCTGGACTTATTGCCTCCAGGGAGGAACCCCCACCTCCTCCTCCGGCTGCTTGGGAGTCTCTGTGCCTGGAGTTCGCGGCGGCTGCTATCTTCCGCCACAGGAGGACCGGGAAGACCTTAGAAGAACAAGCTCCCTCTACGAAGTAGCTCTTCTGCACTACCACACTCTGTCTCCCGCAGCTAAGACCTAACCCCAATTCCTTTGCAAACACAAACGAGCAACTTGAACAGTCAGAGTATATCCCAAGGCGGACTCCTAGCACTGCTACCACCAATGCCTCCCTGTCACACGCTGGAACAGAGGGAGAGCCGGACTGCCACCATCACAGCGCTGGAATAGAGAGCACATTTAACTTACCCCGAAGACTTCAAGCCTCCCTAACCCCCTCCAGCTAGAGCAGAGCTCAGTACCTCACCCCTGAGAGTGAGCATTTTCCACGCTCTCGGTTCTATATAGCCAGGCTGGGAACCAGACTCCCTCCCCCCACCATGCTCTCAGCTCAGCCCCTCCCCCAACCTACTCCTGCCCACTTTGCATTTGCAGGCCTTCCCCCAGCCCATTCCCGCCCCATCGCTCTCGCAGCTCAGCCCACTCGCCCACACAGCCCCACCCCATTGCCCTGCCAACCCAGCCCTGCCGCCAAGTCCCACCCCTTCTACAGCTGGGCTACCTCAGCCACCAACAGCCCCACCCCCTTTCCAACTACCCTGCTAGTCCAGCCCAAGCAGAGCCGAGCCCCGCCCCCAACTACCCTACTAGGGCAGGCTAAAAACCCCCGCGCTGCCAGCCTAGGCCAGAGCAACGCGATGCACCAGTCACTGATACCAGCGCGCGGAGCCGCCCCCTCAGGTCTCCTCTGTCAATGCAGCCCCGCCTCATCGAGCCCTCAGCTCCTCCCCTCTCCGCCCCATCACTTACTGAACCCTCGCCTTCACAGGCCCCCTCCCTCGCTCCCTGGAACTGCTTTGGCGCTGCCTGACAGGCGGACGCGATAGCAGTCACACGCTCCCGGTCACGCAGAGCCTGCCCCACCTGCCTAACTCCCCACCCAGATGGGCTCCCACCTATTCTGAGGCGCCTCGATTGCATTTTCTGGCGGGCAACCCCCGGGCAACCCTGCACCGTGAGGACCTTGAGAAGGCTCAAAAACTGGGATTCTGAGTAAAAGAATGCCCAGAACGTCAGCATTGCATTGGTGCTGTGGCCTGCAGAAACTACAGGTCCCAGCATGCAATGCAGCTACAGTCTGTCGCCCTCTACTTTCTCGCCAACCCAGCCTCTACAGGGAACGTGGGATGCTGGGACTTGTAGTCTTCACTTGACACGCGCATTCCTGTTTTTTCCCCCTAGCTTGTCATCTTCAAATTTCATGATTTTTAAAAAGATTTTTAAAAAATCTTTTAAGAATCTTTTTAAAAATCTCGGCTAAGATTTTTTTTAAAAAAATAAAAACTTTTCCTAAATTAATTTTTTTTTTGTTTAAATCTGACATTATTTTATGGTGATAAGATGTATTAAGAATGTATTAAGATGTATTAAGAATCATGAGCTGGCAACACCTTGAAGCGTTAGATAGCCTTACGATATTAGTAAACTAAAATTTGTCATTTTCTTTTATTGAAACATTGCGTTTGCAGGCTCAGGCCATACAAATGGACACAAGACAAAGTGATACAACTTTCCCATGTGGATAAGCACCTCCTGGTCACACAACTGATCAGCTGCACAACATACTGACCAAATGGCCCAGAGTAACAACATACAGATTTCTGACTCCTGCTTTAAAATAATTGTGTTGGCTCTGATTCGCCACACACTGTACTGTCACAAAACCCAATGAAGTGAATTGGGCTTGCTTTGAAAATTGGGACCAAGTTGTGATTATCTGGCAGGATACATAAGTATGGAATACACTAACATGCGCACAAATCCCACGGAACTGAATGGAGTTCACGCCAGTGCTGCTAACTGCTAGAGTGCATGCCATCCTGAAGAGGATTATGCCGCACAAGGGGCCTAATTTTCGTAATTTAAATAATTTGTCTTCATACCTGCATACGCACCTTATCAGTCCCACCCCTTAGGTTCCCACACACTTGCTCACAGGGGCCGGGGGAATCCAGGCTGGGGCTGCCACCCCAGGAGTGGGGCCCAGGCTGGTGCAGGGCCATGTGCAACTCTACATATTACACATGCCTAGGGCCAGCCCTGCAAGCGAGCAAGTTGATGGGGGGTGGGGGTGTCTGTGGCTGCCGGGTGGCAATGCTGTAGAGCAGGTGGAGTGTATGGGGTGAGATTCAAACAGGCGTGGCTATCAGAGCCACAGAGGCAGTCACCATGCGCTCCCTCAGCCACAGACCATTTAATGAATGAATGAATTAATTAAATTAATGAATAATGTATATTTCTACCCCACCCCTCTCGCAAAGTGACTTGGGGTGACTTACAAATTCAACAAATAAAACAAGAATCATAATATAAATAAAAACACAAATATATAAAAACAATATTAAAAACACCAAACATAAAATGAAGATACCCTCCCCCCAACCCAACTAACCCATCCTACCCTCCCCTGCCAAATGCCTAGCAGAAGAGTTAGGTCTTATAGTTTCGTTGGAAGGTACGATGATTCGGGCTGAGGCGAACCTCCACTGGGAGGGAATTCTAGAGCCACAGTGCAGCTGCCAAGAACGCCCTTCTATCCGTCCAAACCCGCCGATAACGTGGGACTTCCAGGAGGGCGCCCCCAGATGACTGCAGGGGTCCAGGGGGTGAGGCGATTGCTCAGATAAGCAGGACCTAGGCCGTGAAGGGCTTTATAGGTCAATACCAGCACCTTGAATTGGGCCTGGAAAATAATAGGCAGCCAGTGCAGTGCTTGGAGTACAGGTGTTAAATGCTCCCTGCAGCCTGCTCCAGTAAGGAGTTGGGCCACCACATTCTGCACTAGCTGCAGCTTCTGAACCATCACCATGGGCAGCCCCACGTAGAGCGCATTGCAATAGTCCAGCCTCGAGGTGACAAATGCATGGATGATAATTGCGAGATCGGAGTCTGAGACATATGGACAGAGCCTTTTCACCAGATGTAATTGGCGAAAGGCACCCCTGGCCACAGCCAACACGTGGAAATCCAGGCATAGCTGTGGAGCCAGGAGCACCCCTAGGCTTTGCACAGATGGGAGTCAAAGGAGAACAAATACCTCCAATAACAGGGGAAACCTCCTCACCCAGATCACCAGTCCAGGCGACTAACATCACCTCCGTCTTATCGGAATTGAGTTTCAATCGGATTGACCTCATCCAATCCCCCACAGCAGCCAAGCACAGAGAGAGCAACGAGACAGCAGGGCCTAGATCGAATGAAAATGACAAATACAGCTGGGTGTCGTTGGCATATTGATGGCAATGAACCCCCCAGCTGCGTATGACCTCCCCAAATGGCTTCATATACATGTTAAACAAGAGAGGGGACAGAACGGAACCCTGCGGGACCCCACACAGAAGGGCACCAGGGGATGAAGTACAGTCCCCTAGCACCATCCGCTGAGATCTATCTGCGAGGTAAGAATGGAACCATTCTAAAACAGTTCTGTCTACCCCTGCCAGGTCCCGCAGGCGTGTTGCCAGCAACTCATGGTTAATGGTATCGAAAGCCACCAATAGATCTAATAGGACCAACAGGGTCATATGACCCTTGTCCAGTTTCACGAGGAGGTCGTCGTCCAAGGCCACAAGTGCTGTCTCCATGCTGTAACCCAGGCAAAAGCCAGACTGGATGGGATCAAGAAAACCGATGCTATCCAAATGTGCCTGGAGCTGATCAGCCACTACCTGTTTAATAACTTTCCCTAGAAAGAAAAGGTTAATGACAAGCTAGTAACTAGCCGGGGCACCAATGTCAAGCAATGTTTTTTTGAGAAGGGGTTGGACCACAGCCTCCTTGTGGACACCCTCCCCTCCCAAAGGGAGACATTGATAACTCCTGCCAGTACCAGCCCCAATGTCTCCCTTGTAGCTCTTACTAACCAGGACAGGCATGGATATAATTTAAAAGTCATGGCTCGAACTTACCCTAGCACATCGGCCTCATCGGCAGGTGTCACCAATTGAAATTAATCCCACAAATCCTGACCAGAGAGGGCATTCCTAACCTCTTGCTCTGCCACTGCCTCCAAAATGGCAGAGTCGAACTCGTGCTCAATGCAAGCAATTTTGTCCACAGAGTACTTCAAAAACATGTCACAACGGGCCGTGGACGAATCCGGTTTCAGGCGGAGACAGGCTGGACCAACCAAACCTCTCACCACCTGGGACAGCTCCGCTGGACATGACTGAGCAGACACAATGAGCGCAGCAAAGAACTGCTTCTTTGCTGCTCACCGCCACGGCATAGGACTTTAAAAACGCTCTGTGCAGCAACCGATCGTTTTGGGTGCAAGTACAGCGCCACTGGTCTTCCAACCGCCTCCCCATATACTTCAGACATCCCAGGTCCTCTGTGAACCACGGGGACCTGCGGAGCTGATGCATTGGAAGCGGACCATGGAGGAGGGAGAAGCGTGCCGGGCTGGCCTTTGCTAGTGACATGTCCCAGGCATACGCTCTGGGGAACCCAGACTCCCCAGTGCTCCCTGCCAGTTCTTGTGACTTACTTGCAAAGCCGTTCCCCCCACCCCACAGTGACAATGAGCAGCGGACCTGTCTGTTGGGATGGCTGGCTACCGCAATTCATATGGGCAGGGACTCCATGGCTGCCTGTTGTCATGGATCTACTTGGGTTGCTCCGCATGGAGCACTCCAGATTTCCTGGCAGTGCTCTGAGGTTCATGGGTGCGTGCATCTGGCCACTCCACCTTCAGAAAGGCAGTTGGCTCCATGGCTCCTGGGTGGCCACGTGGGGTAGCATCTCATCTGAAAACACCCAGTGAGGAACAGAGGCTACAGTCTGAGTAACTGAAATCAATGCTAAAAATTCTCATTAATTTTAATGGCAGCGGACTATGTCCAGACAGTGAGGGAGAGTGACCTCACGCTCCATAGCCTTGCAATGCTTCTGAATTGGGACAAAGAAGGTCATGAGTTTGAATCACATGTCCACTAATTATTAGAGGTGGGACCCCGGGGCAATTACCGGATACCAGATTTACCGGTTTTCCGGTTCTCAAAAGAACCGGATTCTCGGATTAAATCCGGTATCCGGTACCGGTTTTATTTCATTGATTTCAATGGGGCACTGTGTCCCCATTGAAATCAATGGAATACAATTCCTCCCCCCTCCCCCTCCCAGGCTGCGCGGGTGGAAGGGGG
>QEPC01004523.1:2530067-2565621 GCA_003113815.1 Sphenodon punctatus
GGTGGGACTTACATTGCAGCCATTCATTTAAATGGCTGCAATGTAAAAAAATCCAGTACCCGGAATCCGGTAACGGGACCGGATTTACCGGGTTGAATCCGATAATGCCGGTACGCCCAGTACCGGCATTATTGGATACCGGATTTACCAGCACGCCCACCCCTACTAATTATAGACATCACTAGGGTTACCACCTCCCAAATATGCAAAATATTTATATATTTAAAATAATGAGTCAGGATCCTTCAAATCAGGAGGAGACTAGCTCAAAAATATTTACATAAGTAGTGTCATACTGAGTCAGACCAATGGTCCATCAGGCCCAGCATCCTGTCTCCGACAGTGGCCAGTCTCTTACTCTTGGGAAAAATACCCTGCAGATCACAATGAGCAATCTATTCCCTATTGCTCCAGCCCCCAACGCCCCCCCCCCCCCAAACCTACTTGGCTAATAGCAATTAATGGCCCTATCCTCCAGGAACTTATGCAATCTCTTTTTAAAACTAGCTACACTACCCACCATGACTACTTCCTCTGGCAATAAGTTCCACAAGTTAATTGGGTGCTAAATGGAAAATACTTTCTCTTATTTGTTTTAAATCTGCTGCCAGTTAATTTCATGGAGTGTCTCCTTGTTCTAGTACTACATTTTTAAATTATATTTTTTTTATCAAAGTTCATGATTGTTTGGATCCTGACACGGTTTTGAACAAAAGGGTATTGCCACCCTTAGAGATGCACTGCGACTTGCAGTCTACATCCCTTCCTACTAAGCCAGCCCTGAGTTATTACTCAGGCACTCGCCTAGTCACCTCCCTGCCCTACGTTATTTACACTCAGGCAGATCATTAGTCACCCAGCCAGAGGCCTTTTACCGTATGGACCCCTCCACTCCGGCAGAGTCTTTATGTGCAGCGCGCATGCGCGCGTCCTTCCTTTTCCGGTGGCGATCATGGCGGGCGAAGAGTGAGTGTAGCTTTTTTCTTCACAGAGGATCCGTTGCCATCGGTGGCCTAGAGTCCCCGGCCCCATGGCCTTTGCTCTGTCCTGACCCCCGAGGCATTGTTCTCCTTCCCCCTCGTCTGTATCGGCGCCCCACAGGCCCTCGGGATGGGAAACGGGCGGGTGCCTGTCGGGGAGCCTGGTGGTGGCAGTGCAGAAGAGCGAGTAGAGGAGCAGCTCCGGGGCTGAGAGAGGGGCCCAAGGGATGGGAGGCTTCGGGAGTCTCCCTTGTTGGCGCTGCAGGGCGGCTTTGGGGGGCGGGTAGATAGGGTTCCCGCCTCAGGTCCAAGCTCTGTATATTGGGGGGGATTTTCTCCTTCAGCCGGTGGCGCTTGCTTTATGCGTGATGATGCTGTTAAGGGTGGTTTTGGTTACACGAGGGCAGCAGCTGTGCTAGGATTTGGGTACATCTGCCTCCGTGTAGAGCCCTGCGTGTAGGGTAGAGTAGGGAGGCGTGCTGGCGTGCTAAGTTATCCCTGTAAGGTTCCCAGAGTGCCCAACCAAGCAAGCACAAGCACTTGTGATCACTCTCCGAATGCATAAAGGGCCTTCTCCATCATGAAATCCTATTTTCAAGCTTAAATGAAATGTTAAAGCTGTTCTCTGGGGTAACTTCCAGCCAGCTATCAGATTGGCTTTGGCTCTTGTGAGAGACAAAACTAAATATGGATGAGTTTTAAGTCCAAGAATAACTGAAATACAAAAATTAAAGAACCAGAAAAATTGCAGGTTCCCCTAAACGGTAACTCTAAAGGAGGATGAGAGAATGGAAAAAGCAGTAAGAAATATAATTCAAATGCCCTTGTAATGGATATACAGCAGTGAAATCAGTCATCTTTATGCTGATGCTTTGCTGTGCAGCAATGCGCCTTGTGTGTGTCTAAAAGGTGTTGCAAGTGCATGTTTGTGCCAGAATAAGGAGATTATTCTGGTCAAGAGTGGGAACATAAGGATGCAGAATGTAAATAGGGATTGAAGGCCGACACAGACCGCTACTAGCAAAACACGTTGCATCTTGTGTAGTTGGGTTTGTGTGTCTAGTTTTTAAATTCACTTGCATTTCTTTTGATTACTTGTTAGTTATAACTGATCCATACAAACATTCAATATCTGTTTTTTTCCCCCTTTTGTCTAATTTAGAGCAAAGAAGGTGCCGTCTGTTCCAGAAAGCCTTTTAAAAAAGAGAAAGGCTTTTGCAGAACTAAAGGCTAGGCGTCTGAAGAGGCTCTTAGTTCAAAAGAAGGTGACTATTTTACTAATGGACTTGGTTGTCTATTTTTGGGTTGTTTGAATGTATGTTTGTAAAGGCAGCTTTAACCTGTGGTGATGGATGTATATTTTAATCTGGTGGGCAAACTTAAAGGCCATTTTTTATTATTGGAAGTGCTGATCAAAATTACCCACTGAACTAACTGTCCTGATTTGAGCTGAAATATTAAAATGTCCGTACCCTAAATACAGTGCAGTTTGCTGACGATAAGTGTTGTGAAATGGCCTATGCATATTAGTTAGCATTACTGAAGCGCTTCAAAATGTTGTGCAAAATATTTCTGGTTAGGTTACTTGTTTCATGCATTATACTAGTTGAGGTCAGTCAATCAATGCTGGCCTGTTTTGCTTTGACATCTAAAAAGTGGTCCAACAAATGAGTGGCTCACATATAGAGTCTTTATAATGCTCTAACATTAAATAAGTAGCTTTGTTATGTACTCAGTTGTTTTGTATAGCTGAGTGAAAAATGCAGGAGAGTTTCACATTTTCAGGAGTTTGAGTTTTAGAAAACAACTAATTTTGCAAAAACGGGTGCAAAAATTTGACTATATTCTATGTTTAAAAATGTTTTAGAACAGCTTTAAATTTTGAGCGACTGCAGTTTGATTATAGTGTATTGCTGTTTTATATTACAATTTCAGCGTCGAAAGGAGCAACGAAAACTCATCTATTCAAGAGCTCAGGCCTACCACAAAGAGTACAGGCAGATGTACAGGCGTGAGATTCGTATGTCCCGAATGGCACGCAAAGCTGGCAATTACTATGTACCTGCTGAACCAAAACTGGCGTTTGTGATCAGGATCAGAGGGTAATGTATTTACATTACAGCCATTTAGACTTATGGTTTAAATTAATGGAGGTTGGGAAGCAAGTTGCAAACCACTTTTTCAAAGAAAGGTCATGTTCACATAAAATGCAGCTTATCAGAGGGAAAAGTTGTTTTATTGGACTGTTCCTACCTGAGGGTTAATTAACCACACACCCCCCTACCCACCATGTTGGATGCAGGCAGCCATGTGTAACGGTAGCGTGGGGTAACCTTTTACCCTTGGAAGACGTACCACAAGCTTCTCAGGACCCCTTTTTTGCTATGTTGTGTATGAACACTGCCTAAGTGACTGGACCTCTACGTGGCAGATGAAATTTCATCTGTGCGAAGTGATACACATAGGGGGAAACAATCTGAACTATATGTAAACAATGCTGGGTTCTAATTCAGGAGTTCTTAGTAAGTGGACCTTGGAGTCATTGTGAAATCCTCAGCACAGTGTGTGGGGACCATAAAAAAAGCAAACAATGTGTGGAATTATTGTGAGCAGTTCTGATCACCCCACTTCAAAAAAGCAGAAATAAAATATACAGAGAAGGGCAACAAAAATGAAAAATGGAGCAGCTCCCCTATAAAGAGAGGCTAGATTGGTTGGGGCTCTTCAGCATGGAGAAGAAATGACTGAGGGGAGATATGATAGAAGTTTATAAAATCATGAGTGGTGTGGAACAAGTAAATAGGGAATGGTTATTTACCTTCTCAAATAGTACTAGGACTAGGGGACACTCCATGAAATTGTGTAGCAGATTTAAAACAAAAGGAAGTATTTTTTCTCCTGTGCCAATTAACACACACTTAAGTTGTGGAATTCATTGCCAGATGGTCAAGGCCAGTAGTATAACTGGGTTTAAAATGGATCGGACAAGCTTCTGGAGAATAGGTCCATTAGCTACTATTAGCCAGGTAGGTTTGGGGGAATGTAACCTCTTACTGTCGGAAGCTGGGAGTGAACAACAGGGAATGGATCGCCCCATAACGACCTGTTGGGTACTTCCAAGTGACCAAGATTGGCCACTGTTGGGAGACAGGTGCTGGGCTTGATGGACCATTAGTCTAATCCAGTATGGCACTAATCATCTTATTTGAGATTTACAGACAAGGTTTTTGCTATGCTAACCGTCTCTCAAAACTAAAGCTGCAGAGTATTTTTCTTGCTATTTTATTTCAAAACTCAATTTTTTGCTTGAAAATACTTGCAGAGGCTGCATTTAAGGGACTTGTGGGCTGATGAGAGCCTTCTGCCATCAGGTTTATAATTTCAAATCCAGGACAGGTTGTTGTGAGTTTAGAGTTACCTCTGTAAGAGAATTTGTTATAGAAGTTCATCATACTAGATTTTAGTAACTACTTCCTGTTCTGGCATTGTCAGTTGACCAGGGAGCATGTGTACGTCGAGGCTTTTACTCTTAATTGACGCAAATAAAATGAATGCGGCTGAAAGCTCTATACTGAGAATAAATAAGCTTTGAATAAAGCTTAATTTTGAGAATAAAGTTAGAGATGGTAAATACATGAAGTTTAGCAGTTAAGTACAACTACCCAGATGCAGTTTTTTAGAATCTTGGAGGACTCCCGTGTAAAGCGGGGGGCCACACTGGAGAGGGCGTTCTTGGTGGCCGGGCCGCATTTATGGAACGCCCTCCCAGAGGAAGCCCGTCTGGCCCCAAGTTTGCTGGCATTCTGCTGGGCCTGCAAAACTTGGCTGTTCTCCCAGGCCTTTGGAGGAGGGGAAGGGGGGGTGGGATAAATGTTTGCGAGGGGTGTTGGTTTTTAGGATTTTAGATGTTTTAATTTTGTGAATCGGTGTTTTAATGTTTTAATTGTGGGTTTTTTGTATTGTAAGCTGCCCCAAGATGCCGTGGGCATGAGGGGGCGGCTAAGAAATATAAATAAATAAATATAAATTAATTACTAAATCAGTAGAAACTTTTTAGAATTGCTGATAATTTCTGAATCAATAGAAACCAGATTATCTGAATTCACATGCAAGTTGCACAGTGCTCTAGACAAATGTTTGTTGAAAATGAGCATATTTTTCTGCACTGTTTTAGTATTAATGGTGTGAGCCCCAAGGTTCGCAAAGTATTGCAACTTCTTCGCCTGCGCCAGATTTTCAACGGTACATTTGTGAAACTCAACAAGGCTTCAATCAACATGCTGAGGATTGTTGAACCCTACATTGCTTGGGGGTAAGTGAAATTTTGACTTTAGTACTGTAGCAAAAGTATTTTGGGTGTGCTGAATATATTGATAAAGGTATCCTTGTCATTAAGTTTGTAGTGCTAAAGAGATTCATAAGTGCTATGAAAATTCAGAAGCTTGCCTTTCCCCCCCAATATTTAATGCAGTCTTTCTTTACCTAAATCTAAGTATATATTGAAAGTAACATGCTAAGTAAAAGGGTGGCATTTTTGACCAACTCCTGATGCAATATGAAGTGTGTTGCTATTTGACTGTTACCCTCTGTATGGCCACCATCAAAATTAAATAGAAATTGTGGTGTTGGTTTTGTTTAGTTTTTTAAACAAACACACACACAAAAAACAGAAGCCCACTTTTTGGTGGTATTAATGAGAAAGCGGATTAATCAGTATCTCAGTCATTATTATATTTTGTATTCCAAGTTATCCCAACCTGAAATCTGTGCATGAACTGATCTATAAGCGTGGTTATGGCAAGATCAACAAGCAGCGTATTGCTCTGACGGATAATGGTCTAATCCAGAGGCGTCTCAGTAAGTACAACTGAAGTTTTAGCAATCATCTTGGCTTGATATGTGACTCGATGAAACACTTTGAAAGGTTCATCACTGTATTTAACTACAGAGGGAAAGTATATTGTGTAAGAAAAGTTGCTCTCTATTTTGGTACCTTAAGATGTTCTTGTAATTCGGCTAAATGTTAAGTGTTAGCTGCCCCGAGCTGTTCTCAGTAGGGGCGGGGTAGAAATGTAGAAAATAAATAAAATAAGTGTAAAGCACATTTTTAAAAATCAATTTAAATTTGCTGTGTTTTCTGGAGGGAAGCTATTTCTAACACAAGCCTTCTACAACATGAATTGTTTGTTGTGCTGGGTATTGGAAGGTACCCAATTTCTGACCTCAAATTGTTTCATTGTTCTTCCAGTAATTACATAAATCATTACAAAAGCTGTTACTTGCTATTGTAGTTTCAACTATTGCTTTGCTTGACTTGTAATCATGACTCCTTTGTTTTACTTGTATTGGTTAAGTATACTGCCCTTCATGTTAGGAGGTCTAAACATGAACATAAACTTTTAAACACCAGTTTTAAAAAATAACTTCAATGTATAAGCAGGTGTTCTAAAAAAATTCTGACTTTCGATGTTCAGAAGTGAACATTGATAATGGAAATGGTTGTGTACGGTTTGTGCTACCATAATTCTAATAGTAGTGGAATTTACATAAAGTAGTTGAATTTTACTTATGCTTCAGAGTAGAACTTCTATTAAAGTGTAAAATTTGAATAAATGCTGTTTAAAACACCATAAACTATATAAATATTCACTAGAATTCCATTACATAGCCCTAAATGTGTGTTTCATTGCTTGTTAATACTGAAACTTTCAATAATGTGCTTCGTTTCATGTAATAGAGAGTAATCTATTCATGTGTGGTGTCTTGACCAAGGTATCTTTATGGAAGGCATAAATGTCACTAGCAACGATGTCTGTGAATAATTAGCAATAAACAATAACAATAGGCTATATGGTGCTGTATAAACCAAAACACAGGCAACGGCTAACTGCAACCAAAAATGTTAAAGCTTTCCAGTTCACTAAATGGGAGTGTCAGCTTCCCAAAAATTCATCCAAAATGCAGAAAAATCATGAGACCATACAGATAAAAAAGTGTTTGTGTGTGGGGGAGGTATTTATTACGGTGCACTGGAAACAGCAAATCAAGAAGGCAAGGTACAAGTGGGCATAACATACAATACAAGTCAGTTGAAAAAACATTGTGAACAGAATTGGTGGGTGAAACAAAAGTAGCTCCTGTTAAATCTTTCCTCCACCTGATGTTTTGCTACAAAAGTAGCTTCCTCAAAGGTCTTCGTGTATTTAACAGGATATCTGTATGATCTCATGATTTTTCTGCATTTTGGCTGAATTGAATGTTTGGGAAGCTGACGCTCCCATTTAGTGAACCGGAAAGCTTTAACTTTTTTGGTTGCAGTTAGCTGTTGCCTATGTGTGAATAATTAGCAACAGCTATCAGAATTAGATCTGTCTTGCACTAAAGCATGGTATGAGTATGGACTTCGGGTATTTTCAGACGTTACAGTTTTTTCGCCCGCCGTGCCCAAACCCACCCCAGGGGTCCGGAGAGGGGTAGACCCTCTGCTGAACAAATGTTCAGGCGGCCGGGGCTTGGGGCCTTGCAGACATAGGTTTGCATGGCCTTGCACTCCTCCCTGACAGCAGGTGTGGCAGCCTATGAGGCTGGCGCGCCCACCTGAAACTGCCGGTCTGGGGTCATCTACCCCGGACCGTGGTAGAGCTTACCATGGGATGTGCGCTGGCCCAGAGCACTGCGCCGATAAGAACCCAGCGCACATCCTGTGGTAGCCCTGCCACAGGGGTAACGTCTGCCCCGGCCCATGATAAACATCTGGTAGGACTGGATCAGATGTGACATCCCGACCTGTAGTCACGCTTGGGGTAAGTGTGACCACGGGCCGGGGTGTCGTGTCTGAAAACATCATCCTTTGACTTTAGTTTAAGCAAATTTAACTTGAAGTTAAACGTTAAGGTGGTAACTTTTGAGATGGGTTTTCAGTCCTGGATAAGAACTTTATAGGTAGCAGTATCATTGAAATATTGGTTTTCTGTCAGTTCCAGAATGAATGTTTTTACTTGGTGTTTTCCTGATTTTCAGAGAGGTATGGCATTATCTGCATGGAATACTTGGTCCATGAGATCTACGCTGTTGGCAAGAATTTCAAAGCAGCAAACAATTTCCTGTGGCCCTTCAAGTTATCGTCTCCCCGTGGTGGAATGAAGAAGAAAACTATCCATTTTGTAGAAGGGGGAGATGCTGGCAACAGAGAAGACCAGATTAACAGGCTCATTAGAAGGATGAATTAATGGTAAGACAATATCATAGGAAATAGTATCACAATTTTATGTTAAATGTGTTTAAAGCATTGATCCACCTGGATGTGAAAAGGGGACGTAGGCAATTCAGAGATTTATTTATTTTTTAAGCCTTTAGTTCATTTGAATTAAACTTTCATGGTTTGAAGTGCTGAAGTTACTGGAGAGAATGGAGGTGTGCAAAAATGAGCGTTGGAGCATGGCTGCCATGTTATAATTGTATTCTCACCTCCACCTTAGTTTACCACTGACCCAATATAAACAAAATCTTTCTATGTATGTATAGCTACTGTTGGTGCAATCATGAACTCAATAGCAAAACTCCCATTGCCTTCAGTGGGTGAGAATTACACCCTCTTACAACCTGGCAAGGGGCTCATTAGGAGATCAAAGGAAGGTCTGCCTGTTGTGTTCTGCAGACAGTACGTAGGCTTTTCCATGGACTGCTAGAGTGGGAAGGCATGTTCTGCCATTCTACACGTACCTACTCAGTTTACATCTGATTAGTTCTAGTGCCTACTGCTTAGATCTTTCCCAAGCAATAGCAAAGTAAAACTGACATGTCCGTTTTATGACAACTAGCATGTAATGGATAGAAGGTGGGTCTTCTCAAAGCTGAAAGTGGCCACTGACATTGCAACTGTGTAAATTCATGAGGCTAGTATAGCATCAGTTTGCATTGTGAACTATCTTCACAATTCATTGACAGCAAGCTTATTTTAAAGGAAAAGTCAATTGGTTTAGAAACCGATAGTTTCATCTCCCTTTCTTGCCAAGGAAAGCTTTGTGTTCTAGTGGCTTCTGACTTGTACAGTGCTTGCCCTGGAATGAACTGAGTCCACTAGTTCCTAATTCTTAGTAGTTATACTCTAATAATTAAAGAAACGGAACATTGTAGTATTGTGAGCAATACATTTGTGCCTGTTTTCTCATTTCAAATGTAAGGGGAAACATTATTTGGGAACATTAATTAGCTTGTCCTGGGTAATTGCAGTGTTTGTGGATGTCAATGCAAACATCAGAGAAACAGTAATTCAACTTTACGATTAAGATAGTTTCTTAAACTGGGATGTTTTATAGATGAAGAATAGTCTGAAGAATGAAATATTTTGAAAACCACAGTGGGTGGTTCTTATAATTGAACAGAATGAATGACTTGGTCAAATAGAATGGTTTCCAGATAGTTGGGTGGCGTGACTAGCGGAATAAGATGCTGCATTTCCATAGCATTATAAACTTAAGATACATGGATGGTTACACAAGTACGGGAATAAAGTTGTCCTTTTTATTGCTGTTTCAGATATTTGCTTATCCATGCTTTTAAAAAGTGGACAGTGGCTAAAAGCCTGAAGCTGTTTGGTTCTCATCTCCGTAAACTGTATAGAAAAAAACCTGTTTGCACATAGTTAGACCTAATTTTAACAAACCTTAAGGTAGGATAGCATCAGTTATGGTGTGAATATGGTGCTGACTGCAAAACTGAACTAAACAAAAGTTCAGTTTTGTAGTCAGTAAAGAGTGGTGATTAGAAGGATAATGTATTTATTTATTGAATTTCTGTGCTGCTCTTCCCACATGGCAGTTCACAATCCAAGACAATTAAAAACAATAAAATGAGTATAATAAAAGCACCACTTAGGGGGTGACAAATTTTCAAAAAGTGTGATGTAACTTCTGCCATTTGTGCTAAATAGTTTTCGTTTTATTTCAAAGTAAAGGAAACGTTGCAGACTAGTTCCTCTGAAAGCTAAGATAGGAAAGTTCAGTTTTGTAGTCATTAAAGAGACATAAGCATGAAAGCTGCTGCTATTTGACTGGCATGGGACTGACTTAAAGGCTGCTATATTTTTGCCAAGTGAAATGAAGTGCAGTACTCGCCAAAGGGTCCTTCTCTTTTCCCCCCAGCTTCCCAATTAAGCATATGTGGGAAATTGGTGGTCTTGGGCATTAGTGTACAACTTCAGAACAGTTTAACAGCTAATTTATTAGAGATCCATTTTTAATGGATTTACTTTGCTATTGCTTGGGAAAGATCTAAGCAGTAGGCACTAGAACTAATCAGATGTAAACTGAGTAGGTACGTGTAGAATGGCAGAACATGCCTTCCCACCTTTTCCATGCTGCCTTTCCCAATGCCCTCTAGTCTTTCCCCTTGCTCTTACTGTCAGCCCTCCTCTGCTGACTGCTGCTACCGACCACCTTGTAACCAAGCCAAGTACACGCACCTGAGACTTCGCATCCGCCTGAATGTTTGTTTGTCTTCTCCCATGTCTCTCCCGCTGTCCCCTCTCCTTGTCTCCCCCTCCTTGTCTTTTAGATTGTAAGCCACAGGCAGGGACCGCATCTGATTGTATGTTCTGTACAGCGCCAGGTTGCAACTGGCGCTTTATAAATGTTTAATAATAATAATAATGGTAACTTTTTTCTTTTTCCAGGTGCCCAGCAGCAGATTTTCCTACTGTCTTTAATAAAAAAAAACACCTTCTATGTGAAAAAAGTTGCAAGGTGTCTTCATTGGTGACATTTTGTGGTATTTCATGTATCTTCATTCTTGCCTGTAAAATAACATTGAAACAGGTTAACTCTCCAATACTTTATAATTTGAATTTGCAAAACAGGCTCTACAGAACATCTTTACCCCCTATTCAGTTGGTCTGATTCCATGTCTCTAGTGGGTAGATGCAAAATATGGCACTTTAGTAATAGTGGGCAGGCATGCTTATAGTGACATTCTGTAATGGATGTTTTGCAGCCATCAGACATAATATTTGGGGGGAGGGAGTGGAAACAGTTCCAACCACTGATAGGAGTAGCATTATAGTGGGTGCTGTAGTGTGCACGCTCCGTTTATTGTGCTTTTGAGGAGTTTCAAACCTGTTGGCATTTGTCATATATCCCTTTAAAGAGGAAGTTGAATCTAATTAACCTTAGTCATACAATGTGATTCCTACTGCCATGATTACTGTTCCAGCCTTCTCGGTAAGGATAGGAGCAGCTTTCCCTACTAATACAAAAGTTTACAGCACTATGTTCACAAATCAAGTATGGAGTGGAGTGGTGCCCCAACTTTAAGAAAAAATTAATAACCTGAATGGATGTGGGCCATGAAAGTAGATTGTACCTTGTATCATCTTGAAAAATAACTCCTTGTAGATATCAGTAGATCTTAACTAGAGTTACTCATTGCAAGTTAGTCATGTGAAGAACATTTAGTTTTAGTTAAAGGGTGTGAAACCAACATGTTCACCCAATGTTAAAGAGGTATGCTGCTGTGCTAGACTTAAGTGGGTGCCAAATTCTTTAACTGAGCATTTTGCCTACTGCCCACTCTCACTCATGCACTCTTAAGTATGATCCCGGGTAGAGGTGTGCTCCACTTCTCAAAAAGGGATTTTACTGTATTTTGTGTGTTTGTTACTGTAATCTGCCCTGAGCCTTTGGGGAAGGGTGGGGTATACATTTTAATAAACAATAAATTAAAGGCATCAACTTGCTGACTGGCTATACTGTACAATGATGCCCCTTGTGAAACTGAGGATATGGCACCCACTTTGACTTCAAATGTTGACACGTATTTTGATTTAATTTGTTGATTTTTGTATTGTTATAAAATTCCACTGTGGAGCAGAGTCTATTTTCTTCAGTAATTGTAGAAATCTGACAATTACACTGCTGCCAGTAAAAAGTAGGCATTCTTAAAATTACTACTGTGGCTTTTATTTTAAATAGAGTTTTTACTGGTGGTTGGCAGCTGTGACAAGAATAGCACTACTGCATTCCACATCTTAGTAAGGTCTTGCCAGTTTTTAGGATCTCTTTCTGTAGCATACTTGCCAATACTTTATATCCTTCATTTTCATGTCAACCCAGCTGTAGGATGCTTGTAGGCTATGTTAACAGTTTTTGTGCATAGGAAGCAAAAAGGAGGAACTGGAGATTACCATACATTTTAAACTACCAGTGCACCAAACATGGATCTCCTAGTCATGAGTAGCTTTTGCTTTGATAACGGAACAAAACAGGTGCTTTCCTCTATTGGAGAATTTCATACATAAAGTACTCCTCTTGAGAAGATGAAGATAGCACTGAAACTACTGGAGAACTTGAGTATGATCCTCTGCGTAAGTAGTGCAATGTCCACACTTAACATGGACACGAGTCCCATTCATGTCAAAGGAACTCATGCTTGTGCTGAGTTAGCACTGGTGCTGCTGACTTGGAGGATCATTGTGCCTAACTGTAGAGCTTTATTTCTGTTAGTTAAAATTCTTAAAAGTCAGGGCTAGTGAAACTTCATGAATTTTACCAAACTTCCCTTGTGTAGCTTGATAAATTGTGTGTATACCTGAGAGAACAAGGAAAAGATGTTAGAAAAATTTCTTGTCACCAGGTTTGTATCAAGGAAATCAATTGAACTTGTTTGCACAGAAGTATGTATCCTATTTGATTTTGCCCTTCTACACAGCGTGTATACTAGCATTAGTGTGGTGGAACTCACGCCAGCGCCAAGGCAGCTACTAGCTACTTGTCCAAAACGTGAATGACATGATCCTCAAGCAGGTAGCTCCCCTCAATCCTCTTCAGTGCCTGCAGTTTTAAGAGCTGTATAGCAGGGGTGGGAAACCTTTTCCTTCCCAGGCACCACTTTGAAAATCAGTATAAACTCTGAAGGCTGCATGAGAATAGGGGTGCTTAAGGGATGCACTCAGGGTTGGGGAAATGGGCCATGGATCCATTCCTGTCCTTGAGTGCATGCCCTCATTTCTGTTCCCGTAGCTCAGTCTTCCAGTGCTTCTGGCTAGAAAATGGATTCAGGGGCTAGATGGAAGAACTGGCAAGGGGTCAAATAAAAACTAGCCATGGGTTGTATTTGACCCTCATGCTTGAGGTCCTAACCCCTGCTGTATAATTCACAATATTCAACTTACCTAGGTTGCTCACAATATTCAACTTGCTTTCATAAGAACATAAGTGCTATAATGGGTCAGACCAATGGTACATTGATCCCACAATCCTGTCTGACAATGGCCACTTGCTTTATAAAAGTACCCAAAAAGTCATCATAAAGTGATCCATCCCCTGCTGTTCACTCCCAGCTCCTGACAGTCAGAGGTTCTGTCGTCCAACCTGCTTTGCCAATAGCTGTTAATGGACCTATCCACCAAGAACATACCCAACCCTTTTTAAACCCACCTGTTACTGGCTTTGACCACACCTATGGCAACAAATTCCATGAATTGTATGTTGAAAGAGATTTTAAATTCACTGCCAGCTAGCTGCATGGGGTGTCAGAAGGAGCAGCAGGAAAGGGGGCTGGCAGAGGTGACCTGACCCTAAGAAGCTGCCTGCAGCACTCGCCCTCGATGCGAGATCCCTAGACAGTCCCTTGTGAGACCCTGCCCCTCCCATACCTCTGCTGCGGTGCTTGGAAGAGAGCTGGGTCACACGGGGAACTATCCAGGGCTCTTGTGATCGAGAATTGAGTGCTGCAGGCTGGTTTTGGGGGCTGCCCCAGCCAGCGTGCAGCAGCTCCTGTGTGTTAGGGGGATGGCCAGTGTGTTTCTTATGGCCATACCTGCCTTGTGCCTGCTCCAAGCAGGCATAGCCAGTTGATTTTGTGGGGGGGTGGGAGCTTTCCCATGGATGTAAATCTCAGGCTGTCCAACCGGCCCTGTGGAGCATGCCCTGGGGTAGTGAACCCCTTGCAAGGATAGTGCTCCCTTTCACCCCCTCCTATCCGTGGGGACCATGGCCCCTGTGCCGGTGGTGGAGTGGGGAGCACTACACTAGTAAGATCTATAGTGCTCCCCACTCCACTGCCGGCACAGGGGCCATGGTCCCTACGGATAGGAGGGGATGTAGCCATCGGGCTGGTGGAACTCTGCTTCTGCTGGCACCTACACCCTCTCCCCCTCCTTGTTTTTCAACCCTCCGCCAGTGGGAGGGCCGAGCTGGATTGCAGTCAATGGCTGCAATCCTGCTCTTCTGTGTAAAGGAAACTGGAGCCCTTGCCCTGGTGGATCCCCCTTTCCTGAAGCTCTGAATGCTTGGTGCACCAAAACAGCCATGCTCAGGCTAGTGCCTGAGGAATACTGCTGTCCTGGTTTAAAGCACTGGCCCTGCCCCCTTGCTGAGGGCCTGATCCCCCAATCTACATCACGGTCAGACATGCTATCTAAGCTGCGCAGCAGCACTCCTGCACCTGGATTCACCGAGTGGTGCAAGTCCTGCCAGGAAACTGATAGGAGGAATATTATTAATTTTATAGTACTAGCATCATACCTGTTGTCAAATCAATAGTAAGACAGGTCCCTACCCCCAGGGAGCTTCTTAAGTCACTGAAGGAATGGCATGAGGGACTTGGCTGGGTACTGGGGGGAGACACTTGCTCTGCTGGCAGACAAGGAGCACTTTAAGTCTTGATGTGGTGATCTTGGGGAGGCACTTGCCTGTGCTGAAAAGGGGAGGTGGCAGGGGTGCATAGTCCAGGTTTTACCAGGGAAGAGTAACTGGGAAGTTAGGAAGCAGATCTGGCTACCTTGCTCCCAACATCCATTCATCTGCACTGCAGGTCCCTCCCCTTGCAAAGCTGGCCAGCATTCGAGCAGTCTGTTCCCAAGCTTCCCAGTTGCTCTCTTGCATGCTGGTATGACAGCATGGCCCATGCTCCCTATTGTGCCCCCTACTTCCCAGGATAGCAGCCACCCCTCTCCCCCATACACCCCAGCCCCAAGCCATGTGCTCCAGTGCCTAACTACTGTGGCAAGCAGTCTATTCGGTGGATTTTGGGGCAGTTTCTGCTTGTCCACCCTTGCTCCCTCTGCCAGCACAAATCATACAATAGCTGGATCATGGCCAATGACTCCAGGATCCTTTCCTGAGTGGCAACATCTAGTTTAGAACTCAGCATTATGTGTATGTATAGTTGGGATTTTTTTCCCTATGTGCATTACCCAAGATCACCACACTGAATTTATTAAACAATGTGCTGGTCCCAGCACAGACCTTGGGGCACCCCATTTATTTTATTCCATTGTGAAGACTGACCACTAGTCCTACCCTTTGTTTCCTGTCCTTAAATCAGTTACCAGTCCATTTCTACTTAGTTTCCTCAAGAGCCTCTTTTGAGGGAAGAATTTTATCAAATCCTTTCTGAAAATCTAGACATAGTATAGCAACCAGATCACTCTTATGGACATTCATTGATACCCTCAAAAATTCCAAGAGATTAGAGGGGTATGACTTTGTAGCTTTATTGTACTATCAACTTTCCTTTAAAAAATAGCAGTCAGCAGTATTGTGTAAAATTTGCCATAGATAGATAGTGGCAGGATGGGCCTTAATTGTATCCCTATATTTTATTGTGAATTCTATCAATATTCCATAATTGCACTGTTCTATCAACATGTGTTCTGTTTCATGGGAACAAGAATAGGTTTCCCTGTAATTTTAGATTAATTCTGAAGTGTGTTGTTAGACAAGAGAAATATGGGTTTTCCATACTGTAGTTTCTAACATGTATGCATTAATGGATTTGACTAGCATTGAATATTTTAAAAGAGGTAAATATTTGATTTTCTTAACCATGTATTCAAAATCAGAATGAAGGAAAATCTTCTCTGATTACTTCCTTTAAAATTAAATCCATCCCAGCATGTAGGGTAGATTTTTGTTTTAAGAGGAAGGGGTGCTTATTGCGGAAAAGTGTAAGGAAAGCTTTCTTCGGATGGCTGAAGTTCTGAACCAAATCTACAAAGTCAAACAAGTCCACGAGACTATCTTTTACAGTACAGTAGCTTCTAAGGAATTAACCACAGGTATAATCTTTACGGGTGATAAGATTTAAGTTGTATTCTTACAACTAGAGGGATTTTTCATGGTGTAGCTGTTACAATAAATAAAATAAAGCTATGAAATAACATTAAATTAAAATGTACACGTGGAAAGTTGTTTTTAAAACAGCAAGTTCTCTAGTTTTTGATAACTGATCCAAAAATAACTTCACTAAATACTGTATCCACATACCCATGAGCAGAAATGTTAATTTTTTAAATTTCCAATTATAATGGAGACTGAACAGCAGACACCAATCTAAAAAGAACCCAAGTTGCACAAAATACAGTCTTCCAGCTGGAGAGTTCACAAAGCAAAAGTAGTTATTAGAGTAGCAGAATTCCAGGAGTGAATTTAACTAAATAATCTGATTTTTACATAACTGATAGAGAATCTTTGGGATGAAGCAAAATAAAGTCCCTAACATGTTGAAAACGAACAAATATAAATATTGGTCTCTTACTATAAAATCCTTATTCAGGGACAAAGAATGGTTGGAGCGAATTGTAAACTAATCCCTAGGTGGAGCCAAAGGGCATTAGATCTACAGCACAAGTCCTACTCAGCCAAGGAGACTGCATACAACTTTGACCTGTTTTTGCAACCAGTTTACTCCAAAGGGAAGAGATCGTTCAGTCCATTTCCATAACAGAACTTTACAGCCAACCTAAAGCTATCATGTCTCAATGGCATGGGTCTGGCATACGTGGTTTGAGAACAGTCTAGTCCCAAGACCCACCCTTTGGAAACATCTCCCAGGCTGAGCCTCGCGGGCTGTGATTGTCCTGGCTACTGAGATTCTGAGGGGCAGCACAGGGCCTATGACCAGGTCTGGCAGAGAGCTACATGTTAACTGCTCAAGCGCTGCATGCAACTCCTGAGCCATAGGTTGTTCACCCCTGGTCTTGTCTGACCCCTATTTTTTTTTTCTTTTTTAAAAGCCCTAGATTTCATAGCTGAAATCCAAAAGTTTCAGTTATTTTATGAGTACAGAACACATGGTGAAACGCTTCCTTTGCTGAACCCAATGGCAACATTTTGAGTTAACTGGAGCCAAAACCTACAAGTTTTAAGTCATAATATCAGCCTTTTTGTTAAATATGTTTTTAATCATTTGTATGGCATGGAATACATCATGAGAGTGGGAGGGAGGCATCAACAGTTTTCTTTCACAAACATCTTCCCTGAAAAATGCCTTTAGTCCAAAAAGAACAAGAAAAAGTTTGAAAATGTCAAGCAGCTATAGCCACTGACAAAAACCAAAAAAGCTATCTGGAGACATTATCCCTTATTTGGAGGCAGTGAGTGGGCAGAGAGGTAGGTAAACATTTCAGTGTGAAAACCAGGCTTGAGTTTTAAACTCAGAAAAAAGGCAAAGAAAGTATGTCATTTCTTTTGGCATCAAGATGACATTGGCATGTACATACATTCCCCCCGTTTCTTCAGCTCAGATGTATTCCCTCCCCTCGTAAACTAGGACTGGAAAAGTGACCCCAAACTTATCCCCTTAGATGTATTTTCCTGCCTTTCCTCCTTTTGCAGCCTCACATGAAATACTAATCCCTACTCTAGAGTTTTACTGAAGCATTCACAGGGGGATGTACTTTTCCAATTTTTATCCTTAAACTAATTTGAATGGAGTTCATTTCTTATTCAGAAATAGCCTGAGGATGGGATACTTGGGACTAACTCTTGGTAAAGTCAGGAAAGCCAGCAAGGAATATCTTTCTTGTTAAGATACAGCGTATAAACAAACACTTTGAGTTTTTTTATATATATATATATATGGGCTTTTGAATTAATCTTAAATTCCAAAGAATTTTTTTTAAAACACTTTACACATACTGGGAAACAGTTACATTAAAAAACATTACATCTGCTATTGGAATCTTAAATATTTATTCCAAGGCAGATCCTAGTTCTAGCTTGTGCAGAAAACTGAGTGAAGCAGCAGATGTGCTATTCCCCTTGACATAAAGCAATTTATTCCAATATTAAACATCCACTCACCAACCAAAAACTTGATATTGGATCCAGCTGTTCAGTTTACTTTTACCATTTTTAACAAGGAAAAATATCTTCCACTGACTTGCACACCTGTTCCCATCAACATCTGTGCAATTATTTTCCATTTTAAAAAAACTTATCAAATTCTCTAAAACCGCTCCAAACTGATGGCATAAAAACCTTATTTTTCAAAACCAACAGTATTTGTCTAATAAACTAGACAAATACTGAGTCGAGTAGGAATGTCTTGCATTGGGTCCTGACATGATTCCAGCACAATGCTACAGGAGTGTGTGCTATAGGCAGAGACCCGTGTTCACCCATTGGTGGCAGTGGGGGAAATGCAGTGAACACGGGTAGCACCTTTGGGAAAGTCCCACCCAAGCCTCAGGAAGGAACAACAGGGCCAGGAGGTGGCGTTAGACATAGGTAACCACCTAGGGCCCCATGGCTGCTCTTAAAATATTAAAAAAGAACATATTGCTATGCCATGACCCCCCCACGTGCACATGCTGCCATGCCATATCTTCTCTCACTTGCTCTAGGTGCGGATAGAGGCTTAGTCTTTCCTTCTCCCTCCCAATTGCAGGGAGCTAAAACAGGAACAGCCCTCTCTTTCATTGAGCCTCAGTGGCCATAGTGGCTGAACTCTGGAGAAGGACGAGGTAGAGGTGGGCCTTATCACATGACCAGTCAGAGGCTCTTCCTCTCCCATCCAGGAGGGAGAACAGGAATGTGCATGGATAAACTCAAGTTTCAGCAGCTTCGACTGAACTGGTCTTTCATGGGCCTTCTACCCTGGGGGGCTGCTCCCAGGCGCCCGTGGGAATTGTGCCACTCTGCTGGCAGAGGAAGTTAGCCAGAAACAGGCAGCAACAGTTAAGGAATCAGGCGGGGCCAGGACAGAGGGCTGGTCTGCCACACCCTGCAGCTTATATAGGCTCAGACTGCAATTCCGGATAACCAGCACACCAAGCTACTGTCTTGCTACCAGGTGAACCAGTTCAGCAGATCCCTGTTCATCCTGCCTCAGAGCTCGGTCTACCCTTTTGGGAAGCATGTTCCATTTCCCACAGCCCCTTGCTCCATGAGGCTTATTCCCTCACAGTTTCCTCCCTAGCCCTCTCTTTATTCTGAAGAGGTTTGCAACCCTGCAGACTCTAGTCCTCTCCTTGGTCTGCCTCTCCCTACCCTGCGGAGGCCTGGCCCCTCTCTAGTGTTGTTAACCTTCTGTCTCCCTTCCCCCATACACTGGCAGGTGTGTCACCCCAGCCTTGCACACTTTCCTCACAAAGCCTCACTCCAATTAGCCTTGCACATCTCCTTCGCGCCTGTTCCCTTCTCCCTCCTGACCAGTTTTTTTCTTGTAAGCCCTGCTACACCGACTGGACTTTGTGCCCTGCCTTCTGTGATTGAAAACACCACGAGACATGGCATATGATGCTTTTAACCCTGTGTTATGTTCCAAGCTTCACGTGTTTCTCCCCCCAAATTTCCTCCTTGTAAGTTTCCCCTGGCACAGTAACATGGACAGGTAGCCAAGAGGCCTTCCGAAATCTCTCCATGTTCCCTGATGGTGATTTCTGACCTCAGCCTTCGAGCATAGCTGCCATGCAATCTTGAGTAGAGGACTCTTACCTTACCCTCCCCGTTTCCCTGCCTAGTCCCCTGCTCTGACACAGGGAGATACTAGTGTATCTGCAGATAAAATGCAAAGGCCTATTTAAATTTTTTGCCTAAGAGTCCACAAAACCTAGAGCCACCACTGGCATAGGCCTCCCAGTTGATCTGACATTCCCAAAAGGGAAACATTTAAACTCTGCATTTATTTTCCATGAAGTCCTGGCATGGCACCACTACTGTTAACAGATGCTGAATTTGTTTATTTAAAAAAAACCAAAAAAACCTTTTCATATGTGAAACAACATCATGAACTGCAAATAATCTACACCAGGAACAGATAACCTTTTCCAACTTTAAATATTAGTACACGCTCACAGGGCTGCCTAGAAGTAGAGGGTGGGGGATGTATGAAGGGTATGTTCACAGAGAGGGGTGTGTGTGTGTCTAGATCCTGGATCTGTCCCCTAGCCTTGTGTGTATGCCTTTAGCTCATCTCCCTTACCCTAAGCTTAGTCTTTCAGTGCATTGGGATAGGAACTGGATCAAGGGGCCAGATCCAGGAACTGGAAGGGGCTAAATGAAACCCAGCGGCAGCTTGCATTTGGCTCCTAGGCCCGAGGTTCCACACCCCTGGTCTACATCATCATAATTCCAAGCAATTTCCATTTTAAGAAAAAATATTGCCGCTAACCGAGAAGGCTGAAATTTATTTTAAATCCACATAAAAAATATTTGGCATGCCTTTAGATCTTTCAAGAGTTATGGTTTCATACAACGTAAGATATACAGCTTACCAATGGGAGGCCACTTGATACTTAGAACATCAAAACACTTGAGGTGTACTAATCTTTCTTTCAGTTCTGAAATGAGGAATTAATACACGTTCATTTTTCTTATATCTGGGAAAGAGCATGAGAAAATACTGAACTGGATTTCCCCCACAAAAGGAGATTTCCCCCACAAAAGGAAAATAAGACTGATTGCAATCAAATACTAAGGCAAATACTAATTCTCGTCATTTTCACACTGTACTTTAGCATAGGTAAAGAACGTGAAGACATCAAAAGACACTGGAAGAAAACATGAGAGGATCTGATTTTCCACTGACTAGAATTTCAAGTATCGCCTCACCAATCTTTATTAATGGATTTGAGAAACATTAGAAGTTGCTTGTGGACTACCTTTGTATAACTTGGAGTTCAGTGTCAGGAAGGTTTTCTAATTACCTTGCAGAAAATTATGAGTGAGCAATAAGTTTTATTTCATAGAGTAACATTATGAACATTACTTTTGAAAGTAATGTAGACCTAATGCAGTTTGTGAGACAACTAAGGCCCTCAATTTCCCCTATCCAGGAAATACCCATGCAGATGAGATAACCAAGGCTACATGGAGGTTCTTAGGAATATCTTCTATCAGAGACAGCATTTTCCAAACAGCTTTGGGATTCCATCTCTTACCCTATACATTTTAAGGGGGTTGTACAAAGAAAAAGCCAACCCAGTAGATACACCCTTAAATCACTCCTGGACAGTAGCTCTAACAAGCTATGGGTGTTAACAAATATGACAATAGCCTGCTGCAGTCTGGGTTTAGTCCATAGAGCCCCCATTCACATGTTTAGTGTCCGACCTAATAAACAGGCAGCTGCCTGCGTGTATTTCTCATGCTAACAGGCAGCCCCCGCTTGTGGTGCCAATGAGGGCAAAAGCAGAGAGAGAGGGGCAGGAAGTGGTCACTTTTCAGACACGCCAGGATTTCTACCCATGACTCTATGGTGATAGCAGACCTGTACACACACAGGCGTTGCCTGCAACCTAATTGATGGGAGGCAGACACATGGGCACACATTAGCCTGCATTCACCCACATGGCAGGCTCCGTATTCTCCGAGACCCCAACATGAGTGGGGGCTGTGGGTGGTGTGGGCAGACACCTAAACAGGCAGGTGGACACCCACCTGGTGTGGGCTATTGTCTCATTTGTTAACATCCTATATTCTCAAGGAATGCCTTGTCTGATGCTACCATCAGAACTGCCATGCCATCCAGCGGAAATTTCTCATTTTATTTAATTTTAAGTTGCCATGAAAAATGTTTTGTTATTTTTGATTTAAAGTAAACTAATGTAAATGTACTTGTACATATTGCACTTTATATAAATAACTCAAACCAAATGTTTTAAGTAAATAGCAATTGTAAAAATGTATAAAGTAAGTCACCTGCTAGTATATGATGCCACACACAACTTAACCCTTTTTTCTAATACAAAAACTTGTTTGAAGGATAATTTTTACTCTCTACTTAGCTTCAAAAGAAATTAAGAATTCTACCTCCCCCCCTAAAATTCTACATGATGAATATACGTAGCTACTTTCAACTATTTGGACAGCTCAAAGTATCTTTAGCATTTTAGAGATTACTGAACTGTTTTATACAAGTGATTATTTGTATTCTGGTAACATCTCAGGATTTGGTCAGTTAATTAAAACTCAGTACGACTGTGTAAAGAAAACACAACTCTGTATAAATATATAAATTATTTATTTAAAATCTCAAAATTTAGTATTTACAATTTATTTACATTAAATAGCTGGGGAGAGGAAGAGAATGGAATAATCGGTAAGTATATTGTATTTGAAAGAATGTTTTGCATACCAGCAGGCAAGACTGTACACGTCTATAAAATATGTCCGTAAGACCCTGTTCCTTGCCCATCACCCTGTCATGTCTCTTGTTTCTTGCCCCTTTTGAATTTTTTGTTTTTCTCCAGATGGATAGTTTCACACTGTAATGCAGCCATTTGGGAAAGCTTCTGTAGGTATTCAGGCGGTGCTCCACTGATGGGATCAGTGAAATGCTGACCTATGGGAGAAAAATCCCCACTGACTGGTTCAGCACTAACAAGACAGTTTGAGGAAATTAGGTTCCATGAGCATAAGCTGACAGAGCATTTTGAGTTTCTTTTATTGTATATCATTTTGTTAGTCTAACTTCACTTCACAAATTCAAAATAAAAATGGGCAGTGGCCATCCAGTATTGACCAAAAATCATGCCCAATATTTAATGTTTTATCCGTAAGTGATATTTTTAGCTAATTAATAAAGACATCAGGGAGCCCTGTGGTTTTCAGTCTTTAGAGTGCAATCCTCTGCCATTAAATTCTGCACCTGTGCTGCTGAACGCCTCTGGCGCAAATCCCACTCTCATGCTGACTTCCTTCACTTCAAGTTCTGTCTCTCCTCCCTTACTTCTGCTATCTCCCTCGCTAGACAGCATTACTACACCTCCCGCATTGAGTCCTGTTCTTGGGACCTTCACCACCTGTTCACCTTTGACTTTCTTCAAGCCCTCCTGTTCTCCTACTCGCTCTTGCCTTTCTGCTCAGGATCTTGCTGCCTTCTTCACCTCCAAGATAGACAAGACCCGCCTCGACATCGCTTACCACTCCTCTTCCTACTCCCTCCCCTCTTCCTCCTTCTCTCCTGTCCTCCCACCTCCCTTGAGGAAATCTCCCTGCTCTCCTCCTCCAACCCTTCCATTTGCCCCCATGACTCCATCCCTTCCCCCCTCCTGACCTCCATTGCTTCCACTGTCGGCCCTTCCCTTCTGACCATCAACCTCTCCCTCTCTACTGGCTCCTTCCCCTCTGCCTTCAAGCACACCACTGTCTCTCCTATCCTCAAAAACCCCACTCTTGACCCCTCTGATCCTTCTAGCTACCATCGTGTCTCCTTCCTTTTGCTTCCAAGCTTCTTGAAAACGTTGTCTACTCCAGCTGCCTCGACTTCCTCTCTGCCAACTCCTCCCTTGACCCCCTCCAATCTGAATTCTTCCCCTTCACTCTACTGAAACTGCTCTCGTTAAGATCACCAACAATCTTGTGGCTAAATCTAATTGCCGCTACTCCATTCTTGTTCTCCTTAACCTCTTTGCTGCCTTCAATACTGTTGACCACCCACTCTTGGTGGACTCACTTCACTCCCTTGGCGTCAGTGGCTCCGTACTCAACTAGTTCTCCTCCTACCTCTCTGACCGCTCCTTCAATGTGTCTCTTGCCCACTGCACCTCCCCCTCCCTTCCTCTCTCAGTTGGTGTTCCCCAAGGCTCTGCCCTTGGCCCTGTCCTCTTCTCTATCTACACCCTGTCCCTAGGCAAACTCATTGCCTCCCATGGCTTCCAATATCACCTCTACGCTGATGACACTCAACTCTCTCTACACTCCCTCTCTCTCTCTCCCCCTCCATCTAGTCAGGCTCGCCTCACCAGCTGTCTCTCTGATATCACTACCTGGATGTCTCAACATCAACTCAAACTCAACATGGCTAATACTGAACTCCCTCCCTCATGTCGATCCTTATTGATAGGGTCACCATCCTTACCATCCTCCAAGCCCATAGCTGAGGTTTCATCTTTGACTCACCCCTTTCTTTTAAACCCTACATCGACTCTGTTGCCAAATCCTGTCACTTCTCCCTCCATAACATTGCGAAGATTCACCCTTTTCTCTCTGTCTCAGCCAAAACTCTTGATCATCTCTCGCCTCGATTACTGTAAGCTCCTTCTCACTGGCCTCCCTGGCTCTCCCCTTATCTCCATCCAAAACTCTGCTGCCAGGGTCATCCACCTCACCCATCGCTTGAACCACATGCAGCCCCTCCTCTCCTCTCTACTAGTTCCCCCTTCCTGAACAAATCCTGCACAAGCTCCTAGTCTTCACCTATAAAGCTCTTCATAACCTTGCTCCCTCCAACCTCTCTGTGCTAATTTCCCTCCGTACTCCAATTCGTGAACTCCACTCCTCTGTTGCCCTCCCACGCCTCCCCTGCTTCCCTAACCGCCTTTGTTCCTTCTCCCTAGCTGCCCCCCATGCCTGGAACTCCCTTTCTGCCCGCGTCTGTCTCGCCCCCTCCCTTTGTACTTTCAAATCCCTCCTCAAGACTCATCTCTTCCACTCCCCAACTCCTTGCTCCCCTCACCTAACTCCTGCTGAGACCCTCCATCTAGTACAATCAGTTACCTGAGGTCTGTGTACTCTCATCCCCACCACACGGACCAACCAGACATCATTCTTGATGTAGCCAAGCCAAGCACGTACATCTGAGACCTCGCATCTTCGTGAACGTTACACTCGTCTCTCCCTCTGTTCCTTTTCCTTCGTCTCCCACCTCCCCCCCAGATTGTAAGCCCTAGGGCAGGGACCGTGTCTATTCCATTATTTTGTAAAGCACCATGTATATTGCTGGTGCTATATAAATGCTTGCTAATAATAATAATAATAATTAATAAATAAATTCAATGAAAGCGGAGTCAGTTACTTCAGTGGATGGGGGATCGTGCCCTCAGTGCTGTTTGTTTTCTCCTACTTTTTTTCCCCCCAGCCCATGTAGGGTAGTCCTATCACCACATAGAAAATGTATTTCAAGTTTTACAGAAGGCTTTTGAAGTAACAAATGTGTGGGTGTTTACAAATGTGATGCTGGCCCAGCATCACTAGGTAGTATGTTTGTTCTGGGCCCTCCAGATGTGGCCTGGTACAAAACTCAGCGGGGGTAGCAGCCAGGAGAGAAATGTGGGCCCGGAACAAGTGGGCCCACAGTCTGGGCTTGGCAGCTACCCAGCTGGGCCAGAGCTGGCAGAACTACTGTTTCTGGCCTCATGCTGGCCCAGCGTTGGGTATCACCATGGTTGTGTCTTACTGGATGGTGGGGCAGCGGCTGCAGCATGGGGGAAGAGGGGGAGCCAGCCACATAGTGCTCCCCATCCTTCTCCCCCACTGGGGAGGGCCATGCAGATGTCTTTTGCTACTGGAAGCTGTTCCTCGCAAGGGGTAGCCCTCCCCCACTGCCCGGGCAGGATGACAGTGGGGCCGTTGTGCATGCAAGTACCTGGTGTGTTTTATTTTGAGACAATGTCAAACTGCCACAGAAGATACGGATGACAAGGTGCAGTTTCGTATCTGCCTACGTTTGAAGACAGCAGAAGTATTATAATTTAGACATTAAGCTATGCTTGAAAACAATACTTACTGGTTTGCTATAATAGCACAAGTGTGTTTAAGAGGCTAATTTATGGTGATGTCAGTTCAGAAGGTAACTCCTCCCAGAGGCAGTAGTTCTAAGAAAAACATTACAGCACAGCAGTCCTGAGTACCTGTTGTTAGTTTTCCTCCTCATTGGTACTGCATGCACAGTGTGCATAATCTAGGAACTTTTTCCATAATCCCTTCATGCTGCCTAAACACATGTAGTAGAGAGTTCAGAGTGTAGGATTCAGCAATTCAAAACCCTGTTCTCACCCTTTGTAGCTCACAGCCTCATTGCTTCAGTTTTCGCATCCAAAACATGAACAGGATCAGGTTAAGTTAATATCTGTCAAGTGCTTTGTAGCTGGAGTGTATTTGAGGTGGTAAATTTTTTTAACACATCTGGGATCTTTTGTATGTTGAAAGTTTGTGCCAGTCACAACCATGACAAAAATGACATGCTCTGTCATAGCAGTCATTCCATCAAAAAAGTAATCATGGAGGGAATGCATCTGAAGTATCCAAAATGGAAGGGCTGCACGAGGAACACTAAACTTTCACACTCACCCAAAAATCAAGAAGCATTCCACCATTGTGTGTATACTGTCTTCTCATAACAGGCGTAATCCAGAATAGTTTATTAGACTACATACACTACACACATAACACAATTTATATATATATATATATATATATATTACAGTCAACCTAAATTGTTGTCTAAGGTTTTTGACCATCTGAATTAAACTGTAAAAGGTTCTTTTATCAATTCATATACAACACTGAATAAGCCTTAAATAACTATGCTTGACTGCCAGAATTTCAAGAAGTTTTATCACAGAGGAAACAATATTTAAAAGGAAAATAAGACAGCATAAAGGAAGTGTGGTATAAGTAAAGCATTTCCAAGCTAGATTTGTCCTATACTGTCAGAAATGAGGAGCTAAGGAAAGGACTAGACTAGAAAAGTATTATGATGTTTCTTACCAAACTTGCATTTGGACCTCTCTGGAATGGAAAATATGCTGGAGGTTTGGTTATTCTTCTTGAACCTAAGATATCAGAGTCAGATGTAACATTTCTACATAAAAAAAATACGCTCTATAGATATTACAAATAGAAATTGTTACACTATTTATTTGCTATATTGCAGTCAACAGTGCTTTTTAAAAGGTCTCTATGGGTGCAATCCTCATTCACCATGTGCACAAGGGCTTTTGCACATGTAAATTGTGGCACTTCAGTGCACTAGACTTAAGTGGGTAGCAATCCTCCTCTGCAGCATAAGGCACAATTACCTATCACCCACTCTCACTTGCATATACCCTTCAAGTTCCCACACTGCACCCCCCACCCCCAGTCCAGCTGCTCTTCATGGTCAGGACTTAAGTGTGCTTGAACCCACTTTTAAGTATGACCATAGTCAGGTGCATTCCATATTTCCACATTCCAGGCTGTAGCCATGGCCATAGTTATGTTGCACAATGGGTATTTTCAGATGAGATGCTACTCTGCATGATCACCCATGAGTCACGCATCTGACTGCCCATCTGAAGATGGAGCAGCTGGATGCATGCTCCCACGAGCCATGGAACATCCCTCTCTCAGCCACTCACAGAGCCATGCCAGGAAATACTGAGAGTGCTGTGCCAGGTAAGCCAAATAGATCTGTGGCAACTAGTGGCTACAGCCAGCCATGCCAGTAGACAGGTCTGCCAGTACCATACAGCAGTGGTTTATCCCTTTTCTGAAATCCAAAACTTTATTGGTCTTCTCTTCTTTCGAAGACACCTTAGACATAATTTGCGGTCCCCTAGGAGTCCACGGACCACAGATTGAAAACCACTGCCATAGACAGTTGCAGACCTGAAGCCTGGAGCATCACCATGGGCAGACTACTTACTTGAACTTTGCTGCGTCCCCCCAATTCCCTTTCCCTACTTGTTATCACTGTAAAGTGGACAACTTGCTCTCCGCTGTCCACGTTCTGTGAGTGGTGTCTTGGGTTCTTATGTCTGGGCACTGCTAGCACATGTTCCGCCCTGATATGTGCCTCTGTGGTTGGCAGAGACTGGTAGGGGCTGAACCGGCTTCCGGGCTCATGGGCAGGAAGAGCTTAATGGCTGCTGCGCCTTCTTGTTTCCATGGTTGCCATGCCTGTGCATCATGGCAGGAGGCAGGTTAATGGGTGGGGCTGGGGAAAGGGGGAACGGCTATGCAATGTTTTTCTGGGACAGGTGCGCTGGGGTGGGGTGGGGTGGAGGAGTGCATGGAAGCTACCTCCGTGGCCACGGTGATTATGCCGGGAGCTACCCGTTTGTTTCGCTCCCCACACAGTCCATGTGCATAGGTGCTCTGTGGCATTGCTTGCTGTTATGTTAAGGAGGATTTGGCACTCACTGAAGTCTAATCACGTGTGTGTGTGCGTGCGCGCGCAACTCCTTTGTGCACCTGCTGGATGAGGATTGTACCCTAAGAGAGTTGAGAAAGAGCTTGTTTTTTTGATAAGGTGCTGAAAAGATTCTTGAACACTATATGAAATATTTTCATTTTTACAGCCAATTCCACCTAGCTGTCTAACTGCTTGGCAAATGACTGAGGGTGATTTCAGACGTTACGCGTCTGACATTCACCCTGGCTGAAACACGGTCAAACATGGCCCGTGTTTGCATTCACCACACTTCTGGTCCTCCGGACGCGAGGAGGTCGAGAAGTGTGGTGAAAGGCCACCACAGCCATGGTGAACGGAAAGTAACATCTGGTTACTTACCGTTCACCGCGGTCATTGTAATTCACCCCTGCCCGTGGTTGTGGCAGCGGCTGGATTGGCTGCTTCCCGTGGGGAGGGCCGCTGGGGAATGCAGGGGGCGGGGCCGTGCAGCAACACGCTGCACCATGCGGCCCTGCCCCCTCCGGGGTGTGTGTGCGCAGCTTTAGCCGTTACGGGCGGGCGCTTTCACCACGGGCCGTGGGGTGGTTTGGACCACGATCGGGGGCAATGGGGCGGACGTCTGTTGGCACGCCCCTTCACCCCCGGCCGTGGTCCAAACCACCCCCGGCCATGGTCCAAACCACCCCCGGCCATGGTCCAAACCACCCCATTGCCCGTGGTTAAAGCGCCTGCCCGTAACGTCTGAAATCACCCGGAGCCTCAGTGCTGATGTATCCATGAGCCAGGGCACTATCTCTATTTTACTGATAGGTAAAATAAGACGGAAAAGATAAGAAACTTTCTCAAGCCACACAATGTTTTAGTGACACCTCTGGAAATAGAACTAAGATCTGCTGGTTCTTAGTCCTAATATTAGCTGCAAGACCCCCCCCCACCCCCCTATAATGTCTCCAATTAGAAAAAATTGAACTCTTACAGAAAAAGTAAAAGGGATGGTCAAGTCCATAAGTTTAGTTTCTTTGCTACACTTACAGTCTCAAAAGGACAGCAAAGACTATAAATCTCCTAATACCGGACAATGAATTCTGAAAAGTTAGCAATGGCCTATTCCGACTCTCTTTTACAGGAAATACCCTTGGGTCTCAGAGAAAGCAGGAGAAAGAGATTCATTAATAATAATAATTAATAACAAACTTTATTTTTATGTAGCGCCCCCCTGCCATGGCACTCGTAGTGCTTCACAAAACACAACTTTTTAATCCTCACAACAACCCTGTGAGGTAGCTTAGGCTGAAAGAATAATGTAACTGGCCCAAGGTCACCCAGTGAGTTTCTGGCTAAGGCAAGACTAGATCCATTTTATTCCACTGAATAAAATGGAATAGAACTGTGCTCGTCTCCTGGCCCCAGGGTACTTCCTAGCTGTGGCTCTCCATCCATTTCACACTAATAGAATAGCACAAACACAGAACAGGAGATTTGCCCCTCAGAATTTAGGTGTAGAGAATTTAACCCTCCCCTCCCAAATTTGGTACATAAGTGTATAATACCATATAATTTTTTCTGGTTTCTGACATTTTCTACAAGTACGAGCTTTTCTTACACAAGACTACGGCAGCGGTTTTGTTGTTGACTACGATGAATGGAAGGCAAACACAAAGACCACTAAACATCCAGCTTCCTGCACAATATCCAGTACAAACCATCAAGAATTACTCAATGGTACACACATTAACGGTTTTCTGACTGGAGCAGGGAACAGTATCCTAAGTACTGCTGCCTTTCCATACAACTCCTGCTAGCATTCTCTCCCCTTTTGGGTTTTCCTGCAGGGAGGGAGGAGAGGGATGTAGAGAGCTAACTAACCTAGACAAGGTAAATTTGCATGAGTTAAAAGTCAGCTTCCTGTGTTCAATTTAATCCTACTTCAAAAGCCAAAACAAAAAGCATAGCTCTTTCTGCCTTCCCAGTATCCACCTTTACCATCCCAAAAGGAGCTGTGGTTGCAAGGTCTCTACTAGAAACTCCTTACCTTGAAGCTCCCATCTCTCCAGCTCTGCCATGCATGCCTGGAGCTTTCAGAAGGTCTGGGTTCCAAGGATACAATCCTGTCTTCTTCAGATCCACAACAGTTACATCTCCTCTAATGAAGGAAGAAACAGTTTTTCAAAGAGTGACAGGTGCTATTGCAATAGAAGCCACCACACGCATAGGATTTCTTTTTCACCTGACTCTTGTCTTACAATATTTTCTCACAAAAACTTTCCAGCTTTGTCTGTTTCTATACACTAAAAACCGATAAGCAGTATCTAGACTTACTGGTCCCCATATTAATAGCGCAAGCTTTGAAAGCTGTCAACTTCAAATAGTTTGGATTTGGTTTTGAGCTATCCCATTTTAGGGAACAAATACTTCTGGAGTGTGCATGGGACAGGCAAGTGAGGGACTAGTTATAATCTACGTCAATCAAGCCAGTGCTACAGGGACTACAGGAAATGTTTTTAAAGTTTTTGCCCCAAATATGAAGCATATAGGGTCT
This sequence comes from Sphenodon punctatus, assembly GCA_003113815.1. Classification (NCBI taxonomy): domain Eukaryota; kingdom Metazoa; phylum Chordata; class Lepidosauria; order Sphenodontia; family Sphenodontidae; genus Sphenodon; species Sphenodon punctatus. Next base: position 2,560,704 of record QEPC01004523.1, read on the forward strand.
CAAGAACATGTTTGATCAAGGACAGATTATCAGCTAGCAGGCTTTTTAAAGCAGCAATGGAAGCAGAAAGTGGGATGCAGAAGGGATGTCTACAAGAAATCCCCTCCCTCACACAAACATTTTATGAATACCTATTGCAAGCTTAATGCCCAAAATACAAGAATAAATATGCCATTCAGAATAAGAGTATGTTTAGACCAAGGGTGTTAACGAATGCGACAACAGCCCACACCACATGGGTGTCCCCCTTCCCGTTTAGGAGGTATTTGTCCCCACCAGCCATGTGGCCACCACCCATCAGACATGCAGTCCCCACTCACAGCGCGGTCTCTGAGCTTGTGGGGCCCGCTGCGCAGGCGAATGCAAACTAACGTGCACCCACACACACACAGCCTGTCAATTAGGTTGCGTGCAACACCACACGCATACAGGTCTGCCAGCACCATAGAATAGTGGGGAAAAGAGCCTAGAGCGTTCCAAGTGTCGATCACTTCCTGCCCCTCTCTCTGCTATCGCTGGCGCGTAGCATCCGCCTTAGAAGCCCAACATGTGCCAAATCAGTTGGACGGTACCTCAGAGGTCATCTAGTCCAACGCCCTGGTCAATGCAGGAAATTCACAGCTACAGCATCCCCGACAGGTGGCTGTTTCAGCCTCTGTTTGAAAGCCTCCAGCAAAGGAGAGCCCACCACTTCCCTAGGCACTCTGTTCCATCGTCAAACAGATCTTACAAATTCAAACATGCATTGTCCCAACTCGTCTTGGTTTGTAAGTAGTGCCCAACGCTCTCTCTTTCAAAGTAGTTGCCTTTTCCAGAGTAACTTCCACAGCTTTCCATCATTATGGCCATGGCTCAGAATGACAGCCATGCAATTTCCAGCACTGCTACCTGTGGCGTTTCATTACAGGCACTCTACTCCTACCAATCTCCCCACTAAAGGTGTACTCCCTGGAGTGAGGAAGAGACCAAGGCATTCGTTGCTCTATTGGGGGGAGCAGAAGGTACAATACCAACTGGTGAAGTGCTACAGGAACGAGGCGGTATTCCATGAGATCTCTCTCCGGATGGCGCAGCAGGGATACACCAGGGACATAAACAAGTGCTGACAGCGGGGCCAAGGACTTGGGTTGCAGATATAAAGAAATCTGGGACAACAACTTCACCTCCAGCTGCAGGAGGCAAATATCACCCTGTTATAAGCTGCTGGACCAGTTCCTGTGCGTGGATAGAGCCATTGTGGAATCTCACCTCTATGGCTGCACCTTTGGCGGGGCCAGAAGCAGGTGGATATGGCTCCCCCGCTGCCCGCTCCCCATACCTCTCAATGCCTGAACTCTGAAATGAGGGACAGTGACTCAAAATGTGGGGCATAATTTGCATATATGCAAATTCAAAGTAGTCCAGTGCTTAATGGGCTGGAGTGAAAAAAAAGAAATCTTAAAAAGTTCAGGGCTCTCATAGCCATACAATAACCTCTCTTATAAGTCAGACTTAAACCCTTGCCCTGACAGTCTTTATGTCCAAGTTCTACTACAGAACTTCCTTCAACTACTGGGCCTCCACATTCCCATGTCAAGCGAGTTTTACTGTTTACACAGCCCTCCTTCTGCCAATACAGCTTTGAGCTCTTACTGTGGTGCACTGGCAGTCCGTTTGGGATGAGCATCAGACAGCTTCTTGTCATGCAGCTTAGCCGTCTGACATTCGTCCTAAACAAACTGCCAAGCGCACCATGAGGTGGGACTTACAAAGCGGAATAAAATCACTAAAAGGAACCACTGCAAGGTCACGAGTCAGATGGTCGGCTAACCAAGCAGGCGCTTTAGCCTGTTTGTTGTCCTTGATCCCGACATGCCCAGAAAGCCAGCGTAAGAGCACGAGGGCGCCCTGGGACAAAAAGTGGTGCAGCTGCAATTGAATCATAGCAATCAACGGGTGTAGGTTGAAACAGAAGGAATCCAAGGCCTTCAAAGAATTCAGAGACTTCAAATAGAACATGGGTTATGCCAGCCGTTCAGCCAACACAAACTGCAAAGCAAGGAAAATAGAAAAGAGCTCTGCAGCAAAGATGGAACACTCCCAAGGGAGTCGGTGGGCAATGTAATGGCCAGCACAGACCATAGTCCTGAACCAGGGGCTCTTCCCTACCTCTTGGTTCCAGTACTGTGCTCTTAACCACACCACCACATTGGCCCTATGACAGTATACTATATATGACAGTATGGCATAGCAATAAGCCACTTGGAAGGTTCAGGGGGCAGGTGCACTTAAGGGAGTGGGGAGTCCTCCAACTGCAGACTTGTACGTAAGGGCAAGGGGGCACATAGGAGGCCCTTGGGGAATGGGGGTATGGCATAGTGATAAGCTGCTTTGGGGGCTGGGGTTGGAAGCACTTGCACTTGCAGGCAGGGTAGGGATCCATGGTAGCCAGCAGCACACATGCACTTCCTATTGCAATTGCCAGACCCAGATAGCCTGTGAATGCCAGTAGGAAAAAGCAGAAATTCATGCCTGCAGCCAGCTTGCCTGTGAATGTCAATAGGGAACACATAGGGAAGAAAAGGGGTAGGAAATACCACAGGCTGGAGGGTTGGGGCCCCTGGAGGGAAAGTATGCCATCCTGGTGTGGGTACGGGCTGGATGGGCCAGAGGAGAAACAGTGACACACAGGAAACAGTTTTAAAGGCTTTGCTTAACTTTTCTTTTTTTAAAATTGAATTTTCAATATGAACCAACAAATAAGTATTTAGCATTTTCCAAAATTCTACATTGTTTACAGCTTTCCAANAGAAAAGGGGTAGGAAATACCACAGGCTGGAGGGTTGGGGCCCCTGGAGGGAAAGGGGGGGGGGGGGGGGGGGGGGGGGGGGGGGGGGAGATGGTCCAAAAGGAAGCCACACAGGAAACCATTTTAAAAGGCTTTATTAACTTTTCTTTTTTTAAAATTGAATTTTCAATATGAACCAACAAATAAGTATTTAGCATTTTCCAAAATTCTACATTGTTTACAGCTTTCCAATAAACATTCCCCGCGGCGCGCACGCACGCACACACCTCGCACACTTGGCTTTGTCCCTTTTTTTCCCCCCCAAAAGGCCGAGAGTAGTTCTTCTGGGTATAGACCATCTAGTTCTTAAAGTTCCAGCAAGCGGGTAGTCCGTCGCTCCCCGCCATTCTCTTGTACTGACTCGACGAATGGTTTCCATTTACTTCTAAAGGTGTCTGTATCTCCTTTTAGTTCTGCTAGCACTTTCTCCATTGTCATTTCTCCAGAGTCTATGCCCCCAATCCTTTCATAGCGTTCTGGTTTCCCCTTTCCAATTCTTTGCAATTGCATAAAAGCCTGCTACCAAGCATTCCCTTACAATTTTCTTGCGTATGTGTGCTATAGACTGACCCAATATGGTCACTTCGGGTTTGAATGGTAAATTGACTCCAGACATTTTCAATATAAATTTCCATATCTCCCTCCAGAACTCCACTACCCTGGGGCAGGACCAACAATGATGTATCAAATTACCTTGATTGTCACAGCCCCTTCAACATTTACCAGATACATTTTTGTCCCAATGCTTTACTCTATCTGGGGTTATGTAATATCGATAAAATATCTTTAAAATGGTGTTCTGAGAGTCTAATGATTTATACTTTTCAAAAATATATCGCCTAATTGAAGGTTTCTCCTTCTTGTCAATTTTAATTTGCAGATCCTTTTCCCATTTGTTCCATATCTGTAGGGGTTCCTTCACATATAACTTCTGTAATATGCTGTATATTTTGCTAAAGCCCCTTTTTGTTATTTCATGATCAAAGAGTGTTTTTTCTAGTTCTATGGGCTTGCATTGAAATTCAAGTATTACACTCTTACGTGTGAAGTAGCTCTTTAATTGCATGTGCTGGAAGGCATTAACCCTCTCCTTCATCTGTGTTTCTAAATATGTAATATTTCTGAACACAACCGATGTTAATAGCTGTTCTGCCCTATGAAAGCCATGTAAGCCTCAGCTGTTTCCTGAGTGTTACAGCTATGTTACCCTCACGCAGCTCCACTCTATCAATTTTGGAATATGGGGAGGCATTCCCTCTACCTTGCATCTTTTTTTGGGCTTTATGCCATGTGCTCAACGCCCCCCCGGCAAACAGGTGAGTGAGTGTTTCATCTTTTCTTCTCTATCTTACCCACATCAAGTATATAGTCTGTAAAAAAATGTATTTATTTATTTATAAATATTTGTTAGCTGCCCCCTCATGCCTACAGCATCTTGGGGCGGCTTACAGCATAAAAACACACAATAAAATTAATTAAAACAATGTTTTAAAAATACAATCCCCCACCCTCCCCCACCCTCCCCTCCGAAGGCCTCGGCGAACAGCCAGGTCTTACAGGCTCGCTGAAACGCCAACAGACCTGGGGCCAGATGGGCTTCCTCCGGGAGGGAATTCCAGAGCCTCGGCCCGGCCACCGAAAACGCCCTCTCCATTGTGGTCCCCTGCTTTACACGGGGGACCTCCAAAAAGGCACCCCCAGCGGACCATAGGGATCGCTCTGAGGCATGGAGGACGAGGCGGTCCCCAAAGTATGAGGGGCCCAGACCGTGTAGGGCTTTATAGATCAACACTAGCACCTTGAATCGGGCTTGGTACGCTATAGGCAGCCAGTGCAGAGTACGGAGCACAGGTGTTATGTGCTCCCACCTTCCTGTCCCCATAAGGAGATGGGCCGCTGCATTCTGCACCAGCTGCAGCCTCCGAACCAGAAACAAGGGAAGCCCCATGTACAGCACATTGCAGTAGTCTAGCCTTGAGGTGATGAAGGCATGAATGAGGGTGGCCAGGTCAGGCCTGGAAATGTATGGACACAGCCTCCGTACCAGACACAGCTGGCGGAAGGCGGCCTTTGCCACCATCTCTACCTGCC
>QEPC01004523.1:2565634-2601642 GCA_003113815.1 Sphenodon punctatus
CCAACACCACCCCCAGACTCCGAACCTGCTGGGCTACAGGAATGCGGACCCGCCCCCTACCAGGGGAGCCAGTACCTCCCTCGCCCTACCCACCACCATCACCTCCGTCTTATCAGGATTGAGCTTCAGTCTGTTCTGCCGCATCCAATCCGCCACAGCCTCCAAACATTGGGAAAGTAATGAGACAGCAGGACCTGGGTCAGTTGAAAATGAGAGGTATAGCTGAGTATTGTCATTATATTGGTGACATCACACCCCGAACCCTCTCACGATCTCCCCCAGGAGCTGCATATATACATTAAATAATAGCGGAGACAAGATCGAACCCTGCAGAACGCCACAGGTCAAGGCCCGGGGGCTTGATGTTTCAGCCCCCAGCACCACCCGCTGGCTTCTCCCCAAGAGGAATGAGTGGAACCACCCTAGGACAGCCCCGTCCAGACCCAGCAGGTCTCGCAGGTGCCTCAGCAGCAGCCCCTGGTCCACGGTGTCAAACGCGGCCGAGAGATCTGCGTCCAGCTCCCAGCGGAGATCATCCACCAAGGCCACCAACGCCATCTCCATACCATAGCCAGGGCAGAACCCAGAAAAGGGTCCAGGAATCCAATGCTGTCCAAATGCACCTGGAGCTGCAGTGCCACTGCCCGTGCAATAACCTTCCCTAAAAAGGGAATATTAGAGACGGGTCAGTAGCTGGCAAGAGCATCCACATCCAAAGATGGTTTCTTCAGCAGGGGGCAATCTCCCCTGCCGAAGGGACGCGTTCACTACCCTCGCCAGCACCGTCCCCAAGGTCTCCCTGGAGGCTTTCACCAACCAGGATGGGCATGGATTTAGTTCACAACTAGTGGCTCTAACAGACCCCAGGACATTCACTGCATCAGCCAGTGTCACTTCCTGAAACTCATCCCAGAAAGATCAGCCAGACGGTGCCTCCATAACCTCATACCCCTCGCTTATTGCTTCCAATCCAGTGTCAAAGTTACTCTGGATCTGAGCGATCTTGTCTGCAAAGTAGGTGGCAAACTCCTCACAGTGGGCCTGGGACAAGTCCCTGTCCAAGCGGAGGGAGGCCGGACTGACCAGGCCCCGCACCACCCGGAACAGCCTTGCTGGACGCGACTTTGCAGATGCTATGAGGGCAGCAAAGAACTCCTGCTTTGCTGTCCTCACAGCCTCAACATAGGACCACAAATGGGTCCTATGGAGAAGTCGGTCAGATTCAGAGCGAGTCCGACGCCAGCATCGCTCTAGTCTCCTACCTACCTGTTTCATTCCCCGCAGCTCCTCAGTAAACCAAGGAGCCCTGTGGTGGTGAGACGGAGGGAGAAGACATCTCGGAGCCACCCTGTCAATTGCCTCCTCCAGCAAGATGTTCCAATGCTGGACAAGCTCATTGACAGAGTGACCGTCGGGGTCTGCGGTTAACTCCTTCAGAACCTCCTGGAACCGCTGAGGTCCCTTGGTTTACTGAGGGGCCTCAGTAAACCAAGAGTCTAAAAGAAAATCTAGAAGAGTCTATCTTTAGATTTTCCATTTCTATATCCAGCCATCTAACATTCTTAGGTCCAAAATACCATTTATTTATAGCTAACAGTTGAACTGCTGCATGGTATTTACGCATATCCGGCATACCTAAACTTTTGTTTTGGTCTAGCCATTGTGGATTGTGCTATTCTTGTAGCCTGGTTTTTCCATATTAGGTTCCTTAGTATCTATCCAGTTGGATGAAGAACGACTCCGGGAGGGCTACAGGCAGTGCTGACATTTTATACAAGATCCTTGGTAGAGACATCATTTAACATAAATTACCTCTCCCCAGCCAAGAGCAAGCCAGACCCTTCCATGCGTGTGCATCCTTTCTAACTTAATCCAATAACTCTGAGTGGTTTTCTTTATATAAGTTCTGTGGGTGTTTAGTCAAATTAATACCTAGGTATTTAAACCCTTTCTCTGTTATTGTAAATGGAATTTTCTGCTTTAGTTGCTCCGTGCGGTTATGCTCCTGAGCATAGATCATGGCTACAGATTTATCCTCACCAAAGGTTTCGATTAGCTGTCGGAGTGGTGCCATAGATTTTTCCGGGTCTGTCACAAACAACAGCGCATCATCAGAGTACAGAGCCACTTTATGTTCTTCCCCTCTAACTTTGATACCTTTAATTAAGTGATTTTGACGGAGGGCACATGCAGATACCTCTAATAAGATACTGAACAAGAGAGGGGACAGTGGGCATCCCTGCCTCATTCCCCTTCCAAGCCTAAATACTTCCGTTTCCTCTCCATTGATCAGCAGTTTAGATTCTGGCCTAGCGTATATTGCCCTGAGCCCCCTCATAAAATTCCCATCCATCCCCATTTGTTCTAAGGTATGAAACAGGAATGGGACCTCAATTCGGTCAAAGACCTTCTCCGCATCGGCCAAGATGACCAGGGCCTCCACTTCCTGTTCCTCAATCTGCTGTAGAAGATTTATTGCCCTCCTAATATTATCAGCACCCTGTCCCCTTGGCAAGAACCCCACCTGATCCGGGTGAATTAATTCCTGGATAACATCTCTTAATCTTCTGGCCATGATACCCGCAAAGATCCACATTAAGAAGTGAAATGGATCTATAATTTGCTGGGAGTTCATGTTTCCGTCTGGCTTTCAGAATCTATGTAATGTGCACCTGACAGAATGTTGAGGGCATTATCCCTGATTTTAGGATCTCATTATATATCTGTTCCATATGATTTGATCTTGGAACAGCTTATAAAATTCAGTCGAAAAGCCGTCCGGACCTGGTGACTTATTATTGGGCTATGCATTGATACCCTCCCTTATTTCATCCCTCATTATGACCCTATTTACATTTTTTGCCTGATCAATGTGTCACCTTATTAACAAAATCTTCTATTTTTCTAGGGTCCGGTTCTTGAGATGCATAGAGCTCCCGATAGAATGAGACAAAAAAATTTTTAATCTCCCTCCCATCGTTAGAGATTCCACCATCCCCTTTTTGCACAGCTGTTTTTATTGTCTTCCTACGTCGGTTCTTTGCCATTCTTGCTAAAACTTTGCTCGCTTTATTGTTATTTTCAAAATAAAAACATTTTATTTTATTCAATTGTTGCACTGTCTTTTCTGTTTCTGCCATGTTAATTTCATTTTTTAGTTTGATTATTTGCTTTTGATATTGATGGTTTCAGCCGATTTAGTGATTCCAAACTTTGTAGTTTCCCATATAATCTTCCTAATTCCTCTTTTCTTTTTTTTGCTTTCAGACCGCCTTTCCTGCCTCCCAAAGGGTCCCTGCAGTTCCCACGGATTCCTTATTTTCCTGAAAATAAAGTTCTATCTTTTCAGCTATTTCCTTCCTGTCCTCCCCTAACTTGAGTAAAGACTTGTCATCCCTCCAAAATGTCTCCTGTTGTGCCCTCTGTTCCTGATTAAACAACAGGAAGGCAGTTACCACGTAATGGTCTGAAAGGACCACTGGTAATATCTGACATTTCCTGGTAGCTTGCAATGACTCCTTATCACGCATAATATAGTCAGTTCTGGTGTATATGTTATGTCTGGCCGAATAAAATATGTACTCCTTTTTTCAGGGTTCAGTACCCTCCATATGTCATTCAGTTGGTATTCCCTGCATTCCTGCTGTATTTTCGTCTGCCATGGCTCCATTTCCCCCCCACCCGAATGGCCTCTCCCCCCCCCAAATTGGACATTAAATCCCCCATTATAATTAACATCCTTTTGGTTTGTTTCTGAATTAGAGTCAGATCTTGCTGAATAAAACTCTTGGTCAAAGTACTGGGAGCATATAAAGTCACTATTGAGATTTGCCTTCTCTGTAGAGAACAACATACCATGAGAAACCTTCCCTCCTTATCCCTATGTACTTGGTCTACCACGAACCCACACTGCTCCGTAAAACCTATCATAACCCCCCTTTTCTTTTTCCTTGCACGTGAGGTGTAGATCATTGGGAATCGTTTTGATTTGAGTTTCTTTGCGTTTTGTTCAAGCAGGTGTGTTTCCTGCAAACAAAACATGTCTATCCTCTGTCCAAATAATAGGTTAAGAACCCTTTTACGTTTTACTGGCGCATTCAACCCTTGTACATTCAGCGTCAAACACTTAATCCCCCCCATGGACTCTTTTTTTCCCCCCCCATTTTCTTTCTTAGTCGTGCCTTTCTTCCCTTTCTCATCAAATCTGTTACTACTCCAGTCAAGCGCGGCTTTCCCCCCAAATCCCAAACAACATTCCCCCACTCCCACTTCTCACCCCCATTCCCTGAATCCCCTAAACCCCAACTTGAATCCCTTGCCCCTTCAAATAGGAAGTGACTTCTTTGGAGGACTAGCCTGCCAGATAGAAAAAAGCACACACCTGCCCTGCTCCCCCGACCCCACACTTTAGTTTCTTCACATGACCGCAGGGATTCCTCCTCACAGCCATACACGTTAGTATTTACTCACACCAGTCTTGTAAGCCCCCCTAATCACTCATCTGAGCATCTTGGCATCTATCTGCACAGGCTTTATGCTTAAGTATGAAGCTTTCCAGTTCCTCTTTGGCTTCGAATAATCTCCTTCTACCATCCCATATAAGGGCCATCTTTGCTGGGAAAAGGAGGTGAGAGTCTGCTTTCATCTCTCTCAGCGTCCCAAAATATTTGCTCCAACCCCTCCTCTTCTCCATAGTCTCAGGGGCATAGTCTGGCATGATTCTGATCTGTTTTCCTCCACATTGAAGCCTTTCTGCCTTTCTTGCTAACATTAGGATTTCCTCCTTTTCCAAGTACCTCAGAAAGTTACTTGGAAGTTACCCCTTCCTTAGGTTTTGCCCTTAAGGCCCTATGAGCTCTTTCCATCTCGGTGGACCAGAGGTGCTGTACTTCGGGGAAGTTTTCTTTAATTATTTGTATGATCAAGTCTTTTATATTCCCCTGCCCTTCCCCCTCCGGCACTCCAAAAAAACAGAGGTTGTTCCTCCTAGATCTATTCTCCAGATCTTCAATCTTGCCTCGACATGTATTCATAGCCTCTTTATGGTTCTTTCATTGCTCCGCTGACCCCACCATTTGTTCTTCCACCACTAGGATTCTATCCTTCACTGACCCAATCCTCGTTGCTAGTTCCTCCAACTTATTGTTCCCCTTATCCACTGAGCTTTACAGTTTGCTCATTTGGCTTGCTAGCCAGTCTCTGTCTTTTTGAGCTGTTCCCAGCTCTTTTTTCACATCCTCTTTAAATTCAGTTAACAGGACGGCAATTTGTTTAAACGGGTCCTCACCTCGGTTCTCTCCTTCCTCCGTCATAGCGGGGGCCGCCATTTTCTCCGCCATTTTCTGTGCAGCTTGGGCAGGCCGTTCTGAGCCCACGGCTCTCGCAAACAGCTCCAGCATATTTCTTGCGGGTAGGGATCTGCTCCCCTTGTTCCTGCTGCTCATACCCCTTAATCTTGGGGGGCTCTTTTTGTTGAGCCTTGTGGTATGCCGATTTTAGTATGGCGGTCGGGACAGAGCTCCGCGGCGTGCGTTCCGCTGCTATTCACGCATGCGCAGTCCCCATTAAACATTTTTAAAGGCTTTAATTATGTTCAGTAAATGGTTTTTTAAGTTTGGTGGTTTGTGTTTCCATTGCAGTTGACATGCCGGCACAAGGTGTCCCAGATCCATCTAGCTATGTGCTGCTTTGTTCAGTTAGTCCTGGAACAGGGGCACTGGCTCAATGGAGCTAACTGGCAGGGGGCTTCCAGTGTGGCCCCGCTGGTCTCACAGATGCTGTAGAGGACACAGGTGGCAGCGGTTAGCAGGGAAGCTGGAAATGGATCCTGGTCACAACTGCTCTCCAGCACTGCTTCAAAAGCACAAAAGCCCTCTCCACAACAGAGTGGGTAGTGCTGAGCTTGCCTGTTGAAATACCTTTGCTCCGGGGCATGGGCAATGCTGTAGACCTTCGTAACCAGGGCTTCAGTGGGTAGGCAGGGCCCCAGAGCAACAGGCCACATGAGCACCCCCTCAGTACAAGTTTCAATGGTGGCTCCAAAGTCCCCAGTGTACATGCAGCCAAAGAAAAGGGACTGGCGGAAGATGTGGGAACCATGGTTCTTCCTGGACCACCAGGCCAGCACATCCATAAAATGGGCATGGTGGCCCACTACAGCCTGAAGAACCACAGAGATGAACACCTTGCAGTTTAAGTAGTTATCCTTGCTATGGGGTGAGTAGACAATAGCGATATGGTTCCCATCATTCTTATATAGTTCAGGAACCCTTCCCACTGAAAGCCCTCCATCACCTTCACAGGGTCAATCAACTGCACCACACAGTCCAGTAGCACTTCTACAATCTCTGTGCAAACCTCCACTGGTATGGTGTCCACTGTGGAGGTTCTAATGCCAAATTGCTGAGCAACAGAAGTCTGGAGTGGTGAGCTTCCAGATGGCAATGGCAATACACTTCTCCACTGGAATGGGCGGCAGCATCACCACGCTTTGTTTCTCCAATTGCAGCCTGAGGATCTCTGCTATTTGCAGAACAAGGTGATGAGGCATCCTGAAGATGGAGATCCACTCTACATCTCCCACCTGTCTGTGCTTTTCGCCTTCACCCACACAAGCCTCTCAGTGGGTATGGCCCTGTGGATGGCGTTGGTGACTGAAGTCGCATCTCCTGATGGGTACCACTTGGCATGCATCAGCTCCCCTTGCAGGGCTTTGGATCTTCCCCAGTGCAGTCTGTTCTTGCTAGAGGAAGGCAAGTACATGGCTCTGAAGGAGTAACCACCTCAACGCTGTGGTGTGCCCCACTACCCTAGTCACAGATTCTCCCCGTCTGTGCCTTGCAATCTCCTCATGCAAAAATTGAATTTATTTATTTTAAAAAACTTTATACCCCACCCCTCCTGCACAGCAGCTCGGGGTGGTTTACAATCTCAAACAAAAACCCCCACACATTAATACACAAAAGACTCTTACAGGGGAGAGGTCATAAAAACAAAACAGAAACAAAAGAAGAAATCTTCCCTCCCTATCTCTCATCCTACCTGTCTCCCTCGCCAAAAGCCTGACAGAGCAGCCAGGTCTTGCAAAGTTGTCTAAAAGAGGAGAGGTCCGGGGCCACACGGGCCTATGCCAGGAGGGAGTTCCACAGCCTTGGTGTGGCCACCAAGAACGCCCTCTCCATACTGGAGATGCTTTCTGCATCTCCATACTTACCTTCATACATGCCTTCTGCAACCAAATGGTTGAAGAAGGCACACATCTGCTGGAATGCTCACAGGTTTGGCTGAGAAATTGTTAACGACAGCCTGAAGCACAATAATGAGCACCACGAAGTTCTCGGATTGCGTCTCCATGGCTGTGGTACCAGTGTCAGTGAACTCTTCAGACTGTGTGTTGTGATTTGATTGTATGTAATATACTATGAGAATTAATATACTGGAACCAATGACCATATTTGAAAATGCATGTAACTATTGTACCAAAGGTCTGAATTATCTGTACTGATCCAGTAGTCAGGATTTCTAGAAACAGCCAGGTAGGCTATGTGTGGGAAATAATCTCACATGACTTTCACAAACTCCCAACACATCACCATGTCTGGCAAGATCTGTGATTCACATCATCCTGTTGACCAACTGCGCCCAGTCTGGAACAAAGCACTAACAAGGACTAAACAAAGGTGCTTGATAAGAGGGTGCTTGTATGCAACTTACGCAACCCAAGACACCGAATGGTCAGCTGGAATGACAAAAGGAGCATCCCTGCAGAATATCTGCTTCACGCCTGGAGGGGAAGGAGGAGATGTTCCTGCTCAGGGAGATGCCAACCGACAAGCAGCAGCCATTCAAGCGACCATCACCCTTTTTGCACCAGAACAGATAGCATTGGTATCCTGCTTTTAACTATAAACAAACTTTCAGTGCTGGAACAAAGACAAGATAAAGACCTGGAAGACCCTCAGATGGTCAACTGCAGTAAACAACAAAGGCGTACACATCAGCATATCTGCTCCTTGCCTGAAGGGAGGGAAAAGATGTCCTGTTATCAAGTGCCCACTCTGACTAACAAACAAACTGCTAATATGACCATTAGCACCCAGGCTCCAGATGGATGGGAAAGGGAGGACAGCCAGACCCCGTAAGATGAATACCAACAAGCACATCGCACAATCATCAATCAATTTATTTATTGTTAGCGCATGGCTATAACAATATAGTTAATAAACAATTTAACAACAAGGTACAAAGTAAAAAAATGGGGTACAAGATGAAATAAACAAAAAAACAATCCAAGTAATAAAATAATGATAAAAAACACCGCCAACTAGGTAACGTATATTAACAAGTCATCATTAGGGGAACAATCCACATATGGGCAATATACCACACCAGCGGGCAAACGCTGCTGACCCACCAGTGCTAGAACGCCACAGCGATAACAATAGCTTTGTTAAACTAGCCAAAAAACATAGAAGGGGGGGGGCACTCCCGGTATACCAGAGTGTAACCCACGCCCTGGACTTCCCGGGGCTTGAGCTAACGGATCTTTACCCCCTACAGGCTGATAATCAGTTGGGAAGCAGATGGGTATGAGCCGGGTCTGAAGACCCAAAGCTTACCTCGACCAGGAACAGAAGAGCCTTGGGTATAGGCATATCTGCCAATAACTAGATATTACTCTAATTTGAGACTACCATTCTCTGTGGAGATTGGAGATCGGCTAAATCGACAAAGCCAGCCAGACAGGGGAATACCCCGGCTCAGATAGCAGTAGGTCCCAAACGTCCTGCTCTAATCCGCAGGTACAACTGGCAGAACTTTGCCACCGCCCTGGCCATTTCCGTGTCCTTACAGTCTAAAAGAAACTTGGGCAGCATGCCCAAATCTCGCTGACCTTCGTAGTAGCAACCCAACAGCTCCCTTCTAGAGCTGTACAGTGGAGGAAGATATGGGTACAGGAATCTGGTTCCTGCAGGTCACATAACTGACAGTCTATCCTGCATCGGGGTACCCCTATAGCACCCCTCTAGTAAGGCCGAGGGGAAGGTGTTACATCTGAATTGGGTGAACACCCATCTGCAGTTTGAGTCCAACCAGGAGAATAAGTAACTTGAACTCGAACAAGATGGGTCTGCTAAGGGGTAATCAGGTGCAACTTTCTGGGAGGCCAAGAGAGACCTCTCCTGCTGTAATTCTTGATCCCCCAACCGCTTACATATCAAGGTCAGCATTGCACAATCAAGCACCCTGGAATATGCATACTAAAGAACATCTTCTCCCCAAAACACTATAAAAGACTGAAGCAGAGACCAGATCATCATCTCGGCGCTTGGCATTTAACTTGGTATCCGTGGGCTGTTGACCNATATTGGTGACATCACACCCCGAACCCTCTCACGATCTCCCCCAGGAGCTGCATATATACATTAAATAATAGCGGAGACAAGATCGAACCCTGCAGAACGCCACAGGTCAAGGCCCGGGGGCTTGATGTTTCAGCCCCCAGCACCACCCGCTGGCTTCTCCCCAAGAGGAATGAGTGGAACCACCCTAGGACAGCCCCGTCCAGACCCAGCAGGTCTCGCAGGTGCCTCAGCAGCAGCCCCTGGTCCACGGTGTCAAACGCGGCCGAGAGATCTGCGTCCAGCTCCCAGCGGAGATCATCCACCAAGGCCACCAACGCCATCTCCATACCATAGCCAGGGCAGAACCCAGAAAAGGGTCCAGGAATCCAATGCTGTCCAAATGCACCTGGAGCTGCAGTGCCACTGCCCGTGCAATAACCTTCCCTAAAAAGGGAATATTAGAGACGGGTCAGTAGCTGGCAAGAGCATCCACATCCAAAGATGGTTTCTTCAGCAGGGGGCAATCTCCCCTGCCGAAGGGACGCGTTCACTACCCTCGCCAGCACCGTCCCCAAGGTCTCCCTGGAGGCTTTCACCAACCAGGATGGGCATGGATTTAGTTCACAACTAGTGGCTCTAACATAGATGTGTATAAGAGACAGGGGTAGTAGAGCGCATGCTTTGCATGTATAAAGGTCCCAAGTTCAATCCTTGGCATCTCGGATTCAGGATCTCTGGTAGCATGCCTGGGTGAGCCTTCTGCCAGGAATCCTGGAGGGGCTCAGGTAGCATGCCTGGGTGAGACTTCTGCTGGAGACCCTCGAGAGCTGGATCTGAAAAGCCTGCCGCCATGTCAGGTTGTGACAATACTGGGCTAAGATGGACCACTCGTCTAGCTCAGTTAAGGCAGCTCCTTGTATCCTTAATGTACGTGGGAGCAGACCCATTGGCTGAAATAACTCTCATACGTTCATTTCTTGTGAAAGTAACCATTTTTGCTTGCAAAGAGCATGAGGAGTCATAACGCCAGAGAAAGCTATTGCTCTGGGTTGTTGGTAAGGGAAAGCGAAATGGCTTTGGTTTTAGTCTGTGGGTGTTGTATCTGCCCAGAACACGTGGCCCAGAGACGATGTGCATGCGCGCACGTGGGGGGAGATGGATACCGTGTCCTTTGTTGACATTTGAGTGAGGTCTGATGTGAAGAGAGAACTATTAAACCAGTCCTCTGAGGCTGCCTATGCACTCACAGGGTGGCACATACACATAATGGGGCTCTATGTATGCATGATGGAGTGCAGACACTGTGCAACCATGCAGCAGTTCAAAGTTCAGCAGCATGGAATAATGGGACCCCAGGACGCATTGTGAGACTGAAACAAGATCGAGATTGCAACTTTTCTGGTTGTTTGTGCATTGCCACAAGTAAGGAAGTCACCAATGGAGACTGAACCTTCCCTGTCATTTTTCAACACAGCTCTGATGACAGAGAGAGGATACATGTGGGGCCACTGGGAATTCCTTGATCAGATAGCAGAGATTAATGTCTTGGGGGAAACAAGTGGCTTGGGATACAGAGAAATTGAGCCCACTGATGGGGAGCTTCTTGCCCTACATGAGGTTTGGACAAGGGCAGAGCATCCTTGAGAGCGGGGATGTTTTCCACCCCAACTGTATGGGAATACAGAAGATGCTAATGAAGGAGGCACATGTTTGACTGGGGGGTTTATGTGAAGAAAGAGGGATTTCCAACACCACGGCAAGCGAGACCCCAATAAAACTGTGTGTTGCTACTCACCTATGCACTGCTGTGAGCCGTGTGAGAGGCCATGTAGTGACATAAAAAGACTGACTGCTTTCTATTTCAATTTTTACTTTCACTTTCAATTTTCACTGTAGGTGCTCAATAAAGTATGTGATTTGCTCAATAAACTCAGCATTCGGTGCATAACAAAAGATTATTTCCATCTGCCAAGTGCTGGCAGGTATAAACCCAGATATGAAACTCTGTGGGTGAGAGGGGATAGCAGGCGCTGGACTACCTCCCAGAAAGAAACCGCTGGTGTAGCTTCTTCCTCCCATAGTTCACTATGGCAGCGGCTGGGAGCCATGACTGGGAGCAGGATACTGAGAAGGGAGGGGTGGAGCATGGTGGGGGGAGAACACCTGCTCGTCTATTACGTTTGTCGAGCTAAACCTGTGAGTAGGGTTGAGCGGAGGCTGCCCAAATGCACAAGAGCTACACACTACCTGTTTATCAGGGATGGGGAACCTCAGGCCCGGTGTCCAAATGCGGCCCTCGACAAGTTTTTATGTGGCCCCTTTCCAGTGCCTGGATCCAGTCTCTACCCACAAGCACTGAAAAACTGAGCTCAGAATAATGGAGCAGAGAGGAGGGCGTGCACACAAGGGTAGGGAACAGATCCACAGCACAGATCTATAATCTGGGCCCTCCTTTTCCTGTATATACCCATTAAGCACCCCTGCCCCCAACCTCTATGTGGCCCTCAGAGCTCGTACTTATTTTCAATGTGGCCCCCAGGACAGGAAAGGTTCCCCACCCCTGCTCTATATGTGAACACAAGCGAGTGGGGGCTGCACGGACAAAGCCTGGAATTCAGCAGGCTATCGTCTCATTTATTAACACCCCAAAAGAAGAAAACAGAGGGAATGGGGCCTTGGACTTCAGTGCCGAATCCAAGGCCCTGTGCAAAGTGGTGGAGTGGGCCTCCTTTTAATAGGAATGTTTGATAGACACCGACTTGCTCATAAGAAAACAGGAAGTGTTATCAAAAACGAATTATGGTGTTCTGTTAAACATAACATCCCCCGCAGGGGCCGGGGCTTCCTACACTGCAGGCCCGTATGTTACGCATATTATTTCTAGTTTACTTGTATGACCCATGTGTTGGGGGCTCCATTCTGAATCAGAACAGGCCACCATAGGCCAGGGGTTTCCTATACTTGAGGCTCCATGAGTCTGTACTTCATGCCTGCACCTCTTGCACTCATGTTGTCATTTCAAGTTCATTCAGAGCCCTTGTATTGGGGAGCCATCTGTGGTCCTCCCAACACATGGGCCTCTTGGTGGTTGCACGGTCTGCGCTTGCCTGAATTCGGACCTGTGGGACTTAAAAGCAAGCCAGGACTGCAAGCCAGGAGCCAACAAATTTAAGTGTCTTCGGGTAAGTCCCTTCAATTCAGTTTCCTCATCACCTCAGATTCTATCCTACATAGTATTCCCACGTACCCAAGCCTGTTTAATTATTTTAGGTAATTTAGTTTTGTATACCAGCTTTACCTAAGCTACTTGTTAACATATATCATCATAATACGATATTGTACTCAAAACACAGTGCACTGCAAAAAGCAAACGGATTCTATACAGAGAAGAGGATAAAAGTTTTAAGTTCTTAGTAAGCAAGCACATCACTTTAAAGTAAACTTTTGAGTAAAAAGGGCTGTGCGAGTACCTGCTCTCATAAACGTCTTCTTTAAGAAGCTGTGATGAGGTAGATGGAAGTAAGTACAAAGGTGGCACACAATTGGCCTCATCTTTACCGTAAGAGCTAAAAACAATTGAACAAACATTGAAAGAGATTACAAACAACATCTGTATTGAAACGATTATCTGTGCATGCTTTCCTGGCTACCTTCCCTGAACAAACTGGAAAATCATTAACTCAGCAAAATGGCATGTAACAGGGATTTCTGACCTAAAACCCAGATTTTTCGCAGACTCATTAGATTGGGGGGGATGGGGGGACGACAACTAGTCCAAGCAGGAAGTGCCATGGAATCATTTCTGGATTGGGAAATGTGGCAGTCTCTCCTTTTTCATTTAACTGGTTCAGTGGGAGCAAATCCTTACAAATCATTTATACCCTGTGCAAGTGACACTTCAATTTGATATGAAAATGCAAGACAAGTGTTAACCCCTCCTCCCCCAACCCTTTCTGGAAATGTAACTAAAAACATAAGAGTTTCATTTGACATATTTATTAGAAATAGCCTTCATGTTTTGCAACTCTTCGCATGTGTAATGTTTGTACATGGTGACTTTTAATTATAAAAATAGCTTTAAAAGATTCCATTGATATGAAAATAAATACTATGAAAGCATACCCAATTGAAAAATTCTTAGGAGCACCATATGCAAGTTCTTTTTTCATCTGTAGCATTGGAGATGGGGATGTTTGGTATTTCTGAATTCCCCGAGTAAGACTTGGCATTGCAGCACTCTCCTCACACTCTCTCAAGCCATAGGCAGAGGTATATTCTGCTTACAATAGATATGCACAGATATGTTTTATACTTTAACATCCAACCATAATACAAACTCTGTGTTAAGGCCCTTAAATAAGATTATTATTATTATTATTATTATTATTTATATCGTGCAAGCAACATACCTAGTGCTGTTCAATCATAAAGACGGGTCCCTATCCAGAGGGGTTTACAATATAGGAAAGACAAGAGAGAGAGGAACATATGAAGAGATGAATACATTCATGAAGGTGAGAATTGCAGGTGCACGTTTAGCATAGTAGTTACAGAGGAGAAGGGAGTGAAAGGACAGCATCAGTGGGTGTTTTTAAGACAAGATGCTACCCTGCATGGCCACCCAGGAGCCAGAGAGCCTACCACCTATCGGAAGGTGGAGGAGGGGGGGATATATGCTCCCATGAGCCACGGCGCACTGCCAGGAAATCCAGAGTTCTCCATGCAAGGCAAACCACCTACCTCCATGGCATCATGGAGCCCGTATTGAACCTCCATGAACCCCAAGTTCCCCAGTGCTCACACCAGGGACATGTCAATTGCGAAGGCCAGCTTGGTGCACTTCCTCCTCCCCCATGGTCCATGGCAGAGGGGGTGTGTGGTGACTTGCCTCTGTGGCCAGGGTAGCCATACTGGAAGTCGCCCATTTGAATCCCTCCACCCCAAGCACTCTGAGTCGGTGCTCTGCAGCAGTGCCACTCAGCGGCCATGGACCAATTCCCCCCCCCCCGCCTTGCTTGTTTAAGAACACCCACTGAGCAGTCTAGGGGGGTGAGTAGCTAGGGGAAGCCTGGCGGAAGAGGTAGGTTTTTAGGAGGGATCTGAAAATTGGGAGAGAGAAGATCAAATGCATTCAGGAAGGGAGTTCCAGAGAAGGGGGCACTGGGATGGCTGGTGGTAGGGGAGGAGTGAAGTTCTTGGTTGGGAATGTAGCAGAAAACAAGTGTAGAAAGATAGTGGGGAACAATACCATAAAAAGCCTTGAAGGTAAAGATAAATTTGTTATTTCCTTTTACTAACTATGGCAAAGGGAAATATACGAGTGGGAGAAAATCCAGTTCTGAAATGAACGTATTTTTTTAAAATGGAACTGCAACATGTTCTAATCCTAATCTTGTTGCAGTCAATGGGTGATTTCAGAAGTGGCGCGTTTCAATTCACCACAGTGAATCCCACCCCGGTGTGAATGGATTCACCGTGGGCTGTGGTGACACGTGCTGCCCCAACAGAAGAAGTGACAGGATCGTGACCACCGCCTGGGGGCAATCAGAGAGAACATGGGCCGGGGGAACACCACAGACATGCAGTGGACACGTGGATCGTGGTTCGAGCCCCAGAATGCACCACGGCTGGGGTCAATTCCTTCCACCGCGGCTGCGGGTTTCCGTTCAGAAGTTACTTTTCATTCACCCCTGCTGTGGTGACCATTCACCACACTTCTGGACCTCCTCCTGCCCCGACCTCACGAAGCGTGGTTAGCTTCACCCCGGGCTGCGTTTGACTTTGGGGAACACCTGGATGCGAGCAAACAGATATGCACGGTGCTTTCACCACCCCCTGTGTTTGACTGAGGTTGACTGTGGTGGACATTCACCACGTCACTTCTGAAGTCACCCTCTGGTTCAACTCCTATCAAATTTGAGCTCAGGAGAATTGAACCCTGAAAAAGAAAAAATCCATATTGGATTGTGCCCATTCACACCAGGGTGGGATTCACTGTGGTGAATTGGAACGCGTCACTTCTGAAATCACCCACAGAATCTTTAATTAAGGGGATCCATAGGACAGTCAGGGCCAAAATATGACCTTGGAATAACGTGCCACTAAAAAGGTACAGGTTCTATGTGAAGTTAGGCAAGCAGTACTCTAGGAAATGAGAAAATTAAGACACTACCTTTTTTTATCCTTTGTGTCTTTAACACTGCATTCTTCCAGCTACTCTCAAAAGGAAGACATCCAGATGATTTTCCTGAGGCTTTATTATTCAGATAACAGTAGTCAGAAGTAAGGCTTGGCATTTTTTGTTCTTTTGCTACATGAGATGGAAATGATCTGCTGTTTCGATATGAAATACAAAAAATACAGTGGATATGTAAAATTATTTTAATATAATCAAATCTCAGTGCTCTCCAATGTGTAACATATTGCGAGCAGATATATTTTGAACCAGAGTTTCTCAGCCAAGTGGCTGAGCTCCATAAGTAGGTCATAAGTAGGTCCTTTTATGACCTCTATAAGTAGGTCATAAAAGGAGCCCTGCTGGACTGCACTTCATTGATTGAAAGAGTCAGTAAAATTCCGAATGTGTTAGGACCCAGACAAGTACAAGTTATATAAAGAGCTTCCTGTTACCCAATTCCCAGCCTACCGTTGCTGCAGATCCCCAGTTCTCCTCCATACAGATATAGCACATAGCAACAAGGGAGAAAAGTGTCACTTCAAAAGATCTGTCTAGCTAGCTTCACATTCCCTGTCTCCACTGCTGAGCACTTCAGTGGAGTCAAGGACCAGCAGTCCATGCAAGAGATAGCCTCAGCCTCAGCCTCAGCCACACACACTCTGACTCTGCCCCTGCCCCCGCCCCCCGGGCTCCATCCTCAGCCAGTACACCTCTCAGCAGAGGTCCTACAAACTCCAAACAGCATCCATTAGCTCATTCCACAATTTCCTGTAGTCACAAAAGATAACGGACTTGGGCAGGTTACCTCATGAAATTGTATGTTTTCCCAACTGTGGCCCAAGAACAAAGATAAGAAAGCAGATTTGAGCTGTTAGAAACTTCTTTTGGTTCATTTTTCAGGAGAAGAAAACAATGTTTACTTAATGCTCAAGTAACTAACACCTGATAGGCATTTAGCATTTGTACATGTTAACCCCTTAGGGTGTTAACAAAGACATTAGTCCACATTAGCCCATAGTCTTGGAGAATGTGGAGCCTGTGGCTTAATGTACGTCCATGTGTCCCCGTCCCATCTATTAGGTTGCACGCAGTGCCTCTGCACATAAAGGTCCGCCAGCACTATAGAGTTACAGGCAGGAAACAAAAATTGGTCACCTACCTCGGTGAATTTGTTTCTTCTCTGTCGTACTGTCAGTGATCCGTTGGGTAGCTCTGCGGATGACCGTCAGGAGGCAGAAGAAGAAGATGTTCTGCACATGTGCAGAGCTGCCCGGCCATTTTATCTTCAATCCATATCCAAGTTGAGGACCGTCTCCAGTTCTATAAATACTTTAACATGCGTTCGTGAGCTCCCCCCAATACTCCACTGGAGCCTAAATTGGGAGCTAAACTGTAGAGAAAAACTGCTTCCCCTTATGTTGATCGGAACAAAAAACAACTAGATAAACTACTAAACCATCGCTGATGTGCTCCCTATCTTGATATTTGCTGTTTGACAGGGAGGGCCGGATCACTGACAGTACGACAGAGAAGAAACAAATTCACCAAGGTAGGTGACCAATTTTTGTTTTTCCCCTCTGTCTCCTGTCAGTGATCCGTTGGGATGTACCCAAGCCCTAATACCTTAAGGGTGGGAGCAAACAGCCCTGGGAGCCTCCAGACCTGCCTGCAGAACCCTCCTGCTGAAAGCCGCTTCGGCGGATCTGAACAGGTCCAGTTTATAATGCTTAACAAAAGTATGCAAGGAGGACCAGGTAGCCGTCCCGCACACTTCTGCATAAGAAGCCCTCGACTTGAAGGCGTAGGAAGTTGCTGCCCCACGCACTGAATGGGCCCACACCTGCAAGGGGGGGGACCTTGCGTTTGGTTTTATAGGCCTCTAGGATACACTGGCGAACCCATTTTGATATTAGAGTCTTGGAGGCCTTCCTTCCCCCATAGCTCGGTCTAATATTAACAAACAGAGCCGAGGTTGATCGGATCCCTCTGGTTCTTTTTAAGTAGATTTTTAGCGCCCTCCTAACGCCTAAGGTGTGTCACACCTTTTCTTTAGGGTGAGTTGGGTTAGGACAAAAAGAAGGTAGAATAATGTCCTGAGATCTGTGAAAAGCCGAATTAACTTTAGGGATAAAAGCTTCGTCCATTCGGAGGGTAACAGACTGATTCTGAAACGAGCAGAAATTCTCCTCCATAGACAGAGCTCCCAACTCAGATACTCTATGAGCAGACGTAACCGCTACTAAGAAGACTACCTTCAAGGAAAGCATGTACAAAGAAACGTGTTTTAGGGGCTCGAACGGGGGACCAGTTAGAGCATCCAACACCAGGCTAAGACTCCAGGTAGGGCATCTATGAACCACTGGGGGGCTGATATTCCTTGCTGCTTTTAGGAACTGCCTAATATGTCTATGAGGGGGAAAAAATTTGTTTGATAAGGATTGCAATACAGATGAGATAGCGGCTGCCTGGCGTGCGAAGGTATTGGGGTGTAGTCCCTTATCTAAGCCATCCTGAAGGAACTGAAGAATGACCTGAACCCCTGCCAGGCATGGGTCTATCCCCCTATCTGCTGCCCAAAGAGAAAACACCTTCCAGGTGGCTCCATAAGATTTTCTGGTTGCCAGCCTCTTAGCCTGTTGTAGAGTTGCTAATACCGCCTCTGAATAGCCTGCCTTTCTCAAAGCTGCGCATTCAAGTGCCATGCTGTTAGTTTTAGCACTGAGGCGGTATTGCACAGTAGCGGACCCTGAGACAGTAAGTCTGGACGCAGCAGAAGACTCATTGGTGGCTCCAGACTCAATTCCACTAGGTCTGAGAACCACGGCCTCCTTGGCCACCAAAGGGCAATTAGGATCACGTGTGCTCTTTCTTTGACAATTTTCGCTATTGTCCTGGTCAGTAGAGGAGTCGGTGGAAAAGCGTATAATAGGGTTTGTGGCCATCTCTGGTTGAGAGCGTCTATGGCTTCCGCTTGGTTGTCTCTTATCTTCGTCATGTAACAGTGGGTTTGACGGTTTTGTTTTGTTGCGAAGAGATCGACTTGTGGACATCCGAACCGCCTTATCAGAGAGTTGAACACTTCCAGATGCAGACGCCATTCGTGTGATCGACTGACTGGCAGCTTAGCCAGTCCGCTTGCACGTTCTGCGATCCCTTTATGTGGAAAGCTTTCAGTGACTTCAGATTGGCTTCCGCCCAAGTGAATAGTTTCACTGACTTCTGTTGTAGACGGAGGGACCGGGATCCTGCTTGGTGATTTACATACGCTTTTGCTGTCGTATTGTCCATATACAACAACACGTGCGACCTGCCGATGTTCTGCGATAGTTGCTGCAGAGCCAGTCGTATTGCTTTTAACTCCAGGACATTGATGCTCTGTTTCGTATCCTCCTGTGGCCACAAGCCCTGGACAGATGTGGTTCCCGAGTGAGCTCTCCATCCCTTCAGGCTCGCGTCCGTTGTCACGACCACCCGTTCTGGTTCCCCTAGCGGCACGCCCACCTGGAAGGTTGTTGGGCCTAGCCACCAGGACATTAAGTTTGATAGTGACCCTGGGATCCTGACCCACGGGTTGAGACCTCTGGTGAGCTCTAGCTGAAAAGGTCTCAGCATGAGACCCGCATGTGGAATCTTGCCCACTGCACCTGTTTGGTGCAGGACACCATCAGATCTAGCAATTAGGCTAAGATTTTTAGTCTTGCTGATTTCTGGAGCCTTAGGAGTCGTACTCGTTGCTTGATCCTTTGTTGCCTTTCGAGCGGAATGTAAGCGGCTCCTGAGCTCGTATCGATCAGCACCCCGAGGTGCTCGATCCTGCGTGTTGGCTCCAGGTGGCTCTTTTCCCGATTCACCAAGAACCCGTGTTCCGCTAAGTATAGAATGGTTCTGTCGATATCCTTCTGTACCTTGTCGGGGCTCCTCTGATTAGGAGACCATTGAGGTACGGGTGAACGTGGATCCCCCCTTGCGGAGATTCGCTATCAGCGGGACGAGTACCTTGGTGAATGTCCTTGGGGCAGATGACAATCCAAACGGGAGAGCTTTGAACTGAAGATGGTTGTTCTGGTAGGAGAAGCGAAGCCACTGTCGATGGGGTTCCCAAATTGGGATGTGGAGGTATGCAGCTCTGAGATCCAGAGACGCCAGCCAATCCCCTTTCCTGATGGTTTGACAGATGGATGTTACAGTCTCCATCTTGAACTTTTGAGTTCCGACCCTCCTGTTCAATCTTTTGAGGTCCAGCACTGCTCATCAGGAGCCCGACTTTTTTGCTACCAGGAAGAGGAGAGAATACAAACCCCGTCCGCGTTGTTCTGGTGGAACCGGTTCTATTGCTCCAATGTTTCTGAGCCTCTGTAGTTCCTGGAGAATGGCCAAGTGTTTCTCCATCCGTGCTGTCTGGGGAGAGGGTTTGATTTGAATTCTACTTTGTACTCGGCGTCTACGCGTTGCAGAACCCAGGCATCGGAGACACACTGAGCCCACACGTTGAAAAAAGTTTGCAGTCTGCCTCCTACCACTAGCTCCCCTCCGTAGTCATGCCTCTTGCTTTCGGGTTCCCTGAGTAAAGGCCTTGGGTTTCTGTTTGTCTTGCCTGCAACTCTAGTTTCTGCCCCCTCTGCGTGAGAAGAACCACCCGGACTGGTCCTGTCTGAACTGTCCCTGGTATCTCCTGTGGGGGTTGTATCCCGAGCCATACCCTTCTCTGGGTCTGAAGCCAGGGGCACGAAAAAGGTGGTTTTTGGACCCCACTTGCTGCAAGTTCTTCTGTTTTGTCTTGTCGTTGGCATCCGCCAATACCTTTTCAAGGCAGACCCCGAACAATCTGAAACCCTTGCATGGGGCAGCAGTGAGGAGGTTTTCTGCCGTATTGTCCCCCTCCCATGACCTAAGCCACAGCTTGCGCCTGGCTGATATGGAACTTGCTACTGATCTGGCAGCCCATGACATCAAGTCTATTGTTGCATCGGCTAAGAATGCAGATGCTAGGTTGATCCTTGCCGATAATACCTGGGCCCTTTTGTCGGAAATGGCTGGGTCTTGTGCTTCCTGAAGCCAAGCCAGCAATGCTCTGGACACACAGGAGGAAATTACATTTATCCTCATGGCGGTGGTGGAGAAATCTAGGCCTCTACGGAGGGCATTTTCTACGGCCCTATCGATAGTGTCTTTGGGGTAACAATCCCCCTCTGTTGGGAACACAGTCTGTTTTGTTAGGGAGACTGCCGCTGCGTCGATTTTGGGATTGTTTTAAAAGGGGTTCCTTTTTTCTAGAGAATGAATACAGAGACACTTGGGTCTTGTTCATTCTCTGCCCCTTTTCAGGGTGTTTCCACTCCTGTAAAATCATCCTCTCATATGCTTTATCTAACGGGAAGCCTGAGTCTTTCCCATGCACTGAAGGGATATACTCACGCTCCTCCTCCTCCTGTGAGTCGGAGGAAGCGTCCTTGGGTGGCTTTTCCACAAGCTTGAGGGTCTTAGCTACTTGGGACGAAAACTCCCCCTTAAGTTGTAAAGAGAACTGTCTGTCCCTGTCTTGAGAGTCTTGGGAAGGGCCCTGGGAGTCAATATCCTCTATATCTGCGTTGCAGGAGGGGCAGGGTATAAATTTACAAAATAAATAAATAAATAAATAAACATCCTCCCATTCCTGATCAAAATCCGATGCCAGCTCGGGGGTGGCATGTGTTCTTGGTTTCGGTTCATCTCCACTCTCTCCCTCTGATGACTGAGGGGAACCTAGGAGTCTGCTCACTGAGGCTTGCAGAGGGCATTTAGATGCTCTACCCATCCCCTTACACGGGGCTTTTCCCGCTTTTTTTGGTCTTCCCTCTGAGGGGGAAGGAGACAATATGGCCCCGACCTGTGATGGGGATTCCCTTCTTGCCCCCGATCCCTGGGGGGGAGGGATCCTGGGGTTGAGCGTGCTGAGACCCAGCGCCCTGCGAAGGGGTTGGGATGGCTAAGGGCCCTCTCTGTACCTCCATAAGGCGGTCCAGCGCCAGCAGGATTTTGTCCAGCCTCGCCGCCATGCCGGAGCTCTCATCCCTGACACCCTCCTACGAGGGGGCAGTGCGTTGAAAACTCCCCGCTCCGGCTCCTTCCATGCTGAGCGGGGTGGAGAGCTGGATCGGCTTTGATCACCGGCGTGGCTTGGGCCAACCCCCACAAGCGGTGTACGGGCCCTGAGCAGGGGGAGACTTAGTGGATCACACTCCGCGGACCCTAAGCCGCTGGGGTAGGCAGGGCCTCTTCTCCCCAGAGTGGTTTTGCTCCCCCGGTTCCCGGGCACTTTGCGCGGCAACCTGGTGGGCTCACCGGCGAGCCTCCCTGTGCGTGGACCGGGAGGATCGCTGCCCTTAAGCCCCGCTTTCCTGTTTAAACCTAACTACTAACTTTCACTATTTAACTATTTACACCTATTTACTGAAAATTTATCTGTCTTTTCAGGGAAGCTGAAAGAACACCTCCGACGGCCGAAGGCAGAAGACTGAAGATAAAATTGCCGGGCAGCCCTGCACATGCGCAGAACGTCTTCTTCTGCCTCCTGACGGTCATCCGCAGACCTACCCAACGGATCACTGACAGGAGACAGAGGGAGAATCCTAGACCATCCGAGGTGCAAACTCTTCCTGCCCCTCTCCCCACTCTCATTGGCACCGCTTGCAGGCGCATGAAGTACACGCAGGGGGCTTCCTGTTTATTAGCTGGACGCACTAAACATGCAAGTGGGGGCTGCACGGATCGAACCTGGGCTGCAGTGGGCTAATGTCTCACTTGTTAACACCCTTAGTCTTTCAGGTCACCATGAACCAGAGGCAACACTCTCACTAACTAGGGCAGAGGTTCACAAACCAGGAGTTGGGCCCCTAGTGGAGTCTGGCATCTGTGAATGGGGGCAAGGTTAGTCACAAACCAGTTGATATCTGATGTACTTTACATGTCTTTGTTGCTGACTGGGGTCACGGGATTATATTTGAGTCTCAAAATGGGGTCATGAAGGCAAAAAGGTTAAGGATCACTGATAAAGGGCGTTATCCTTGCCAGTAAACTCAGTGGGAGCTGAACCACTGCACTGTAATGGGCGAGGATCTCACACCTTTCATTGGCTTCAAGATTTCACCCTAAGTATCAGCAATCTACTGTGATGATTATGTCAGACAAAAATCCAAGATTTACTAAAAACAAAAACCATGCCCTTCCAAAACCTGAAGATACTTTACACCCAAGAACAGAATTGGCTGTCCCCTTATCCATATCTCCCCCCTCCCCCCCAAAGGTCATGGAGTATAGACTTGTGATCATAAAATCCCCAAACATTTTCCCCATGCATTTGCATAATGAAAAACATTACATTGAGATAAATACAAACACAGTAAAGATTGAAGAATTACAAATGCAGCATTTTAAATACCAGGCTTTTTGTTGTGAACCCCCTAATATGCCAACCCCTTCCTGGGCCACCTCAAAGAATACAAGGACAAATGCACCACCAAACCGTTCTAATACCTCAGGTACAGCAATAATGTTTTTATCATCTTGACAGACAACGTAGACTCTCTTGGGGTGCTTTCACATGTTAACGGGGATGCAGGAAAACCGGTGTAATTGTAATCGTGGCTCTTATTACGGGGATTAGCGCCTGTAAGAGTGCACTAATCCCGTTATCTCGCGAGACCGATCCCCAAATGTAGCTCTTATAAGGACACGTGTTCTCATGGGACAAAAGGGGATTAGTGCAGTCTCACAGGCGCTAATCCCCGTAATAACAGAACTGCAATTGCAACTGCGCATGTTTTCCCGCCTCCTCCAGTGATGTCTGAAAGTGCCCGTAGGATCCCACCATAACTTTGACAGCTCTACCCCTGTAGCATTCGCACACTGGCATCAATTTCCTACACACTATTGTCAGCATAAACAATGGAACTCTACAGACCACAATCTCTGTGAAGCCAGCAACCACCCGAGATGCTAAAAAAAAATCTGTCATCTATAGCCAAGGACTTGGATACCACAGAATTTAATTTGCAGAGGAGCACCGTGATGCACACCTCACCATGCTTAAAGTTGTCATTACTAAGCAAGGACTCCATCAGAGAGGTGGACCATATGATGGAATGGGCTACCCAAATAAATATCTAGTGAGAAACTTCTACAATTCTGAAAGAAGCAACCTTCCAACCACCTCCCCACTGGAACATGTTTGAGACATTATTAAACAACTGCAACTCATACTCAATGTGGACCAGCCCCTGAGAAATCTCTTTCCCAAACCTGCTCTTTGGGCCTTCAAACAATCTCCTCCCCTCATTTTTCTCAGAACTTAACATCCAGAGCAAACTCCCCACAACTCAGCGTGGAATAAGACTCTTTTACACCTAATTCATACTTCAGTTCTTTCTTTTTATTAATACCACTACGAACTACAGTTTGAAGCACAGACTAATGGTAAATCTCTTTAGAACTCAAGCTGATTTTATTTGATTTAAACACTTATTTGTGTGAGGGACTGCATCTATTTTATATCCCATACCATAATAAAAAACCTACCATTCAGGGAGGAATGAGGACTTCAAGTGCTTAATTTCTTTTGCATATGATTCTGCAATATAAGAAGTGATAATTACATTCAAAAATCCCAAGAGCTTCTCTTCTGTCATTTAATATCAAAAGTAAAACACACACTTTTACTAACGATTACAGTGAATTCTAAATTAAATGTCAGTTACTTTGTCCATAACTTTTTCCAGCCAAAGCCTCTAAATAGATTATTAGGATTACCCTGCCCCCAGGATTTAGTATTAATCCTGATGTCCTGCCAAAATTCTGATTTTATTTCTGCCCCAAATCCCTAGTTTTTCAATTTAATCATGATTTTTTTTCTTCCTGTTTAAAACTGTACTGCATCATATTATTGACCAGATGCTGCGTTTCAAACCAGAGTTGTCTGTAAACTAGAGTTTGTAAAGTAATTTTGGAATCTTTCGTGATAAGAGGTTCCACATAAATTAAATATAAAGATACCAATGAGTTAATTCTGTGTCTAGGTTGTGACATTAATAGCTCTACACTATTTTTACTAATTACAAAGTAAACATCCTCTGGGAAGCATATAAAGCCAATTATCCATTTTCATGTAAATAAATGGATATCGATGGCCCAAGCATTATTGACTTCATTTTTCTATTTTTTTCCTTTCTATACATATAACTAAAATTCCACACCTAATATGATTGGATGATAGTATCCTTTAAATAAGAATAGTGCCAAATACCAATATCCAGGTATGGTTTGAATAACCATGCATAAGGACACCGCTCCCTAGAAATCAAAGACAAAGCTTCCATTCATTTCAACAGAAGCATGACTAGAATTTGACGTTAGTAATTAAATCTACTTAACACTAAGGATGCACAGTCTGCCATCCATTACATCAATGAGAGTTGAGCCATTAACTTCAATGGGTGGAGGATTGTGCTGGGAATTCAGTATATCACAACAAAGAAATTATAACTTGCTGTTATTTATCAACTATTTATTTCCACTGCTGAGTAATCATTTACTGTTGAAGAGGACACAAGCACTAAAGAACCTTTTCAAATGATGAAAATTTCATAAGTCTCTGGGACATATTTCAGGAAGCACTGAGGGAAATTAACCAAACTCTTGTTTAAACTAATAGAATAGTTCTTTCTGTATACAAAGAGAGATGGCAAACTCAGCTAACCATCTGAACAATTGACATATTCCTTTAGTATTATTTTTGACCGTCTTGTCCAAAAGACTTTTCTGTCTTTCGAGGTAACTGCACTGCATAGAACATAGTTCATTATTATTATTATTTAGAATTTGTGTTGTGATGTCATCGCCTTGTAAAAAAAATAAGCCAATAGTTCTTGTGAATAAGCATGGCATTCTGCTTCTTCTCTCGCTGCCAACTAACACTTCTCTTTTGCTGTAAGAAAACGAAGGATTATACCCTGGCAGAAAAGGAGAGAGAAACCTTTTTCTTTGAAGCCAACACCCATGTCTGTTTAATAATACTGTACTAACACTTTAATTAGCTAGCAGGAAACACTCTATTGGAAATGAACCTGGCACCCTGGAGAGAATTTCATTCCATGATGCACTTAAATTCTACACTTTGGAAAAGCAAAAATCCCAGGGTCCTTTCCGTTGGTAGGAACCTCACAGGTCTGCGTGATGCAAAGTTGCTTCTAGTAAGCCAGGCAATTATTTATACATTGAAAATGAAGATATATATTTTCATAGTAAGAAGGCAATTCAAGTTCTTCTCCTTTTGTATTCCACTTTCCTTGTATTTTCCTTTTTGTAATGATCGAGAAGTTTTGAAATCTTATAAAATTACTCAGTTACCCATCATACTGAAAGGTTTGTTTCTGTAGAATAATCAATAGTATCATTTAAGTGCTACAACTTATTTTTATGTCTTTCATACACAATATCGACAGCATTTTGCAGCCGGTTATGATCTATGCAACTAGAAGGAATATACAGTTACAATACCTTGCAAACAAAACACAAGTGGACAAAGGGCCACAGACAGTGAGTTCACATGTCATCTTCACTATCCAACACCAACGGTGGGTAGGGCCTGAGTTATGGGTAGATTCTATCCACTTCTGCTTTGAGCCACCAATTAGGACCTTTTGGAAGCAGGCTGTGGAATTTGGATGATTTCATGATACTGTGTTACACTATTGTCTCCTTGTGTGCCCCAGACTCATTGTAGTACATGCTCTCTCTGCACAGAGAACGAATTTAGCTTGTCAGTACAGATTCATACTACCAAGCCATTGCAGCTGGTTCCTTCTGATGACCTTAGTCACAGATAGAGTTGCCACTGTAAGAATCTCAGGGTGAAACCATGAGAGGTGGCAACCCCAGTCACACATAACAAGAGCCATATTGGGTCAGACCAATGGTTCATCAAGCCCAGTGTCCTATCTCAAGGACAGTGGCCAAACTCGGTCATTTGGGAGAAGTATCCAAAGGGGGAGACCCATTCCCTATTCACTCCCAGCTCCCAACAGTCATAATTTGTTTGGTAGCAAAATTAACACACTGCACTTTCAGTCTTCTGTAGAGTCTGGAAGATAGTTTGGCACAAACCGAATGTGCCAGGCATTTCCTCATTAAATGCCTTTTCATTTAGCTTCCGTGTGTGTGATATTCTACACAACACCTACAACAATTTACACAAGCAGCAGAGCTGAGGGCTAGTCCTGGGGCTATTGACAACTATTAGTTGTCAGCAGCAGCAAGCTAGGTAAATGTTCCCTTAAAATAATTTGCTTGGCCAAGATAAAAGTGAGTACTCCAGCAGACAAGTGGTGATTTATTTCTTTAATACACTAAGTAAGATTAGTTGCCTAAATTTTTGTTATGAACTAGCAATAGCTGTTACATTTACTTTTCACTTGACTGAAAATCCACCAATAAAAGTCAATTATTACAGCAGGAACTTGGTAATTTAGAAGGGAAAATAAGCCCTTTGATCAAAATTTTATACAAGGATCACAGTCAATTGATTATGGGTGAAAAAAGACATGTACCTTAACTCTACTTTAACATTTCTTATGCATGTTTCAGGGCTGCACAGGGCACCACTACAGCCCTGCAACATGCACAAGAAATGTTAAAGCGGTGTTAAACTGCATGTCTGTTTTCACCGTAAGTAGACAGTTGTTCACCCGTAGGCTTCAATCAGACAAACTGGTTTCCAGTGGACACTAGGTGTTTTCAGATGAGATGCTACCCCATGTGGCCACCCAGGAGCCATAGATCTGACTGCCCATCTGAAGGTGCAGTGGGGGATGCGCGCTCTCTTGAGCCAAGGAGCACCCACTTATGGCCAGTCACAGAGCACTGCCAGGAAATCCAGAGTGCTCCATACGGGGCAAATCAAATGGATGTGTGGCAATGGGCGACCATGGAGCCTTTGCCTGTATGAACAAGGGTGGCCAGCCTCACCAACAGACAGGTCCACCAGTACCAGGCAGGCTCGTGGCCCTGCAGCCACCCCTGCAGCCATTTGCAACCCAGTCGGATTGCCAGCTTTGGCCTTACTGTAATTTCCTTTCCCTGTTCCCTACCCATTATTGGCACTCGGCATAGGGTGCACTTTGTTCCCTGCTATCTGCACTCGGTGAGTGGTATTTTGGGATTCTTGTGTGTTCCGCCTGGTATGCGCCTCCATGGTTGGCTGAGACTGGCAGGGGCTGCACCAACTCATGGGCACGACAGAGTTAATGCCTGCTGCAGCTTCACGTTTCCATGGCTGTACATCATGGGTGGGGTGGGGACAGGCAGCTGCCTGTGTGATGTGTTTCTGGGACCAGTCCATGGCATAGGGGAGCGCATGGCGGCTGCCTGCATGGCTACAGTAGCCACCCCTGGAGCTGCCCATCTGAATCATTCTTCATGCACTCCACCGGTGGGGGTGCGCCGCAACAGAGCCACTCAGCAGCCAAGGACCTCCCCGCCCATCACCATGCTCATTTGAAAACACCAATGGTGGTCACTTTACAATGGAGCAGTGACTAGCCTGGGTATAATTACACACACACACACACATCAGTAACTTCTCACTACCACTGGCCCCTTATTCCATAACCCCACAGCACCCCCACATCCAAACCCTCACACCACTAACATCCCCGCCACTCTTCACCCATAAATCCTAGGCCTCCACGGACTCTAGATCTCCTTCCAGCCACTCTGATAGCCCCAGCCTCCCTTCTCCGCAAGCAAACAGCATTAAACTGGGTACACCCCATCGCCTTATCTCACCAGCTCCTCAAATCCGACGCCCCTAGCTTCTTTATACTCTCTGCTAGTACATCTATCTCCAGCCCAACACCCATTCTCCTGCCCTGAAGTGGAGTAGGGTCACACCCGCTACCATCCCCAGGGCAACTACCGACTTCTCTTCATCCCACCAGATCCCCATACTCCATAGCGTGAAGACCGTCCCTACCCCCCCTGTGCTCCCTCCAGTCTAGGGTTATATCTCCCAGTACGTTCCTGTCTGAGAATGTTACAGATCCAGTGTCCCTGACTTGGGAAGTATCGGCCTGGGGGCCCGGCCCGGTCCCGCCTTCTAGCCCTCTCAGCCCGTCCGCTCCTCGCTCTACCCCAGACCCCAAAGCAAGTCCCCCAACACCGCTCGCTCACCCCGGTGCCCCCAGCGGGAGCGGGGCTGGTTGCTGCTGCTCATGCCGGAGCCGCCGCGCCTGGGATTCAGCAGCGCCCAGGCCGGTGTGGAAAAACTCCTTGTCCCCGCGGAGCAGGCGGCGGCAGCAGCAGAAGGAGGAGGCGGAGGAGGAAGAGGTCCGGGCGTTCATGACTCGCAGCAGGAGGAGAGAGGGGCGGCCACGGGATACTCAGTTGGCACCCGTGGCGGCGGCAGAAGCAACATCCCGGCGGCCGACTCTCCACGCCTGTCCCGCTGAGGGGCCGGAGCGCCACGGCCGGCCAGAGAGCGGCTTTGCCGGTTGCCGAGCAACAGGGGGAGGAGTTATAAGGAGCAGGCGTGGCCCGAGCCGGAATCAAGACGGGGAGGGGGCGAGCGGGGGGTATTGCTCTGGGCGTGGCAGAGGCGGGGTCTTGGCACTGGCAGAAGGGAGGGTCGCTTGAGGTTGGTAGGGGAGTTCCAGGTAGAGTTGCCATCTATGTCTATTTTTCCAGACCACTTATTAAACATACATGTTGCAGGGCCTCAGGTGCCAATGCAAGCCCTACAACATGTATGCTTCATAAGTGGCCTGGAAAATAGGGTGAGAGGAGAAACAGGAGAACACTAGCTGAAGGTGTGTCCCCCCCCCCCATGATGACCACAGGGGCAGCTGGGCCCAGTTCTAGGCCTCTGGATCCCTCCTCTGCTACTGACTGTTCTTCCCCATCTGGAAAACGAGGTTTACAGCTGTTGTCTTCCTAACAGGGATGATGCGTTAAATATGTTAAAACATATTGTGTGCACGCTGCTGTGGAAATAGGGACCCCAGGGACACAAAGGTAATTTACAATAAGACATACTAGGGAATGGCAACGGGGGGGAGAGATCAGGCTCATTCTGTGTTCTTGGTGCTGGGCTTTCTGTCACTTTTATAGTCCCTCCCATTATAGTATTTGTGCACCCCAATATATGTATTCTCCATAATAACACACGTGGGAGAGAAAGAAGAACTATTAACCTAATTTGTTATTATTTATTAACAAATCCAGTGCTTTGCTCAAAGAGATGCAGGAAATCAGAAACAGTCAGGAATTAAAGCTGGAAGCTCTAGAATTCCAGGCTACTCCACACTTCCTCCCTGTACAGGAGAATTAGCTCAGGCAGAAATTATTTTCTCCAAAACTCTTTAACTCTATATCGTTTGGAGCATGTGGATCCAGATTTCTCCTGTCACATCTAAATTAAACATATCAATTTGCTAACATAACTGAAGTGATAAATTTTCAGAAGCATAAAGATAAATGTTGGTTTTCATAACACTGGCTGTTTCTCCTTTTAATTATTCTTTTTCTGAGTGATAGTTTGTTAGGCTTTATGCTTCTTTCAGTAGCTTACCTAGCATAGACATGTTAACAGAATAAATTAGAGATAAAGTATCCGTTAAAAAAATGTGAACCAGAGTACCAGCCTAATAAAAGGTGCTGTTCTTGTGTTAGGCAGTTCACAGACTTCAAGAAGAAATAGTGCTATCCTGTAAGCCAAGGTTGTACCTCAATATTACATTTTGGAAATCAGTAACATAAGGTGAGAAGAGAGAAAAGGAGAATTTAGTTTCAACAAAGAAGCATTCAGGATTCAAAGGGAAGTGTAAAGGCAGAGCTTGTGAATCTGCACCAAATCTTGGAACTACTGGGAAACTGGGTATCACTTTAGGAGAAAGCACTGAAGTTGGCATGACTTTTCAGAATTAGGAAGTGTTCTGAAGAAACAGGTTTAGACAATTCATTGCTTAGAAACTTATTTTCTGCTTATTTATTTATAAATGCCAGCCCCCAGAACGCACCCAGAATTATTTAATACAGTTGTATTCCATTAGGAGAAAATGCACATAAAAGACTGCACAGTCCAGTAGCATGAAAAGCACTGGGGACCTCAAGTTTTCAGTGGGTTGCCATTTAATCTATCTGAGTCACAGTAGGAAAAAGTCTTCATATAGAAACTATTCCAGCTACATGCATGCTAAAGAGAGTAACAGCTTAGAATATATTGTCCTGTCTTGTATTTATTAAACTAGTTTTTCAGTGGTACTGTCATTTAAAATCATTGGCTAAATTCTTGGCTGTGCTTGAGGAGCACATTGTGGTGTAAAGGCAGCATTCACTTTATTTTTGTGCTCCTTTGTTTCTTGCAAACTAGGACCCCAATAGTTTAAAGCAGTCCTAGTCAAACCTCCTTTCACCCACACAAGGCTCCCTCTGATGGCAGAGGGTAGGGAAACGACATCGGAGCTCTTCAGTGCTGGAGGACCATTCTATATATATTCAGATATTTTTTAGACTTTATAAAGACCTTAAGACCACTCTTGGCCTGTGATGTGGCACAAAGCAGCTACATTTCAGCATGGAATCTGGTCCCCCAGTGTTTACAAAAGCTAAGTTTTTGGAGACATAGACTGTATCTTGCTATGGTCATGATTGTGCTGCAAACCACATACCTATCTACATGTAGTCCCATTGAAATCAGTGGCATGGTACATGTGTGTTCGAAGGGATGTATCATTCAAAGGGTTGGACCGGCTTTGCACAGTGCACGGGTGGGGAACTTTTCCCCTCCTGCAGGCCACTTTGAAAATTAGTAGGAGCTTGGAGGACCGCATAGGAGTTGGGGTGGGAATGTGTAAGAGGTATGCTCAAGATGGAGAAAAGAAAGGAAGGGTCCAGTTCCTTTCTCTAGGGTTCAGGGTGTGTGACAACAAATAAAAACATATATAATACACAGACATAAAAACCCTGCCCCAACCTCCCCAACTGTATCCGGTACACTGCTGGCGCTATATAAATGTTTGTTAATAATAATAATAATAATAATAATATCCCTGCATGCTAAATGCTTGGCTAAATAAAAAGGTCTTACATTATTTCTGGGAAATGCTCAGACCCCAACTTTAGCAATCCTCTGAGGAAAGGGAGTTCCACAACCATGGAGCAAACACCTGTGCATCTTTGATGTATGGACTTGACATGCTGGTGGGACATACAAAAGGGCGCTCCCAGTTGACATCTGGGGCTGTGATGGGACCTAGGGGAGGAAATGGTCAAAAGAACTTAAGTAGTGCAGTACTGGGTCAGACCAACCGTCAGCATCCTGTCTCTGACAGTGGCTGCTGCCCACCATCAATCGTTTTAGAGGAGTGCACAACAGATCATAATGGAGAGATACATTCTCTGCTATTACCAGCTACCGACTTTCACATATATGGGGTCCAGGCCATTTAGGGCTTTATAAGTTGAAACCAGCATCTTGAATTGTACCCAGAAAGCTACTGGGATCCAGTGCAGACTCTGAAGCACTGGTGTAATATGCTCCAGTGACCCACTTCCTGACAGAAGGCAGGCCTCTGCATGTATCAGCATTAACTAGGGATGCAAAGAAATCAGCAGAAAGGAGGACAAATTTGATCCACATTAAATACAACAGGCACATTGATGACTGCCTCTGGGAAGAAAGACATAGCATACTTGTTTTCAGTAACCAAGCTAGTGACATCCTAGAATCCTGAAGCAACAGAGTAGAAACAAACAATATAAGCAGTGTATGCCAAGGGGCCCGATTTGCAGAGGTGCAGAGTACCTAAAACTTGACTGAAGTCAGCAGTTTTCAAGGAGCTCAGAACTTCCAAAAATCACAACCTATATGGCTGATAAAAACTGAGCAAGTATAATTCTTTAATGTAAAATGTATTTGCTGCTAAATATGATTCAGTTTGAAGCTGAAGTTTGGACTGGGCTTTATATTTTAATACTTGAGTTTTTCTTAGCGTATTTGCTTAGGGCAAGTTTTATCGCCTCTGTGAAAGGGGAAAAATTATTGCATGCTATTAAGGAGGGGTAACCTGTTAATATATTATGCCCAATTTTAATTCAAATTCCATTTGTTGTGTAACTGGATTAAACCAATAAGTGTAGACTAGAGTGATGCTAGCTTTTACATCAAGTTGCAGGCTCACAAAGAGTTTTGAATCTGGTCTTCTTATAAGCAGTGCAGATGCAGCCTGGCCCATCTCCAGTTCTGACTGATGGTACTAATCAGGTAACATTTTGCCCTCTACATGCTTGAATGACTCACTGAGCAATGCAAGTCCATTACAGAATCTGTGATGCTACAAAAAGGTGAGTAGTAAAAGGGAAGGGATAAAGCTGTATTAGAGAAGTACTTACTTGACTTGGGGAAATGTGTGTTCAAAAGCCATGTACTATTTGACCGTACCAGTATTGCTTAACCCTAGTGCTTAAAGATCATTGATCAGACCTCCAACAATCACAAAACTGGTTTAAAGACAACATATTTTAAGATTAGTCTATTCGGCCTTCTGGTTTCTGGATCTTTGAAGTGAACTTAGATTAGGTTTTCAGAATTTTCTCTGTAACCATGAGAAATCTACACTGGGTGTTAAACGTGCAGCTGGCTGATATTATGGCTATGTAATTGCATATCTATGCTTGTACATGTATCTGGGTTACTTGACTGTGTACACACTGCTCTGCTTAAGCGATTGTAAGCCAGACCTATCAATCTGTCTCCAAAAAGGGGGAGATACATACCAGAGCAGAGGCTAGGTTGTCTACTGCCCCTTTAAGAGGCCAAACTCGGAGTCTCAGAGGCACACCTGGGCAGGCCGTGGCCAACTCAGCCCGGTAGTAAAAAGTTTCTGACTTAAGCTCAGTTGACTGAGGAGCTGCTTGGAGAAGTAGGAGTGACAGCAGGGTTCTGTGAATTGGAGCTGGGAGGACTGTAAGGGAGAAGAATTAGGGAAGCTCTATCTCCAGAGACTGTGATGAAAGCGGTGTAAGCCTGGGAGAAGCCCCTGATGAAGGCTTCTAAATGTATATATAATGTATTCTAAATGTATCTAAATGTATATAGAAGTCGCCCCAGATACAGTACATGGCGGGAGTAAGGCAGGGATGTGTCCTGGCTCCGGTTTTATTTAATTTTATATAAATGAGGTGATTTCTATAATGGCCGACCCCAGATTTTTCCCGCCCAAGCTCGCCTCCAGAGCAATCGGTGCCCTGTGCTATGCGGACCATGTGGCTTTAATATCACAAACCCGTATAGGGCTTAAAAGACAATTAAATGCCTTTGCGACCTTTTGCCAGACTAGTAAATTAAACATTAATTTCAATAAATCCAAAATAATGGTCTTCTCTCAAAGGAAGAGATTGTATCAGTGGTCCATGGGAGATAACAAGATTCAACAAGTTACATCTTTTGGTATTTGGGATTACTGTTCAAGGGAAACTCTAGTTGGGACAAGCACGTAGCAAGAGCTATTGTTGCTGGAAAAGGGTCTGCCTCTGCCATTTTTAGACTCTTTCTTGGGCAAGGCAGATGTGCGGTGATCCCAGCTATTGGAGTACTGAATAGTAAGGTAAGAGCTCAGTTACTCTATGGGGCCGAAATTTGGGCTCCTTTTGTGGCCCAGAAGGTAAACAAAATTCAGGCAAGTTTTCTTTCTGGGCAAACCAGTAGGGACTCCCCATGTGGCAATAAGAATGGAGCTTGGCCAGCAAAGCTGGCAATATGAGGCCTAAAATTATGGTGTAAAATCTTCACAAACCAATGCTCTATTATTCTGAGGGAGGTAGCCCAGGATTCATTTGTTAGCCCATAGATGGGGAAGATTGTAACTCATTTAAATGCCATGGGGTTGTCCCAGGAGTACTTGGCCCATAAACCCTTTACAGCAGTTAAAAAGGAGATCCTTTATAGAGCACAAGACATAGAGAGGCAACAGGAGGAGGGGAAAATAAGATCCTCCCCACACGTGGTTGCTTACCTAGATTGGGTTCCGCTCTGTGGCCACGTGGCCAGGTACCTGGAGTTACCGATATTTGCTAAAGCCAAGCAGCTCCTCTTTTATGCTCATGTTAACTTTTTTCCTTCTCGGGTTTTGGAGGGTCATATCCAGGGCACCCCTTTTTTAGAGCGCTTATGCCCATTCGATCAGTTGACCACAGGACGGTAGCCCATATGCTTCTAAATTGTCATTTGTATGATGATCTTAGAAATAAATGTTTAGACTCTACTTTGACAAAGTTCCCAGGCAG
This sequence comes from Sphenodon punctatus, assembly GCA_003113815.1. Lineage (NCBI taxonomy): Eukaryota > Metazoa > Chordata > Lepidosauria > Sphenodontia > Sphenodontidae > Sphenodon > Sphenodon punctatus. Next base: position 2,600,468 of record QEPC01004523.1, read on the forward strand.
ATCCGATTGTGTGCTGCTTCAAGTTTTATTAGATAATCCAGATTCCCAGGTGCTTTGCAATACTGCTTCTTTTTTATTACATGTTTATTATCTTGGGAAAAGCTTCCCAAACTTTAAATTTTCACAGGAAAATACTGATGTAATGGAAGTTGCTTTGTAGGGCTGATTTTAATAGTATGAATTGTATGTCTTGAATAGCCTGGATTTTGTTTTAAATTGGTTGTTTTCATGTAATTGTATGGTTTGGGATGTATTCAAATTGTGTATAGTGTAAAGTTTTGATCATCATACTAAGTGATTGGGAAGGCTACTGTTGTAAATTATATTTTTTATATTTTAAGGTTCATGATTTTGTATATGGTCATGGAACCAACTAATTTTACATATGTTCATCTTGCAATGGCCATCGGCCACGTAATAAAGTTTTTTTTATATATTATGTATATATATGGTGGTGGATTGCAACATGTGAGAATGGACACTTTGAGCTAATTCCGGCTGTGGACCTGGCTATTTGGGGGTCTGATCCAAAGGGGAGCTGCCAGGGCCCACCTGTTACACTCCCCAACATCCTCTGCAGTGAACAATGAAGCAAAGAATTCATTCAGCTTCTCTGTAATGGTCTTCTCCTCCCTGAGCGCCCCCTTGACCCCCTGATCATCTAATGGGGCAGGATATAAATTTTAAATAAATAAATAAATAATGGCCCAACTGATTCTAGCTGGCTTCTTGCTTCTGATGTACTTTAAAACATTATTATTAGTTTTTGCCTTTTAGCAAGTCTTTAGCAAGTTTCTCTTCAATGTCTAGCAGCTGTTGTGGACTGGATGAGGGTGAACCAATTGAAACTGAATCCAATCAAGACTGAAGTGATTTTGGTTGGCCAACCCTAGGACTGGCCTTAGAAATTGTGGGGCCCAGGGTGAAAACAGAATTGGGGGGGGGGGGTAGAGAGCCTTGGCATCACCCACTTTCCCTCAGCCCGACCCACTTTCCCTTTGACAATTAGAGAATTGGGGTTATTTTTAACCCAGATTAGGCAATTGAGTTATTTTTAACCCATCTGTACAATGTGCACCAAAGCCCCTTCCCCAAGCCCTCCCCTGGATGGCCCCAGCACTGCAACCCCTTCCTCCAAACCCTCCCCCTGATGCCCCCAGCAGCTCCTTCCCCCA
>QEPC01004523.1:2604658-2628433 GCA_003113815.1 Sphenodon punctatus
GCCTTCGACCCTTCTCCCTCGCTGCCCCCCATGCCTGGAACTCCCTCCCTACCCACATCCGCCTTGCCCCCTCCCTCCGCTCCTTCAAATCCCTCCTCAAGACCCACTTTTTCCTCGCCGCCTTTCCCAATGCCTGCTAGTCATTCCCCATATACTTACTGTCTGCCCCCCTCCGCAGACTGCTGCAACCAACCTGATTGTAAGCAAGCCAAGCACATGTACCTGAGACTTCGCATCCACCTGAATGTTTGTTTGTCTTCTCTCCTGTCTGTCTTTTAGATTATAAGCCACAGGCAGGGACCGCGTCTGTTTCGATGTTCTGTACAGTGCCAGGCACATGGTTGGTGCTATATAAATGTTTATAATAATAATAATAATAATCCACCCCCAACAAAAATGTCAGGTAGCTTACTCAACTGGTGTGCAGTGAAGCAGCTGTACCTCTGGGCTTTCCCTCCTCATGTTCCTCAGCAGCAAGTGGGCAGGGCAGCCAGCACGAAAATGGGCATGGCACACTTGGCGGGCAGCACTGCTGTGCACATGTCACATGATCATGTGGTGCCAGCTGGAGCATGTAGCAGCTGGCAGGGGCTCTACAGAACAGACAGACTGCATTAGCAGTGCCAAGGTAGCGGGACCCAGTCTGCCCCATGGTAAAGCTGGCCCTGGCCAACTCTATGACTTGGAGGGGATTGGGACCCCTGTCATTGAGAGGATCTGGCCCTCTCTAGTTACTCGGGTTTGCAGCTTTGAAGTACTTGTGGATCCCTTGCTGCGCCTGGATTGTCAGGTGGTAGCAGTGGCCAGGAGCATGTTTCACCAACTCCATTTGGTGAGGAGGCTGCCCTGCAGCCCTCTCTTTCCAATTCACATTAAGCCACCATCATCTATGCTATCATTACCTCAAGGCTAGATTACTTCAGTGCATTCTATGTGGGGCTGTCCTTGGTGCAGAACACGGCGGCCCAGCTCCTTTTAGGGGTGGGTTTCTGTGAGCACATCACACCTGTGCTTTACAGTCTGCGCTGGCTCCCTATTGCTTTCCAGGCACAATTCAAGGTGCTATTTTTGGCCTTTAAGGCTCCTAACAGCTTGGATCCCACTTATCTGAACGACTACCTCTCCTACCTCCACCGCGACCCCTGCAGTCGGCCAGGAGTGCTCTCTTGTGGGTGCCACCTGCCAATGACAAGGGCCCGCAGCAAGGCATTCTCTGTTGCTGCCCCAGTATTATGCAACTCCCTTCCCCCGGAGCTTGACCATATTCTGGAGGCGGTGTACAACTTTTGGCAAAGTGTTTGGCAGGCGGGGATAGAGGTTGGGGTAGGTGGCGTTTAGGGGTGAGGGTGGGGATTTTAAAAAAGAGATTTTATTGTATTTTGTGGGCATTTCTGTAAGCTGCCCTGAGTCTTCAGGGAAGGATGGGGTACAAAATTAAATAAATAAATAAATAAACATCTGGAGTGGCCTTTCCCATAGTGTGAAGCACCAAGTAGATCTGCATTTGGCACATGCCTATGTCGAGGCCAGATTATCAAATACTTCTCTGAACTGGCTGAACTTTTCAAGGCTGGTGACGTGTATTGCTGCTGTGGAACTCTAACCCTGGAGAGTTTAGATCTCTGGATTTATAGACACTTTTGAAGACAAACATGCCAGAAACAGAACTGAGATGACATTCTGGTTTTTAGTATTTTTCTTTCCTATCATTAGGAATGTTTAGAGTTTTGCTGCCACAGCAACAAAATTAAAATACTAGCTTACAAGAGTTTATATTCCACAGAAGGGGAATAAAAGAAAACAAACATTGCATTGAACACCAAATTCCTAGCATATGAGAAAAACTTACTTGGACACATTGTATGGCCATAGATATTCATTGTGCCTAGAGCCACCTCTAATAGGCCTATTTATCTGAAGCAGCACAATTATACAGAACACCACACACAAACCCTGCCCCCTTAACTCTGTGAAGGAGAGCCAGAAATTGCTGCTTTCTAGAGGGCCTTTCAGAAGGTTTCTGATATTCGAGTGAGAATGGGTTAAATACTTCTGACAACATCCAAGTGGCAGAGTGGTCTATGGCCCTTTAAGCAATATCACCAGCCCTTGCTATCCCTCACTTAGGTTGCCTTTCCCAGAAGAGGTGATGGGAGGAGCTGGTAAAAGAGATTTTTTAAAGGGGGGCAGATAGAATGGAAAGAGTTGTTGTTGAAGCCTATAAATGCTTCTTTGTGCATTAATTATATTATTATTATTATTATTATGTATTTATACTGTGGAAGCAATGTACCTGGCACTGGACAATCATTAATTAAAGACAGGACCCTGCCTTGAGGGGCTTAAAATCTAGGAAAGATGAAGGAAGAAAAGTTAGAGGGGAACTTAGGGTCATTAAATGAGGTAATTTATTATCCTGGGTCATTAAATCTAAGATCATTAAATGAGGCCATGACCAAAAAAAGAAAGAAAAAAAGAGAGACTAATATCTCTGTGGGTACGCTGCAAGCCTTCCTGGAGCTGGAGAATGGAGCTTTGGCCCTTTTCAGACAGGCCGCAGTAGTGAGCTGAATGGGTGTGCGCCCATGGTGGGTTGGTGGTGGGTGTGTGCCTGTTCCCACGGGCGCACACCCATCTCCACCCACGGAGCAACTGTCATTGGAGTTCATTGCTCCATGTGTGGGTGATGGGTGGAAATGGGTGTAGCGCAGAAGCGTGCACACACCCCACCCATCTGCCACAGCATTCCCACAGGCACCTCCACCCATCTCTACACAGCAAAACTACGTGGTGATGGGTGGGGGCATCTCATGTGAAAAGGGCCTTAGTTACAGTTCAGTAGATGAGTCTTTATTTCATTCAGTGCCGGTCTTATCGCATATTTTGGCAATGCAGCTTCTCCATATAAGATGATATTTTATTATACACATTCCCTCTGCTCCAGTATTTAGTCAAACAAAGCCAGATGGACCTCCAACACTTTATCAATAAAGCTTTTTCAAGAGGATGAGAAAGCACGCAAAGTAAATAGCATCATTTCAAAAAAATGCCTTAGAAAATCTGTCATAGCAGTTCCTGAGAGCATTTATTCAGAGACAAGAAAGTGAATACATTTGAGAGAGGCTATGGTGCCAGTAATGCGCTCACCTCAGCTACTTACCCAAGTAGGCACATGTGCCAGGAGAAGTTCTCCAGATAGTGCCCAGTGAATCTGTGGAGAACATCACTTAAAGTATTTAATTTAATTTATTTATTCTCACATTTACATGCCGCCCCCTCCTACGCAAGCATCTTGGGGCAGCTAACAACATTTTAAAACACATAATATAAAAATCACCATTTAAAAATAACTCGACAATAAAAAAAACCCACCCTAGCCCAACCCACCCATCCCGTCTCCCTTGGCAAAGGCCCGGAGGAACAGCCAGGTCTTACACTGTCTACAGAAAGAGGGGAGGTCTGAGGCCAGGGACCTTCAATGGGAGGGAGTTCCACAGCTGCGAAACGGCCACCGAGAACGCCCCCCTCATGGTCAACACCTGGGGAACCTCAAGTAGGGCACCCCTGGCCAACCGTAGAGGCTGATCCGGAATCGGGAGGGTGAGGCAGTCCTGCAGATAAATGGGGCCTAGGTTGTTTAGGGCTTTAAAGGTCAAAACCAAGACCTTGAATTGGGCCCGGAAGACTATTGGGCAGCCAGTGCAGAGAACGGAGCACTGGAGTAATGTGCTCACGACGACTCATCCCCATAAGGAGACGAGTCGTCGCATTCTGTTCAGCACCGGTGCTGTTTAATGTATTCATTAATGATCTGGAAAAGGGCGTTAAGAGTGAGGAGAACAAATTTGCAGATGACACCAAGTTATTCAAGGTAGTTAAAACGTGAACAGACTGTGAAGAACTGCAACAGGATCTTATGAGACTGGGTGCCTGGGCATCTAAACGGCAGATGAGATTTAATGTGGACAAGTGCAAAGTGATGCACATGGGGAAAAATAACCGAAACTATGTGTACACAACGCTGGGAACTAAGCTAGGAGTTACCACTCAGGAAAAGGATTTGGGAGTGATTGTGGACAATACACTGAAATCCTCAACCCAGTGTGCAGCAGCAGACAAAAAAGCGAACAGAATGTTAGGAGTTATTCGCAAAGGGGTAGAGAATAAAACTGAGGATGTCATAATGCCTGTATACAAATCAATGGTGTGACCTCACCTGGAATATTGTGTGTAGTTCTGGTCGCCCCATCTCCAAAAAGACATAGCTGAACTAGAAAAGGTACAGAGAAGGGCAACGAGAATGATAAAAGGTATGGAACGGCTTCTGTACAAAGAGAGGCTTGACAAGCTGGGTCTCTTCAGCTTAAAGAAGAGAAGACTGAGAAGGGACATGATAGAGGCTTATAAGAACTTGAGTAGATAGGGAACGGTTATTTACCCTCTCAAATAGTACTAGAACTAGGGGACACTCTGTGAAACTAGCTGGTGTCAGATTTAAAACAAATAAAAGGAAGTACTTTTTCAATGCATAATTAACTTATGTAATTTGTTGCCAGAGGACGTTGTCAAGGCCAGTAGTATAGCTGGGTTTTAAAAAGGCCTGGATAAGTTCTTGGAGAGTGGCCATTAATGGCTATTAACCAAGTAGCTTACAAGATGAACTTCTTACTGTTGGGAGCTGGGAGTGAATAATGGGGAATGGATTGCCCATTGTGGCTGTTGGTTCTTCTCTCATGCGCTTGATGGACCATTGGTCTGACTCAGTATGGCACTTCTTATGTTCTTATTCTGTACCAGCTGCATTCTCCAGACTGTCACCAGGGGTAGCCCCGTGTAGAGCGCGTTACAGCAGTCCAATCTTGAGGTAATAAAAGCATGGATGATCATGGCAAGGTCCCAGTCCGAGACATACGGCCTAAGTCATCATACCAGATGTAATTGGCAAAATGTGCCCTTCGCTACAGCCACAACCTGGACATCCAGGCGAAGCTGTGGATCCAGGAGCACCCCCAGACTACAGACCTGAGATGCCAGGGGAATACAGACCTCATCAATGATGGGGGTTTTCACTCCCCTGGCTTTCACCATAACCATCATCTCCCTCTTGTTGGAATTCAACTTCAAGCAACTCGCCCTCATTCAGTTCCCCACAGCTGACAAACATCAGGTAAGCATCGAGACTGCCGGGCCTGGGTCTGATAGAAAAGAGAGAGATAATTGGGTATCATCAACATATTGATGACACCTTACACCAAACTCTCTGATGACCTCCCCCAGAGGCTGCATATACACATTGAACAGGAGCGGGGATAAGATAGAACCTTGCAGGACTCCACACATGAAGCCCTGGGAAGAAGATGAATAATCACCCAGCACCACACACTGAGTTCTCCCAGTCAGGAAAGAGCGGCACCATACAAGAACAGTCCCACCCACTCCGGCCCGGTCCCGTAGCCGAGTCACCAACAACTCATGGTCAATGGTATCAAATGCAGCCGAGAGATCTAATAGGATCAACAGGGTCGAATGATCCTGGTCCAACTCTCAGGAGAGATCATCAACCAAGGCCACAAGCGCAGTCTCCATGCCATAACCCGGATGAAAGCCAGACTGCGAGGGGTTCAGGAAACTGATCTGATCCAGATGCTCCTGAAGCTGGCGGGCCACCACCCATTCAATAACCTTCCCTAACTAGCCAGGGTGTCAACGTCCAATTATGGCTTTTTGAGCAGGAGCTGCACCACCGCCTCCTTGAGAGAGTCTGGCACCTTGCCTTCCCATGTAATGTTAGGTGTATAGAATTCACCAGCTCCCCCAAACTGCCCACCCATATGTCCAACAAAAGCTGGGAAGAAGAGTCAGCTATAATCTTCCAGATTACTTGGACAGCAACATTTCTAAAAAAGCTACAGGCCATGGCTAGTCACTGTATTCAGGGCAGAGAAGGAATTTTACGCACCCCTGAGATTGGCAAAGACAGGGATGTGGTTTTTGCCATCTCCACAGCAGGTTGTATTGTATTCCCAACAGGGCAATTGGGATGCCAAGCAGAAGCTCTGCTGTTGCTCTGCGCATGGGAAGCCCATCAGAGGCCATTTTTGAGGGTTCTTGAGAATCTTGTGAAATTCCTGAAACCCTAAAAATGCTCTGCACATGCACAAAATGGCCACCGGGATAGGGTTGCCACCTGTGGTGGGTTTTTTACCTGACACTCCCATAGTACAAAATGGAAGTGTCAGGAAAAGAATGACCAAGGGTGGCAACCCTAGCCAGGGGCCACGCATGCACAGAATGGCCATAGCAGCCATTTTGCACATGCATAGTGCTGGTTTTTGGCCTCACAAATTTTACGTGAGACTGGGTTGAGAATCAGCCGATTCTCAACCCATTCTCATTCTCACAAATCTTGGCGAGAACCTGGTTCTCACTCAGATTTGCGAGGGTGAGTTTCAGCCCTAATTAGGACTAAAAATAACCAGCAAACAGGAACTTCACAGAAAGAAAAGGTAGTTGTGCATTCCCAGAAAAAGAACCATGTTGTTGTGCATCCCTTGAACGTGACCACTTTTCAGGACTTGGCATACTCTGCACAGGAAGGGATTCTGGGGAAGAGGGCTTGAGTTGATGCATTGGAGTGACTTTCCAAAGCCACTTACGGATCTAAGGGTGTTAACAAATGAGATGGTAACCCACCTTTCCAAAATGGTGCTGACACTGCTGGCAGCATTTAAGAAAAGGGTTCACATGTACAGAATGGTCCGGCGACCATTTTACGGATGCACAGGATTTTTTTAAAAAATGATTTTCTATTTTTTTTTAAACAAAAAAATATATATGAAAATGAAGGTTTTTTAATGAAAACCCCTGAAAACAAACTGTTTTCATTAAACGAAAATGAAAACAAAACTGAAAATGAGAGGATACCCATAGGGCCACCAAGAGTGCCTCGGTTGGATAGTGGAGATGAATCTTTTAGGGGAAACAAGTGACTCATAGTATAGGGAATGTGAACTGACTGAAAGAGAGCTTCTTGCCCTATATGAGATTTGGACAAGGGAGAAGTACAGAGCGCCTTCGCAAGTGGGGATGTTTTTCACTCCAAGTGTATAGTAATGCAGAAAATGCTAGAGAGGGGTAGAAGAGGCACATGTTTTACTGGGGGGGTTATGCGAACCAAGAAGGATTTCCAACACCACGGCAGACAAGGCCCCAATAAAACTGTGTGCTGCTACCTGCCGGTACATCACTGGGTATTTTCAGACGTTACGAGATCACAGTGAACCACGGTGAATACCCACCTGTGGTCACTGTAGCTCGAACGTCTGTTTGGCGGCCGCGCGGTGGGGTGCGTGGAGGGGGCGGGGCCGTGCGGCCGCACGTTGCGCCGCGCGGCCCCGCCCCCTCTCAGATCCCCCCAGCACGTCTGATATGGTGTGACTGGGTGACCCCGGCGGGGAATGAAAGGGTTGTTTTCGGTACGGGGCCAAGCGGCCCCGTATCGTCTGAAAACACCCACTGTGAGCAGTGGATGCAAGAAACCAGTGGTGATAATGTGTAAAGACTGATTGCTTAATTGTTTCAATTTTTATTTTCATGTTCAATGTTCACTACAGGCACTCTAAAATAAAGTATGCAATTTGCTCAATAAATACCATTCTGTGCATAGCCAATGGTTATTTCCAGCCGCCAAGTGCTGCCAGTCCTGGAATAAACCTCTATGGATGGGCGGCGATAGCAGGCTCTGGACCGCCTTCCAGAGCCAAAATTTATTTATTTATTTCATTATATTTATAAGCCGCCCCCCATGTCTACGGCATCTCGGGGCGGCTTCCAACATAATATAAAACAATTTTTAAACATAAAAAAATATTCTATAATATCATAATTAAAACAAATTTAAAACACCCCCCACAAAAATTAACCCACCCCCCACCCTCCCCTCTGAAGGCCTGGGCGAACAGTCAAGTGTTACAGATACGTCAAAAGGCCAACAAGGGGTCAGGCGAGCCTCCTCCGGGAGGGAGTTCCACAACCGCAGCCCAGCCACCGAGAATGCCCTCTCCATTGTGGCCCCCCATCTTACAAGGGGGACCTCCAGAAAGGCGCCCCTGGTGGACCGAAGGGATCGCTCTGAGGCACGGAGGGCGAGGCAGTCCCCGAGATATGAGGGGCCCAGACCGTGCTGATGCAGTGGGTAGAGATGTGTGCGCCCATTCCCACGGAAGCCTGGAAGAAACAGATTATGCGGCTTCTTGTTCCCAAGGTTGTCTCCAGTTGCAAGTCATGATGGGGGTGGGATATTGAGAAGGGGGGTGGAATGTGGCAGGGAAGAACATCCACCTGACTATCAGGCTGTTCGCCCAGGCCTTCAGAGGGGAGGATGGGAGGGTGGGGTAGTTGGGGGATATTTTAAAGATTTTTATGATATTTTAAATTTAGATGAATGGGGTTATGTTTTCTAAATTGATTTTATTTGTGTATTTTATGTTGTAAGCTGCCCCAAGATGCCATGGGCATGAGGAGGCGGCTAATAAATGTGTATAATAAATAATAAATAAATACATAACCTCACTAGTGCACTTGGCAGCTGGCATTCTTTGCACAGAAAGGGATTCTAGGGAAGAGGACTTGCGTTGAGGCATTAAAGTGACTTTCAAAGGCTACCTACAGATCTCGTTCTTGAATATGAATCTCCAAGCACCAAGAACTTACATGTTAAACACCAAACTATATTGACAGTTTAATAATAAGTTCCCCTTTAATCATGTAAAGGAGTGGGGGGGGGGGGGGAATATGCTTCAGTTTGCATTTGGCAAATTATTTAAACAGCTCAACAAAGAGAGCTTATGTATGTTCCCTACCTGCAGGTTGAGGCAGCTCACTAGATACAGCTCTGTTCCTCACAGCTTGAAAGTCTGGCAATTTCTATTTAATGTTATAATCCAGTAATTGCAATGTAATTGGCATGATTATTTCCAGTCTGTGATCCAAGCAGATGCTATCACAACATGCAATTCTGAATTCACAAAGGGCTGTTTAAGTAGTTTAATATGCAATAACATATTTCAGGATTGTCACATCATATTGGCAGAAGATGGGTTGTTCGGATGGGAGAGGACAGGTTTTCAGAGAAGCCAGGTGCCCTAAGGGAACCAGAAAAGATATTCCTAAGGGACAGCATGTTCAGACTGATGTGAGCAATCATTTTTCTCAACAAGAAATACCTCTGCCCATGCTAAAGCAGTATGGCCGTTGTCAACCTATGAAAAGTCACAAGTCATGTCTGTCCCATAGAAAAACACACACAAATGAAACTGGCTTAAAATTGTGAGATGAAAGTTGCATCCTGGGTTCCTTTTCTTTGCCTTTGGTCAGTGGTTTATCTTATGCCTTCCAACATTCCAAGCACCTGAAAAGGGACGGAAGTCACTTCCCCTGACCCTGGAAGCCAGACACTCAGGTTCTTTTAATGAAACAAATTGCAAAATGACTCCACATTCAAACAATACAAAATATATTTACAACATAAATATGACCCACACCCCCTCCAGTTCCTTCAGTGCACAATGTTAAATACTTATCAGGTGCAGTGGGGCCACATGGAATAACAATAGGAATCAATAAAGAAAAGAGGAAGTGAATGCAAAAGGAAACAAGTACAAACCGCAATGGGAAGAGTGTCCAATGACATACAACCCACTGCCCTGTCATCCCACTCATTCCCTATGGCTCCCTCATTACTATTCCACCAAGTTTCTTGTCATTCCACTCATTCCCTTTTCTTTCTGCCCTTTCCCCATTACTCTTGTTGTTATTCCATGCCCTCCTATGTCATTCCACTGTGTTTTTACACAAGCACATTTTTTACCCAGACTTAGATGTCCAGGTTCTGCAAACTCCCACATGGGGAATGCCCTCGCCCCTGACCGGAAGTCTCCTGGGCACCATTGCAAACACTGGTACTGGCAACTCCCACATGTTTGGAAAAGTGGACTTGGTAACTCTTCTAATAACTGGGACTTACCAAGTCCACTTCTCAAAACATGAGAGAGTTGCCAGTGCCACTGTTTGCAATGGGGGTGCATCTAAACTTCCCATGAGGGAGTTTGCAGAACCCAGAGTGAAAAAAGTGTGTGTTAAAAACGCCCTACGTCCCTCACATTTCACCCATTTCCCCCTTGTACCCTTTTTGGCACTTCACCCGGTCAGTTGCCTTTTCACCCACTCACTCTACTCCTCCTGCTTGTTATTCTCACAGAGACCCTTGTCATTCCACCCAACACCCTTTCATCATTCCACGCAATCCTCCATCATACGCTCTCCCTTCTTGTTATTCTACCCAGCCCCATTTAATTTCATTCATTTCCCATGACCCATGTCTTATCTTTCCACATATCTTATCCTTCCATCCACTCCTTGTCATTTTACCTAGTCATACTTCCCATGGTTCTCTCATCTGTTCACCCAGTTCTTTGTCATTGCACACACTAACCCATGGCCATCTCTGTGTAATTCCATCAAGTCGGTCTGTCTCTAACCTTCCCTTTTTAGGGAAGGTTATTGAATGGGTTGTGGCTCAACAGCTGCTAGAGCATCTGGACCACATCAGTTTCCTAGATCCCTCGCAATCCGGCTTTTGCTCAGGGCATGGTACTAAGACTGCACTTGTGGCATTGGTTGACGACCTTTCGCTGTGACATGGATCAGGGTCAGTCATCTCTCCTGATCCTATTAGATCTGTCAGCGGCTTCGCCAGGGTGGGCAGGACTGTTCTTGAATGGTTCCACTCTTTCCTGGCCTGAAGAACTCAACGGGTGGTGCTGGGGAACTGTTTTTCATCCCCCTGTGACGTCACTTGTGGAGTCCTGCAACGCTCTATTTTATTATTATTATTATTATTATGTATTTATTTTATTATTATAAGCATTTATATAGCACCAGCGATGTACCTGGTGCTTTACAAAAAAAACAAGATAGACCATGTTCAATGTGTATATGCAGATGTGTTGGTGTTGACCTATAAATCCCTACATGGTCTGCAAGACCACCTCACTCCCTGGGTCCTGGATCAACCCCTGTGGTCTTCAGGGGGCGCCCTCCTTGAGGTCTCCCGGGTATCACGAGGTGTTACGATGGAGAGGGCATTCTCGGTGGCTGCACTGCGGCTGTGGAACTCCCAGTTGAGATCTGGATGGCCCCAGACCTCCCTTCGTTTTGATGCCAATGTAAAACCTGGCTGTTCCACCTGGAGTTTGGTGAGGGAGAGCGGTAGGGTGGAGGGTTAGGAGGGGGGTTGTTGGGTTGTTTGGCTCAATTTGGTTATGTTTTAAATTGTATTATATTATTACTGTTTTATGAGGATTGTAAGCTGCCCTGAGCTGCTTGGGCAGGATAGGGCAGGATATAAAAATTTGAAAATAAATAAATAAATAAATCCATTGTCATTCCAATCTCTGCTCATTGTCCCCCTTTGTCATAGTCATCGGCTAGAAGGAGCCTCAAGGGGCACTGTGTCCAGCCTCCTGCTCCAATGCAGGATTCACTATCCCCAAGAGAAAAATTCACCAATAGAGAAATAGTAATAACAAAAATTTGCCACACATAAGAGATCGGGAGTGACCAGAGCACACCAATGCCTCAAATATCAGGATCAATTTTTAATATATATCCAGATTTCTCCTATGCTGCAACAGAAGGGAAAACTCTCCTAAGAGTCAACTGTTAGTCTGAACTAAGAAAAAATTCCTTACTGATCACAAATATGGTAATCATTTAGACCTCTAGCATGTGTGTAGGACCTGCCAGTCAGTCACCAGACATATAATATTAGTACCCAGGCATAGGGTACTAAAGGGCAAGGGTACACACCCCAACAACCCCACCAGTTGTAGGCATCTTTGGTGCTTTGGAAGAAAAGAAGGGGGGGGGGAGGGGGAATGTACTAGAGGTTTTTTTAAAAAAATTCTTTCTGTAGCATCAAATAGAAAAATCCCCTCAAGTTCTCTCTTATAAATTTATCAAGCTCCATAATAAAACCACAGCTGTCCCACAACTTTACTCCCACAGCTGTCCTTGTGAGGTTGTTCCAGAAGCAGGGCCAATGCTACCATTAGGATACCATTGAATATTGTATGCAGTTCTGGTCACCCCATCTCAAAAAAGACATAGAAAAGGTACAGAAATGATCAAGGGCATGGAAGGACTCCTGTATGAGGAGAGGCTTGGTAGGTTGGGGCTATTCAGTTTGGAGAAGAGACGACTGAGAGGAGATATGATAGAGGTCTATAAAATCATGAGTGGTGTGGAACTAATAAACAAGGGGCAGTTATTTACCCACTCAGCTGGAACTAGGGGACACTCCATGAAACTCATGGGTGGCAAGTTTAAAATAAATAAAAGAAAATATTTATTCACTCAACTTATAATTGGGTTGTGGAATCTACTGTCAGAGGCTGTGGTAAGGGTCAGTACTCTAGCTGAGTTTAAAAGAGGTTTGGACAATTTTCTGGAAGATAGGTCCATTAGCAGCTATGAGCCAGACAGGACCAGGGAACATGAGGGGAACTGGGGGAAAACAACAGGGAATGGATCCCCCATTGTGATCTGTTGGGTGCTTCTCCCAAGCCACCGTGATTGGCCACTGTCAGCGACAGGATGCTGGGCTAGATGGACCATTGGTCTGGCCCAGTATGGCACTTCTTATGTACTTATACCTTTGGAGCCAAGGGAACCACCTTGAAGGGGGCAGCTCTCAGTCAAGCTTCCCTGCTGCCTCCCCCGGTGATAAACTCTGCACTGGATGGGATGGGAAAGGTGCCCCCTTCGACTTGCTGTCATAGGCAGCCTTGCCAAAAAGCTCTGCACTGGATCAGAGGTGGGAGAGGTGCCCCCCCCGTGTGGCTCCACTCATGATCCAGCGTCTGCTGTCATGTCTCCTGCCCCCAGCGCTACTAGGAGGGAGAGTCAGGTAAGCCCTCCCCCCTCCCCCAACGCAACCCAACCCGACAGGGGTCAGGACCAACAATTTTTGTTTGTTTGTTTGTTAAGAATAATTTTAAAAAAGACAGCGTGACCGGCCCCCGGCCCACCGGGAATCCTCCCGGTGCATTCAATGGCCAATCCGCCCCTGCCCCAGTCTTGCTGTTGCTTCCTCGTCTCTGGCAAGTTGAAGGGGGCGCATCTCCCATCCCTAATTCAGCTGCCACCACCACTGCTGGTAAGCTCTGCAGCTGTATCGGGGGCCGGGAGGCAGCGGGAGCAGGGCTTGCAGCCCTTCAGTGCCCAAGAAGCAGGCTGTGCATGTGCATGTTGCATGCTAGGTGTGTGCATGCAGAGGCTTTGCGTCACATGCATGTGGGTTGCATGTGAGGTCAGGGCCGGCCCTACCACTGGGCAGCTTGGGGTGGCCACCCCAGGCCCCACTCCTGGGGGGTGCTCGCACTCAGGGTCCCCAGTTCTTGGTCTGACAGTGTCTGGGAGCTGGGGCCCCTGAGCGCGGGGCCCCTGGCAAACTCCGAATGACAGGCAGTGGAGGGGGCCAGCAGGAGTGAGGGAGAGGTTGAGGCCCCGCCTCTCCCACACTCTGTGCCCTCCCTCTCCGCTGCCTGTCACAGTCTCGGCCAGGGGAAATGAGGTCATTTCCCCTGGCTGAGGGAGAGCAGGCAGAGGCCCTGCGTCTCCCTCGCCGCTGGCCCCCTCCACTGCCTGACTGTTTCGGCCATGGGAAATGATGGAGAGGCATGGCCTCTCTCTCTCTTATTTCCCCTGGCCGAGACTGTGACAGGCAGCAGGGGTGGGTGGGGTGGGTGGCAGTGGAACATCTGGTGGCGGCGGGCATCGCGGCAGCAGATTTAATCTGCCGCCGTGCTGCCCGCCCCAGCTGAAGCTCTGAGCCTGGCATGGGGTCCAAGCCGAAGGTGATGGCGGCGGTGGCGACGGATCAGGTAAGTGATCTGATTTGGAATCCAAATGGCCACTCAGGCTTGGGGATGGGCGGGGGGGAGTGCCCCTCCACCCATCCCTGAGCCCAGGCCTGGGTAGCGCTCCACCCCTGGACCAGGGAGCAACCCGAGCTGGGGAGTGCCCCTAGGTTTGCCATCCACCGGCGGCAAAGCCGCCGGCAGAAGATATGGGGCCCCACATTTCTTCCCTGCCCTGGGCCCCGCTTAGGCTAAGGCTGGCCCTGTGTGAGGTGCACAATGTGTGCGCTGGTTGTAAGAGGCGCGCTTGCGCAGGGGTTTGCCTAGGGAGGCAAAAATCCTTGCACTGACCCTGTCCAGAAGTTTACTGCTCTGATGGTTAAATACCTTCTTCTAATTTCCATCCTAAATTTCTTCATGACCAGTTTGTATGTATTTGTTCTTGTATCCATGTTTACCTTTAGTTTAAATAATTTCCCCTTTCCATTTTATTAATGCCCCTAACCTATTTGTATAGCATGATCATGCCTTCTTTTTGTTAGAGACGGGGTGGTTGCTGTGTTGGTCCCAAATGTAAGAGATAGAGAAAACCTAGCGCAGGTGAAGCACAACTTTGATCCCCTGCAGGCATGACAGCAACACTGTGCAGACTGATTAGGAACTGTTGGGAAGTATGTATATTTAAAATGGAAAAAAAAAAACCCCTCAGGAAACATTCTTTGCCAGCTATTTCTTAGTCACAGTAGGACAACAATTTGGGAGAAAAGGACTCTTTTACTGAGTAAATCTACATCATGCAACAACCAAGGTTCTCCTCCCTACCCTTAGGTCTAAGTACCGGGGGTGGATTTGTAGATTCCTTGTGTCAAATGCCTTTGTTTTAGATAACCTATGAATTGCTTCTTAGAAGATGCTGGAGAAAGAAAGAAACGGCGAGAGGAGAGGAAAGGGGGTCCCTTGACCCTTCCTTGGCTTCAGACCTAGGCCAAGTATTGTTCAGTGATAGGATCCACATATGGTAGCATATCCCTTATGTTCCGTCGTGACCTCTGAGGTCAGCTGGGAGCGTCCTCTTGTGGGTACCATCTGCCCATGAAGTTTCCACAACAAGGGCATACAGAGAGGTGTTCTTGGTCGCTGCCTGCCTGCCCCACAATTATGGAACTCCCTCCCCCTGGAGATCCACATAAGCCCAAGCCTGCTCATCTTCTGGAAGTGGAGGTTCAATTACATCTGGTGTGTCGGCTTTGGTTCTATGTTTCAGACTCTGACCTGGCCACGGTTATCCATGCCATCATCACCTCCAGGCTAGACTGCTGTAACGCGCTCTATGTGGGGCTACCCATGGTGATGGTTCGGAGACTGCAGCTGGTACAGAATGCGGCAGCTCATCTCGTGGTGGGATTGGGCCGCCAGGAACATATTACACCAGTTCTTCGGTCTCTGCACTGACTGCCTATAGTCTTCCGGGCCCGATTCAAGGTGTTGGTGCAGGCCTATAAAGCCCTAAATGGCCTTGGCCTGATCTACCTGCAGGATTACCTCACCCCGTGAGTCCTGGATCGGCCCCTGCGGTCATCAGGGAGTGCTCTCCTTGAGGTCCCCTGAGTCTTCTGGGGGGGCACGATGGGGAGGGCTTTCTCGGTGGCTGCCCCACGGCTGTGGAACTCCCTGCCGTTAGAGGCCTGTTTGGCCCCGGACTTCCCCTCCTTTTGACGTAGTTGAAACCTGGCTGTTCTGCCTGGTCTTTGGTGGGGAGGATGGGCAGGATGGGTGGGTGGGGTTTGGTTTAGGGGTTTGATTTTAGTCCTCTTATTTTGTTGTTTTTATACTGTATGTTTTTAGAGGTTTTATTTATGATTGTAAGCCACCCCAAGCTGCTGTGCAGGAGAGGCGGGGTATTAAATTTTGAATAAATACATTTTAAAAAGTAAGACCTTTTTGTTTGGCCAGGCATTTGGCAGGCAGGGATAGGGTTGGGTGGAGGGGCTAGGGAAAAAGTTGGGGGGTGGGGCAGTGCTAAGGGATTTTAAAACTGTTTTATATGTTTTTATATTTTGTAAGCTGCCCTGAGCCTAACTGGGAAGTGCGGGGTAAAATTTGAATAAATAAATACATATTTTGTCATGGTTCTGGCACCTATTTAATTAACGTAAGTGTAATTCTACTGACATTAGTGAAACAATTTCTGATTTATACAGGCCTGCTAATGTTCAGTTGTTTGTTTTGGATAATAACCTCAACTGGGTAATAAATAGATTTTACAAAATGATCCACTTAAAATGGCTTGGAAAATTCAATGTTAGAGCAGTTGTGCCAAATTCTGCTCTCAGCTATGCCATGTAGTCTTAGCGAAATCATTCCCAAAGCAGACATACATGAACTGGAGTCATTCCCACCCTCTACCATTTCCTCTCCAAGTGTTGGGATATCTGATGGATGAACCAAGTTCCTGGTAAGTACTTCTGGTTTAGGCTGGAGTGGACACAAACATGGTATTGTGCTCTCGCTCTGCTTCTTGTCTTCTAACTTCTATATCTTCTTTATGCAGAAGAGAAGTGGGGAGCAAGTGGCTTGGCTGCCTGCGGTGACAGCTGCTATGCAAGACTCCTCATCCAGCACTACTAGTCTATGCCCAGGAAAGGATCTCGCTGCTGCACTCAGCATGGTAGCAAACCCTCCTACCTAGACACACAGATTCATGCTCCCCGTGCAGGATCATTGCCCTGAGTAGTTTCACTGAGTTCCTTAGAAACAATTGTCCAAGTTGTTGTTAGTGAGCAGTTCAAGGAGCAGTTCTTGAACAGTTGAACAGTTCTTCATCTCCCTCCCCCCCGATCAGAAGTCGCCTGGGCACCATTGCAAACAGTGGCACTGGCAACTCCCGCATGTTTTGAGAATTGCGTCTGCCCCCTCCCCCCACGGGGGTTGGGGCGTGAGGCCCTTTGCTGCGCCCGCCTGGATAAGGGGGCAGGACGGCAAGGGTTAAGCTTTCCCCGCTGTAGGAGGCCTCAGAGGCGCTCCGAGGCGGGGAAAGCCGGTTAGCACTGGAAAAGGGGGGATGCAGCCTGTTGTGCATTAGGCACAGGCTGCACCTCCCATTGGTTAAGTGAGGCACGTGACCCCCCCTAAGGGCGGGGCCACGGGCAGAGAACGCCGCCCGGGCTGCATTCCAGCCCAGCACAGCGGCGAAAACGGCAGCGTGGTGTGTGTGCTGCCCCAGGAAGCAGAAGCCTCGAGGCCCAAAATCATGGGCAAAAGTAAGAAAAGCGCCGCAGCAGCGGCTAAGAAGAGGAGGGTGGGCTCTGACAACCCTCCCACACAACCCGAGGCACCCCTGGGAGCGGGGGTAGGCGAAAGGGGGGGAGCAGTGGCTGGGACCTCTAGGGAGCAGATCCCCCCCCACCCGCTGGAGCATGGGTCAGGAATTGGCCCAGCCCAGACTGGGGAAGGGGAAACCCCCCTCGCACTCAGGATGGCTGGGTGCGAGGCCCTTTTACAACAACTTTTGGAGTGGGGAGGTGGCATTCCTTGCCCACCACCTCAACCACCCCCTCTGCAGATGCCGGGCCCCCAACAACCAGGCCCATCAGGAATAGCTGGGGAGAGTCCTGCAGCTGAGAGGAGATCCCCTTCACTCCCTCCCCCACGGCGTAACGGACGCTCCATCAGTTTACCAGCCCGATACGCGGGTGAGACTGCCGGGGGCATGGGGGTGCAGGCCCGCAGGGGTCAGCAGCCCCCCTGCTCGGTCAGATATGCATCGTTTGACTCGGCGGTAACCCTAGTGAAGTCATTTGGTCCCCATGCAGTACTCGGGAAGTGCGACATCAAGTCTTCTTTTTGCTTGCTCCCTGTGCACCCCGACAGTTTCCCGCTGCTCGGTTTTTACTTCCAGGGAGGATACTATTATGATAAGGCCATGCCAATGGGGTGCTCGATCTCATGCTCAGTTTTCGAGCATTTCAGCACCTTACTGGAATGCATAGTAAAACAGCGGTGTGGAAAAAGAGGAATCATAAAATATTTAGATGATTTCTTATTCATTGGTTAGGCTGATACAAGCGAATGCATTGACTTGATGCGTATTTTTCAGGAAGTAGCAGAGAACTTGGGTATCCCCTTAGCCCATGAGAAGACAGAAGGACCTGCCACCAGGTTAACTTACCTGGGAATAGAACTGGATACTGAGCAAGCGGTGTCTCGCCTGCCCAGGGATAAGTTAGTGTCATTAAGAGAGAAGATTTCAAATTGCCTGGCGGCTAGCAAAACCACGGTCCGGCACCTGCAATCGGTTGTAGGGAGCCTTAACTTTGCTTGCCGGGTAGTGGCACCGGGTCGGGCTTTCTTGTCCCGCCTCTACGCAAGGTTCGCCGGCAACCCGCCCCCCCACCATCACATCAGGGTCAACAGGGAAATGAAAGAAGATCTCCAGACCTGGGCCACCTTCCTGGAACGTTTTAACGGTACCAGTTTTTGGAGGGAGCAGCTTCTATTGGAAGCGGAGCTACAGGTCCACTCTGATGCGGCTGGCGGGGCGGGCTTTGGGTTGATCTTCAATGACAGATGGGTGGCGGCCCCCTGGCCGAACGATTGGATAGAACAGGGCATCACCAGGGACCTCACCTTTTTGGAATTCTTTCCAATAGTGGTGGCGGTACATCTATGGCCAAACCAGCTGGCAAATCAATCTGTTTTGTTCTGGTGTGACAACCAAGCCGTTGTACACATAATCAACACGCAGTCTTCAAGGTCTCCAAGAGTGATGAAGTTAGTGAGGGTTTTCGTGCTCACTTGTTTGGAATTTAACATCCTGTTCCACGCCAGGCACGTGCCGGGTCTGGACAAC
Source organism: Sphenodon punctatus (assembly GCA_003113815.1). Taxonomy (NCBI): domain Eukaryota; kingdom Metazoa; phylum Chordata; class Lepidosauria; order Sphenodontia; family Sphenodontidae; genus Sphenodon; species Sphenodon punctatus. The sequence continues at coordinate 2,623,427 of QEPC01004523.1, forward strand.
AGTGTAGCTGATGCCCTTTCTCGCTTCCAGATGGATCGTTTCCGTCTGCTGGCGCCCCGGGCTCGGGCGAACCCAGATCCGCTGCCGCCGTTGGTGTGGAACCTTGGGTTGTAGAGCTGCACAACGCCGTTCTGGGATCCCTGGCACCCCGAACCAGGACAGCTTACAACAGGGCTTTCAGGGAATTTCAGAACTTCCAGAGAGAGCAGGGCTGGCTTCAGGGTTTCCCAATACCAGAACAGCAAATGTTACAATTTGCCATGGCCTTGCGGCGCCGAGGTTCGGCCCCGAGCATGATAGCTGGGAAACTTTCGGCCCTGGCCTTCGCAAGCAACCTTGCAGGTCACCCTCCACCCGACCGAGGGTTTTTTGCCAGGCGATTACTTGAGAGCTGGCAGCGGGAGGGGGGTAGGACTCAAGATCAGCGGGCCCCAATTACGTTGCAGTTGTTATTGGATATGTGTAGGGGGCTCCCCCATGTTTGTTATGACCATTGTGAAGTTACAATGTTTAATGCATTATTCAAGTTAGCCTTCTTCGGGGCTTTTCGAGTGAGTGAACTGGTAGCTGACTCAGCCAGAGACACGTCAGGTAGGGCTCTCCAGTACAATGACATCAGGATCAGCCCGATGTCAATGGCAGTGAAAATTCGGCGGTCCAAAACGGACCAGAGAGGGAGAGGGCAAGAAGTTAGACTGAACCACGCAACAACAGACGAATTGTGCCCAGTTAAGGCTACGGAAGGGTATATGGTAGTTCGCGGGTCGGCTGCAGGCCCCCTCTTTAGGCACGCCACTGGGCTCCACGTAACCAGATACCAATTCACCGCAGTTATGCGGAAGGCCCTCATATATCTGGGATTTTCCCCATCTGCCTATGGCACACACTCTTTCCGGATAGGGGCAGCAAGCTTTGCTGCAGATAATGGTATGCCTGAACAAGGCATTAAGGAATTGGGGCGTTGGAGATCTGGGGCGTTCCGAACATATGTCCGGTAAGCCCCCCCCTCCACCCCACCCCCCGCGGGAGTCCCTAATTTGTTATCTCATTCCAACAGGTTCACTCCCAAGGCCGCGGAAGAGGGTGTGGATTGTCGGGCACAGCCTGGTCCGATGGGCGGGCAAGGCCGCCAGGCAGACCGGATGGGGATCGCAACTGGGTCTGGCGACGCAGGCACAGATTCAGTGGAAGGGTCGTAGCGGGATGAGGTGGCACCAGCTTCTGCCGGCAGTCCACGCTGCTGCCACAGAACCTTCGCCTGATGTCATTGTAATTCATCTTGGGGAGAATGACATCCCGCAGCTGAAAGGTGTCCAATTAATCAAGAACGTCAAATCTGATCTGTGGGAAGTTATGAAGCTCTTCCCTGGTGTATGCCTCCTCTGGACCAATATGGTGGAGCGATTAGATTGGGGTCACGGGGTACACCCCCGCAAAATTGACAAAACTAGGAAAACAGTTAATAGGGATATAGTGAAGTGGCTCACCAGTTTGGGAGGAGCGTATGTGGACACAAGGGTGTTGACACACAAGAAGCCTGAGTTGTACAGGCGAGATGGTGTGCACCTGTCCCCTCAAGGGAATGATCTATACCTTGGTGCCTTAAAGTCGGCTTTAGTTCACTCACTAGAAAGAATTGAGGGTTAGGTGGGGGCAGGGTCCGTCCGGGTAAACCCAGCGAACCCTTAGTGGCAGGGGTCCAGTACTGTGAGTTAGAGTAGTTAGAAGGAGCATAATCTAGGAGTCATCTCTGTAAGAGATGGGGAGGCCCACCTGCCGGAAAGCAGGGGAAGGCAAGCGGCTGGGCAGCCTCCCTGGGAGGGGTGTCGTGCGACGACGGCAGGGGAAAGTATGGCCCCCCATCGGCAGGCATCATTCTCCTTACTCACAATGAGAAGGGATCCCCTCACGGCCTGTGGTGCCGCTTGGAGGGGAGATGTGTGATCATCATTTGGGGGGCATTCGAGGGTACATCGAAGCCACCCCTGGTTCAGGTTTTGGTACGTTTCTGTTAATGTTAAAGTTAAGTACTGGACCCGCATCGCTCTAGGCGATTTACCCCCACCTTAATTGGTATGTTAATTTTAAATAAAGTGTGTTGCTTTTTATAACCCAAGAAAGTTGTCCTGTCTCCTTCGGTGCGTCGGCAAGTGGACTTACCACGTCTGCTTCTCAAAACATGCAAGACTCACTGGCACCGCTGTTCGCCATGGCACCCAGGTGACTTCCAGTTGGGGTGCGTGTGGAGCGTCTAAACTTCCTGTGCAGGAGCTTGCAGAAGCCAGACACTTAAGTCTGGGTGAAAAAAGTGTTTGTGTGTGTGAACAGTTCAACAGTTCTTGAACAGTTCAAAGACCTCACAGTCTGGCTCACTATAATGATCACTTCATCACTTGAATTTATACAGCCCTTTGAAGGCCTACCTCCTGTATTACTTAGACCATTTTTAAACAAGACACAGCCAACCATGTCCACTCACCAGCCAACGACTGAAATGCCCTTGTGAAGGTGGTGTGGGTGGATGTGCACTCCCGTGGCCTATGCCACACCCACTATTGACCATTCATGGAGAGTTGGCAAAAAAGTCAAAGAGTGCTGTGCGGGGGCAGCCAAAAAAGTGCATGGAAGGCAACGCCCACACATCCCCAACCTGTATGAATGGCAGCAACCAGCCATGTCAGCTGAGTGGTCCGCCATTCAGAGGCACTGTGGGTGGGGGCACAGCCATTGCAAGGCACAGGAACTGGCCAGGAGACATGGGGAGCCCAGGTTCCCCAGCGTTTAGCTGGGACATGTCACTTTCAAAGGCTAGCCCTGCCTGCTTCCCCTCCCCCATGGTCTGTGACAGGGGGAGTGCGTGAGGGTTGCTGTGGTACCCACCCAGGGAACCACCCATTTGAATCTCTCCCCATGCACTCCACCTGAGTGGGCACTCTGGCGTTCCCACTCAGCAGCCACAGACTGCCCCCAGCTGTGCTTGTTTAAAAATGGCCTTAGACTCATTCATCTACTCACTTGGCTTTGTGTGGCTTAATCCATTCAGTTTTGTAAATCATTTGGAGATGCATATAAGAAAGGTGTTCTGGAATTACAAAAGATGATTATTATCATTATCCTCCAGGAATGCTAAGTGTTTTAAATACTTAAATTGGCTTGCAAACTGTATCCAGGGAACACTTCAGCCTGAACATTGGGAAGAGAGGATATTATATTAATTAATTATTATTATTATAATATTAGATTGTATATAGCACCAGCAATGTACCTGGTGCTTTGCAGAGAATAAGATAGACACGGTCCCTGCCTGAGAGCTTACAATCTAACCCTGATGAATTTCAGCTTTTCCCTCAGAGAAGTGCAGTGGATTTAGCCTGTATTAATTTTTAAACGAATACCAAGCAAGTGCAGTAGTCATGCATAAAATATATAGAACATTAGTTTTAAAATGCAAGTCAGTCCAAGGGTGGTTTGTAAGCTATCATGTATTTTTTAAGAAAGGAAAGACTCTCAAAGGAATCAAGAAACGTGTCACTGTGGCATGCAACTGAGAATAACCTGGTGCTAAAATAAATAATTTTGGTTTTAGTAAGATCCATAGAGCAAGTGACTCATTGACCCCAAAACTCTGATTCACTAACCACAGAATGAAATATTGCAGGTTTGCTTGTAGCATTTGCTTGCTCACCCCAATTGTCCCACCAAGGCAAGATAGGGGAATAAACTATCTTTAAGTTAGCAATGAAAGGATGGACAAATGGATTGTGTGCTCAATAACAATTTTGTAAGGCTAATTTGAATGAACTAAAAATATTACTCTGTGTTTGTATTAATATGTACATGTACAGACTCCTATGTGCTAATCAAAACCAATCTCTTTGTATTTAGATCAGGTTGAGTTCTAACTGAAGAGCCTCATGAAGCTTAAAAGCTTGTACAGCAGTCACCAACAGAAGTTGGTCTTAACTATCTGGTTTCCTGTCTCTCTAAAAATACTCGGTAAGAAGAAATCAACACTTGTACCTCCTGCTCAAAAATGGCACAGCTCTGAAGAAACAGCGTGAAGGCGAAGGGTTCAGTCTAGCCTATACGAGGGCATATTATGCATGATTAAGTTCAAGAGCGTCCTTAAAAATACCTGGTTTTTCACAAGCTTCAGTGTTGGAAATGGACCATTAAAAAAATTCATAGTTCATGTGAATTAGCATGTGCACATTTACAAAGTAAGAAGTGGTGGTAATTATGCATACACAAATGTAGGCTTGAAACATGTGTACACTTGCACAAAATTACTCTGAATGCTGGGAGGAAAATTAGGGAGAAAAAATGATCAGCACATGTGAAGGGACATTCACACCCTATCTCCCTTCCTTTCTATGCATACCTGCTTGTTCATTTTCAGTTTTTCTGCTGCTGTTACTGGAAAACTTCCCCTTGCATAGTATGCATGCAAGAGCGTGACAGAGCAGTACATGACAGTGTAGTGAATTAACAGGCTGATTGAAGCAGTATGGCTGCATTATAGAATTAAGGGATATGATTTGCATATGTAGAGGAAAGACATATGCTTGATTTATGCTTTATAGTAATTTTAGTTTAGGAATATTGAAAATGCATATTATGAGAAAACAGGCTGGCTGTTACGGGGGTACGGGTCTCACACAAGCACGCTTTCACTCTTGGACGAGGCACGTGGTCAGAGCAAGGAACACTGGGGAATAGTTGCCCGTCAGGATAGTGTGTGGGTCTTTCCTTGTGCAAGCACAATTGGAAGTTCAGGCCCCTATCATCATAGGGCGCTGCTGACCACGGACCCACTGTTGCCCCACACTCTTGTTCACTCTCCACGTACGTTCGGGGGGAGAGATGTAAGGGAAACACCCGAGGGGGTGCAAGGGCCCAGGTTTGGGGAAGGGGGTATGGGGTACGGACACTCACCTCCGAACTGCAGGACACCAAGACAAGGGTAGGCAGGGCACTCACCTCACAACAACCGTCCACTCTCACTCC
>QEPC01004523.1:2643193-2661011 GCA_003113815.1 Sphenodon punctatus
GAGGGGGGAGAACACAGAGGGGTCACCACTCGTACCTCTCACACACTGGGTATAGAGAACAGCGACTCTCTCGGCAAGGCAATAATGAGGGGGTCTGGTGCCCGTCAGGATAGTGTGTTGGCCGTTACCTCTAATGAAAGAGAACAGGCCTCTATCATCATAGGGTGCTAGGATTACGAGAGGCCGCACAATACCCCCACACTCCCTCTTCCACGCTCTCAGAGGGCAAAGGGAAGGCAAGGGACGAGGTGCAGGGGGGAACCCGTGCAGGGGGAGGGCCCTTACCCAGACTTGCAAGGGAGGAGGCAGGGTCACTCGTTCACAGTGCTCCCCGGGGGTGTGTGTCTAGCCCGGACCAGGGACGGAGGGGGACACTCACACACCTTGCACTCACCACTTGCTTCGTCACTCGCTCCAGGCACGTCAAGGGGGAATTCACTTGAAAGAAGTTCACTCAAGCTCGGAGGTCAGGAATACACTAGGCAGGCAACTTCGCAACAACAACACAAGACTAAACGCAAGGGGGCCGGTCTCAAACAATCACCAGCGCTGTTCTGAGCGCGGCGCTGGCATTTATGTGGAAAGCCCCACCCCCGTGTGTGCTCGCAGATGCTCCGAGCGTCGCAGCAGCGTCGGGGGCATGGCCAAGGGTGCGTCTTGCTTCGGCGGGGAGCTTATCTGATCGGGCTCTGGGGGGAGCGTGGCTACGGGCCCCGTATTGACGGCCGGCGGGGGAGGGGGCTCCACCGGCTCCTGCCGCATGTTAGCATCCTGGGAGCTCTGAGGGTGTCGGGGGCTTCGGGGCTGGCAGCGGAGGCTGACACACATGTATATGTATTTGTGTGTGTGTGCTTGCTGTTAGAATAGGTGAAGGCTATTGCTATATGCAAGTGTATTGGTGCTTTAGTCGCAGTTCTTTCTATATGATATAGTAATAAACATATGTTTATTTAAGGGGCTTGTGGTCTGTTTCATAGTGCTACCGCCAAGATCCCGGAATTGGGAACTGCCTACTAGGGGTTTAAGTCCTGCCCCTGGAAGGAAAGATAGAGAAGAGTTTCAATTTAGAACAACAGCAACCACACTATTACCATGTAAAGAAGGGCTGGCTGGCTGGCAGCCAGTGGGCGCAAGATTTCATTCAACCTTAAAATCCACTTTTTAAAAAAAAGAAAATCAATATTCTAGATAAAATATGGATTTCCACAATGACATTATGCAATGATTTGCATACTTTGTGTTGATAAGTTTGAACATCCCTGCACTATAGAAATGCTGTACACTGGCACACACTGGGTGTAAACAGACATGCCGAGGCTGCCTGGAGCTTCTCTGGGGGTGCACCCAACGTATGCCCGCTTGTAGTCCTGTCTGGATCCGTTTTAGACCGACCCAGTGTTTTGTCCTAGCCCACGGTCGCTCGTGTGGTGCCCCTCCTGAGCACCATAGAGTTGTGGGCAATTTGCCTGATGCTTTAGGTTGGCGCTTGCAACTCTATAGTGTTGCCTGGAACAACAGTCGACTGAAAGCAGAGCTGCAGCATGGGTCCGCTGAGCAGATGGACAGCAGCTCTGTCTTGGGCCGGTGCCCCAGGTTTGGCTGGTCTGTTCCGCATGCGGTGCTCCAGGTTGTTCCACAGTGCTGCAAGCAGAGCTGGCCCAAAGCAGGCTTCCAGATCTGGTGGGATGCCTTTAAACAGACGGGCCACCCAAGGGGTGAAACAGCCTGGTATGGCCAGCATTGGGGCAGCCAGTCCATCTAAAAGCAACCAATGAGACATTTTTGTGCAATCCATCCTGCCAGCAAGTTGTTCTGAGGCAATCCAGTCCACCAACAAATTGCTGTGGTGGCCAAAATGTTGGGACAGTCCTGACATAAATCATGCCTATTATAAGCAGAGTCAGATTACACTGAATGGTCATGCAGCTGCAAAAGATCTTCATCTTCTCTAACTCCTCAGAAGTTAGCATTACATGTTAAACATTAACGGGTATTTTCAGACGTTACGATCCCACGCTCAACCACACTGAATATCCACATGGTGAGCAAGGGACCGTAACGTCTGCTGGGGGGAACAGAAGTTCCCCCCCAGATGTTCACCCCCGTCAATCACGGCGGGGAATCACATTCACCACGCAATCGGCGGAACCGGCGGGGCCGGCCCCGATCGCGTGGTGAATGCAATTCCCTGCCATGATGAAGGGGCCCGTCCCGTCTGGACGGCTACCACGGCCTGGAATCCACGGCGGGATTCTGGACTGTGGTCAATTCGGGTGGGCGCTGCAGCCGCATTGGCCGCGGCGCCCGCCCATCTCTCCATAGGGCGGACGGCGAGGGAGCATGGGGGGGCGGGGCCGTGTGGCCGAACGTTGCGCCGCGTGGCCCCACCCCCTCCCCGATTCCCCACCGGGATCAGCCGGCACGTCTGTTGGACCGTGGACGTCTGTTGGACCGGTTTGATCCCGGCAGAGGATCAAAGGGTGATTCAGTGACGGAGCCAATACAGGCCCCATCACGTCTGAAAATACCCATAGTCAGGCCTCCATGCCAAAGGATGGCCCTCCAGCAGCACAGTGGCTCTTGACCCCAACTTGAGCCCTGGAATGGGGAGAACTCTTTTCTTGGACATGTCATTGTATAATTGTCCCTTATAGACTTTCTTGTATCTTGTTGTACTGACCATTATCTTACACAGGCTAATGGACTAGACCAGTGACAGAGAACCTTTTACCTTCCATGAATCAATCTGAAAAACAATGCAAGCTCCACAGGCTGAATAGGAATTGGAGGAGGGGGTCACTTATGTGAGGGAAGGAAAGGGAGGCTCCAAATCATATGTGTCATGAATTAATCTCCTATCATTGAGTGCATGTTCTCATTTCTGATCTCTTCCCCTGAGCTCAGTCTTTGCTTCACTGAGCAAGCTGACTGAATCTATGGGGGAAATCCAGGAATTAGAAACAGGGCAAATAAAATACACTCTGTCCTGGGCTGGATTTGCCTTTCAGGCTGCAGTCTGCCTTCCTCCTTCTCCCGCCCCATCCCTGGACTATAGAAATCACTGATCTGATCTAAGGCAGTTCCTAGGTTTCTGTAATACAGCTCTATAAAGGAAGAAAGTACTTACAGTAATTATTTCTGTCATCCCAAGCACATGTGTCTTATGACTGCACGGTATACTCATAGTTTATGTATAGGTATATTTATAGATCTGAGTTTAACAAAACATTGCTAGCACGTCTGCATTTTGTTGATCTTTACATTCTTGGTCTCAAAACAGTTTAAAATGAAACATTCAAGAATCATACTTTGGCTGTGGTTTCCTTGCTTTTGCCCCCCACAACAGACCTGGCAGATGTGGGACAGCTGGAATGTGTGTATCTAATATAACATTTCTCTTCTGTGCCATCATTTTAAGATGTATGAGTGTAACCAGTTGGCCATACTATCAGACTTAGTAAATATTTCATGCATATTTCATTTATGGGTTAGGGTTATGTGTCAATAAAAATGGTTCAGTTTTATGGGGATCCCATGGGAAGGCATCATGATGTGTTCTTAGAAGTGGGGAGGGGAGATCACTATGAGCAAATAGTTGGTACGCTCTTCTGAGAGAAAACTGGGAGAAACGGGCAGTTACTGAGAGGATGTAAAAACCAATCATAAAGCAGCCATTTGGGAAATGTGCAAACACTGAGCTGATGTGTCGATTGACCATAGATGGCATTGTTAGAATCCCCTGGTCTGGTGGATTCTTACTAGGCAGGGTGATGTGTGACTCGGCATGCTGGATGCCATGATAATTGGATCACTGAATTGCTGCTGCCAAGATTTAACATTTTGTTGCAGCTTGTGTGGTTTAAAGGATTTGTTGTGCCGAGAACCAGGGGTGGACATGATGGAAATCAAAATAAATAAGTGCGGATGACTTACGAGCCAACTGTGAAGGCATGATCAGTTAATAGCAGATCAAAGGAGGCACTTTCCGTGGGTGAAAACAAATGAGACAGGGGTGAGTCGGATCCCCTGCCTGCCTCGGAAAGGCCACCACACCCACCACACTTTGGGCTGGAGGGAACACAGTTCAAATGAGCAGCTCCCCTGGGGGAATCTTAGTGGGGGGCTGCCATGACCGAGCCATCCACATGGGGCAGAACTCCTGGACCCCTGCTGCACAGCAGGATTGGATCCCTAGGAGGAGCTGCTGCCAGACAGCTGATTGGGGATGGGGGTGGGGCAGGGCCTACCACGGCCACCAAACAGCTGATTCAGGGAGCTTGGAGGAGCCCATGGAGGAGGCCTCTCTCCCCATCAGCTGTTTGGTGAACGGAGTGAGCACGTTCCTCCTGGCCTGATCCTCGGACTTTGCCTCACAGCAGGGCTGCATAGGCTAACCATAGGAGGTGGACCCGTGGCTTCACATTAGCCTGGATGGGGCAACAGTAGCTCATGCTACACTGCCGGCCTTCTCGGACCAATGCATCCCATAGCAGCCAGGCACCTGCCCCGAGGCAGAAGTGGACGAACATCTGGCGGCCACTGAACTGACAGGCAGGTGGCTCGCAGGCTACTGTGGGTTATTGCCACCTGCTGTCTCATTTGTTTTCACCCCATGTCTGTGCATGATGATGTATTACAGAAAGTGCATTTCTTGATTCATCCTATCTGAGAGGAATCACTAAGATAATCTAGTTTGACCTCCTCCTGCCAAACACAGGCCAAGTGAATTCCCTATGGTTGTTACTATGTTAAGCCCACTAAATGGTACTGTTCTGATGACGAGTGGAATTCACCATCGTGTGACACCTGAAATCACCTCCAAAGCAGCCATGTCTTGCTTTTTCCACTTGTAGACTGCACTGGCCACCACTTTCACCACTATGCCAGTCCAAAAGTGAAAATCATCTGCCACCCATATCTTAGTAGTCTACTCCAGTGGTTAATCTCCTACAATATTAAAAATTAGTGCAGTGTTAGCATCCAGTAATTGGTAAAATTGCTGGAAATCAAAGAGCCCCATTTAACCAATACGTTCTCCTCAACAAGGCACTTGTAGTGCATTGTAATCAAGTAACCTCTTAAACTTTCATTTTGGCAAGATTGAAGGTTTGAGATCCGTAAGGCTGTAAACTCATTTTCCCTGACTGCAAATTATTCTTGCAGCTTCCATCTGCACCCTCCTAGATTTTTCATCATCCTTTTAAAAATGCAGCAACCCCAAGAGGACACAGCATGCTAGTAAATCTCACCAATGCCACACACACAAGTAAAATCACTTTCCTACTTTACGTTGCTTTGTTAATGAACCCAAAGGTCACATTAGCCTCTTTTGCAACTGCATTGCACTCAAAGATTGTGTTCAGTTGGTGGTTTACTATGACCTCTTAGTGCTTCTCAGTGTCCCTACTGTTGATGATTTATTATTTCTGTTTTATAGGTACAGTAGCATTAATTATTCCTAGATGTAAGGCCTTACATTTGTCTTTTGTTAACACATGTTGTTAGCATGTACACAGCTTTCCAAGGGTGTTTCAACACATTATACATGCCAGTAGCATGCTGCAAATTGTCTAAGTGCACCCACAGCTGACAGCAACCCCACACTCCACAGACCAGGACACCCTCATAGCAATATAGTGTAGACAGGGCTACTATGATCCCCTGAGCAGGTAGGTAACCAGCAGAGTGCAGGCTAGTCTGAAACATGTCTGAAATCTGGGGTGTTTGTGAACTGGATTAGTCCTTTTGTATCCATCAGTACATTTCCCCCTCAATCTTGTGCATATTCTATCTGCTATACTACCTACTTTTCACATTAAAGAAATGGGGCCTATGTATGTTAAATGATATGTTGAATGAGGTGGTGAAAGATTCTTTTAAATGTACCCTGATATTTGAGGAATGTGCCAATTGTGGAACTCCCCCCCCCCCCATCCCCAGAGAGTTGCAGACTAGAACATCTGCAGTGCTATTGTTGACCGGGGCAATGGCCGGCCTAACACAGAGCAGCAGCATGGCTCCATGGATGAGATGGACTGCTGCTCCGCCTCAGGCTGGTGCCCCGGGTTTGGCTGACCCACTCCACCGGTAGCACTCCAGGATGTTTCAGAGCACAGCTTGCTCTGCCTCTGCTCTGCCTGCACATCTGGAGGCTACCTTTAGACTGATGGGCCACGCGGGGGTGAGGCAGAGCAGAGGAAGAGCTGCTGTCCATCTGAAACATTCAATGACTGAAAGGAGTTTTCCTAAGTAAGGGCTGGGGGCTCATGCCCCAAATATAAGCATCTAAAGTTACCCGGGCTTTTATCTGCAATGCTCTGTTCTCCATTTGTTTTGATTTTCATAGAGCTCAAGAATTCTTGTAACAAGGCACGCACACAGTGACATTTTCCACAGGATCAGGCTCCATAGATAGGCATGCTGAGGAAATCAGAACATCTTAATTCAGAGAAAAGGGAAGAAACAACATTTTCTCAGGTGCTAAAAATACATTTCAAAGGGAACATTCCTGATGGGAGTATCTTAAATCCTAGGGAGGGTCCCCCCCCCCCCCCAACTGTGTGAGGTCCTGCTGTGTTGCCTTTCACTGACTGGCAGGAGGGGAATAGGCTTGAAGCAAAAGCCAGAGATAATGTGGAGCAAAAACTGGTAAATCTTGCAGGAAGACTGAAAAGCTGAACAGGATTTTTATCAGAGGCAATCAAAATAGTCAGTGAGGAACCAGGGTCTGATCCACTGTCATCCCAAGCTTGCTTGCCATAGGAGAGCGAATGTGACAGTGGCATAAATGGCTTTAAGTCATCTTTGCATCACCCTGATTTTGCAGCGCCTCCAAGACTAGTCTTTGGCATAATCTACCACAATGTCAGAGAGACCACTCAAATTACAAATTAGGCATGATTTTTTTTAACAGCAAGAGTGATTAAGCAATAAGCATTGGAGCAGGCCAGCACAGGCAATGGTGGATTCTCCATTACCTGCAATCTTCAGAAAAAGGCTAAACACTCATCTAAAAAGATAAGCTAAAGCCAAATACACTTAGTGGGCTTGAGAGGTAGTAATAACTTCAGAGAACTGGCCAGTACTACAGAGGAAGTTAGACTAGATTAGAATACAAAACGATCTAGATAAACTAGAGACCTGGACTTGAAGAAACAAAATGAGATTTAGCAGATAAATGCAAAGAACTGCACAAAGGAACAACAACAAAAATCAGAAGCACAAATATAAGACGGGAGATAACCGGCTAGGCAGTAGCACTGAAGAGACGGATCTGCCGAAGTTAGGGTGGATCATAAACTCAACGTGAGTCAGCAGCAATGCGATGCTATTGCAAAAAAGGCAGGTGGCATTTTGGGTTGTAGAAACAGGTGTGTCATATCCAAGCGGTGGGAGGTGGTGGTGGCACTTTACTCAGTGTTGGGAAGACCTCAACTGGAGTATTGTGTTCAGTTTTCGATACGGCGCTTAAAAGATGTAGACAATTTGGAGAAGATTCAGAGGAGAGCAACTCAAATGATAAAGGGGCTGGAAGACAAACGATCTGAGGAAAGAAGTGGGATTGTTCAGCCTAGAAAAAAGAAGATAAAGGTTGGGGGGGGATGACAGCAATTTTGAAATATCTAAAGGGACGCCACAAAAAAATGATGCTGAACGTTTGCTTTCCACTGTCAGAGAAGGCAGAGCAAGAGGCATAGGCTTTACACTGCCACAATGTAGAGTCCAGCTAAATAAACATTTCCGAACTCTAAGAGCTGTGGGGCAATGGAATAAGCTGCCCCGGGAGGTTGTGGAATCTCCTTCCTTGGATGTTTTCAAACCCTGGAGGGACAAGTGTCTGTTTGCAAATGCCGTACGCAGAGGGTAGTATCCTGCCTTGGAGCAGGGGGTGGGCTAGATGACCCCCGAGATTCCTTCCAACCCTAAGATACAATAAAAGGATGGAAACCGATTCTGAGCTCCCTTACTCTAGGGTAAATTCAGAATTCATGGAATAAACCCAGAATCCAGCCTACCTTTTCTAGGACTCCTTTTAAAAAGATATAATTCTGTTTATTAAGGCTTTTAGCTCTTAATAAGGATAGTTCTAGGGTTATTGTTTGTGCAGTCATGCAAGCTTTCAAATTAAACATAATATTGGTCACTGACCCTAGTAATCATATGAAGATAAAAGCAAATTCCATGATGTTCCACTCCCCCCTGGGAAAGTGGTGACTCAAATTGACTTTTAAAAGTATGTTTTCCCCCCTCTCTCATGGCTCAGACTATCCCTTGACCTACACTCTAAAGTTGAATAATTCAATAAGCGCTTGTTACACGACTTCTGGGGATAAGGCTTTTTAATCATCTCACAAGAGTGGCTGGTCTCCTCTGAAAACACTTAAAGAAAATTTGATCCAATCTGTTGTCTGTATTGTAGTGCTGAGGCTGCATGTTGCTCCAGTGCCAAGATGCAATGAAGCCAAAAATCAGGGTCAAAAGTTGCTAATAATTGGCATGTATCCCTGGCAGGCTTTATAGAATATCCTGATTAAAGCGCATGCTAAGCCTTGACTGAATTCTTGTTCCTCTTATAAATACAGTATTGTCAGATTTCATTTTTTACTTTTCACATGCTTCTGTGAAGAGGCCTGTGAGCACAATGACGGACTGGCAACCTGAAGCAAAAAGGCAGGAGAACTGTCATTCCAAAGGGATTTGTGTCATTCCAGGTTATTAACCACTCTGGTGACAGGCGTTATCTTTGGATTAAGCATCTGTTAGGCATACTGTGAGAAAACGTGACAAGTCACGATACAGCAGCACGGCCACCTAAGTTAGTGAGCATTTTTGACAGCTCTTGCACTCACACATGTCAATCACTAGGTGGTGCAAAGAAACAAATCACTGCAATTTTCCACAGACACCTGACCCCCTGGGGTGGTTGTGGGAGAGAAGGTCCACCAAGTCAAGCACTTTAGGTGAGAATCCAATTAATTTTAGATTTTATAAATGATGTGTAACTTGGTGGTAGAATTTGATGGATTTGGCCAAAGCTTTGTAGTTTTGTTTGTTTTTACATTTTAGATCTGAATCTTTGAGTGTAGTTTAAGAAAATAAGTAGTGCCATACTGGGTCAGACCAATGGTCCATCAAGTCCAGCATCCTGGCCTCCGAGAGTGGCCACCTTCTGTCACTTGGAAGAAGTATCCAACTGGTCACTGTGGGGTGATCCGTTCCCTGTTGTTCACTTCCAGCTCCCAACAGTAAGAGGTTACATTCCCAAAAGCCTACTCAAGTAATAGCTGCTAATGGACCTATCCTCCAGAAACTTGTCCAATCCTTTTTTAAACCCAGTTATACTACTGGTCTTGATCACACCTTCTGGCAACCAATTCCACAACTTTATTGTGCGTTGAGTGAAAGATGTACTTTCTTTTATTTGCTTTAAATACTGCTTTAACTAATGTTTTAAATAAAAATACTATATTAAATAATGTTTTAAAAATGGCTACATGTTAGTTTCATGGGGTGTCCTCTAATTCTAGTAGTTTTTGAACCATTCCCTATATACCCATTCTACACCACTCATGATTTTATAAACGTCTATCATATCCGCTCCCACTGAAGAGCCCCAACCTATCCAGCCTCTCTTCACAACTGAGCTGCTCCATACCCTTTATCATTTTTGCTGCCCTTCTCTGTACCTCGATACAAACTCTGCAGCCAGAAAACTAAACTCCTTGAAGATCTGGAGGTCTAATCAAGGGGTATAGCTATCATAGGTGCAGCAGGTGCAGCTGCACCAGAGTCCCACAAGCCTTGGCCCCCACAATGTGTGGAGAATCTGTATCTTGTGTGGGGGCAGGATGAGGGGGCCCATTCCATCAACCACCCCAGGGTCCATTCTAATCTAGCTACTCCCCATGTCTAATCCAAACCACTCAAACTATGTATCCAAACCAGATCTGGAAAATCTACCCCCATAGTGTTACTCTTTGCCTTGGGCTTATTTCTACTATAAGTAGAACTGACATCAATTGTGTCTATCCGTAAAGAAGGAATTCAATGGATCTTATTTTTTGCCAATTTATGTTTATAAGCAGATTTTTTTTTTTCATGTTTGCCACAAACTGTACTCCAAGCTTGCAAAGGCTGTGTACATTGGCACGCTCTGTACTGCTGTTTGGTAGAGGTTTACATGCTTTGGGAAAAGGCAGGTAGCTGGATTCAGATATTGTTCTGTGTTCAATTTCAGACTTTATAAACTGGATGAACATCAAACCAGAGTTTCAAATGCTTTGAATATGATCATTTATACAGTCTCTTTTGGGTGTGTCTGAACACTGACAAGCAAATTAAATAAATACAGGACCCCTTCCCTGTAGAGTAGAGTAAATATTATAAATAATGTACATTACTGCACAATTTCTATAGTGTAACAAGGGAATGGTTTTATAGATCGTTGTATTGTGGTAACTTTGGCTGCCACTATTCTAAGAACTGCAATCTTCATAATAATACACTAATCTGACATAGAGCCTTTCCTCCCAAAAGATCCCACTTACAAATGTGACCAGGATCACATCCATCCAGTGAGATGCAGACATTGGGTGTTTTCAGACGTTACGGGGCCACTTGGCTCCGTACCGAAAACAACCCATTCATTCCCCGCCGGGGTCACCCCGTCACGCCATATCAGACGTGCCGGGGGGATCCCGGCGGGGAATCTGGGAGGGGGCGGGGCCGTGCAGTGCAACGTGTGGCCGCACGGCCCCACCCCCTCCACGCACCCCGCCGCCCGCCCTCCAGGGAGACGGGCAGGCGGCGGGGCTAATGCGGCCGCCGCGTCGGGCCGGATGCGCCGTGGCCCTGGATCCCGCTGGGGATCCTGGGCCATGGCAACCGGCCAGACGTTACTTTTTTTTAGTTCCCGCTGGGGATCTTTTTGATCACGCTTCCCGGGACATTCCCCCGGCTAGCCCAGGAAGCGTGGTTCAAATTGACCCCATGTGCGGACTGACCGTGGCGAACATCTGGCGGCCACCAAACAGACGTTCGGGACACAGTGACCACAGGTGGGTATTCACCGTGGTTCACTGTGATCTCGTAACGTCTGAAAATACCCATTCTTGTGATGAAACACCACAGCAATTTGATCACACCTAAGATTGGTACAGTCTCAGGAATTCCAGCAGGTGCTCATGCTGACAATGTGATACATCTAATTATACAAACAGGAGAAAGACAAGAGTTTGATATAAATTCTGTTTCAAACCTTGCAGTGCTTTGGGCTTCAATGGGGTTGCAAGGGAGGACAGAACTTGGTTTATATGGGTATTTTTCAGAGACTGAGAAGTTACCTAGGAAGAATATTAGATGATAGTTTGGTATTTTTAGTGAGTCAAGAACTTGAGTGCAATTAGTTGTTGTCAGCTAAAACCAGCAACTTTTAAGACAGTGGACTGCAGGAATACAGAACAAGAGCTGTGATTCCCCTTTTATGTGCCTCCCTTCCTTCTGTAGCTTATCCGGCTAGAAATGGGCCTATCCAGTTTGGAGGAAACTGCATACTGTTGAACAATAGGACATTCAGAAGCTTCTGAATTGGTCAATTACTACACTACCTGACCTTTCCCTGAACTAAGAATGTGCTGCTGCTTTGCATGACATCGTTCCGAGAGCACTGCCTCTGAAACTGGTACGTCTGGAAGAAGCATCTGCCCGTGTAACACCTGCAGTGCCTCCCGGTGCCAGTCAAGGTGGCAGTACTCTGGAAGCCCATTGTATCCGAAAGAGCTGGCCAGCTATTCCAGCACTCTCAGACAGAAGGGAGCAAATTGACAAATAACCATTGTCCCTCCAGTACTTCAAATTTGTCACTCATTTAGGTTAAGAAGATTTAGGCCATGCAAGTAGCTATTTCTGTGAAGTGATTACCATGAGCCTTTGTCCATGCAAGAAGGGGACACTCATACAAAACAAGTGTTCCTGAGGCATTTTACTTCATTAGGCATCTCAAGGAACCCTGGAATATGGAATACAGTTGTCCCAAGTTTGCTGCCATGCTCCTGATTAGCCTCCACCATTTTATCCCAGGGTACTTCTGGAGACTGTTTTCCCCCCTGGAGGAGCCTGTGCTTTGTGTGAACATGCCAGGGTGCATAGTGGGGCTAACAAGGGTAGCGAGGATGCCAAGGGGTAACAAGCTGTAACAGGCACCTCCCGCCAAAATATTTCACATTACCCCTTCTGCTACCTCACCCACTGGAGAAGTACAATAGCTTCAGAGCAAACTGTCAAACAATTGCAGGAGAGATTAAGGTCACTGCATGCACTAAAATTTATCCTACATTATTATTTTAGTGCTGGAATACATTTGTACATTATTTCCCCCAACTCAATAAAGTATGAGTGGCACCATCTCCAGTAATGGTCTTTGGCCATTGGCTTGCTCTCCCAAACAAATTATTCTAGTGTCACCCCTGTCCAAGGTTAAAATGTGATTTTCCCAAGAATATCCCAGATCTGCCCCTAGAGATTCTTCTAGTATCTCCTACACAGAATAGGCAATAGTGCAGTACTATTTCTGCAAATATACATATGCCAACTTTAAGATAATATTTATGTAACAGAGTTACACCAGTGTGGATGCTTAAAAACTAAATTTATGCTTCTATATTGTAAATCACCTTTTGTGAATATTTGCAGCAGAAATCTGGTCTTAAGAGTTATGCTCATCCAAACAGAGGGTAGCACAACGATACTATCTGACTATCACAACTGAACAACAGTGCCCAGTTTTCAGATTTTTATAGCAAATCATTGAAATTACAAACATTTAAGGTATCTCAAACAATGGGTACATTTGAGGAAAGATGTCAGTATTTGCAGACATTCCATGAACAGGATGGGGAAAAAAATCAAATAGTTAATAGTTTATTTAATTATTTCCTCAGCTCCAATCTCCAGTATTGCTAACTTCTGGGATTTTTTATTATGAGTCTTGAGCTATTTAGAGAATCCATTAAGCACGTTCCCTTCCCCATCTCTTATGGTGTTTATAAATGTAATAGCAACTGATCATCTAGTAACTCAGGGGTGGGGAACCTCAGGCCCAAGGGCCAAATGCAGCCCGTGGCAAGTTTTTATGTGGCCCCTCTCCAGTGCCTTGATCTGGCCCTGGGATCCAGTCTCTACCCCCAAGCACTGAAAAACTGAGCTCAGGATAATGGAGCAGAGAGGAGGGCATGCACACAAGGGTAGGGGACAGATTCATGATGCAGATCCATGATCTGGGCCTTCCTTTTCTTGAATACACCAATTAAGCACCCGAGCCCCCAACCTCTATGTGGCCCTCGGAGCTCGTACTAATTTTCATTGCCAGGACAGAAAAGGTTCCCCACCCCTGTAGTAACTGAATGAATAGCTGTGCTTCCACACATCTGTTTTCCTCAAGTAGCAAACAGCTATTGTTACAGACTTGCTCACCAGTCAACCATATTGAATCCTGGGATGATGGCCTAGGATGCAATGTTCCAGAAGAGTACAATATCAGAAGAAAGTGTAGAAGGTCTCCACTAGACCTTCCCTCAGAATTACTGGTTATCAAGCAAATATTTATCATATGTCACAGGTTTCATATAGATATCAGAAACTAAACAATGGATGATAACTATTTGCTTAATCTTATCTGTAAAACAACCTTGGAGTCATGTGATAATGTGCAAATCTCAACTCTTTTAAAATAGGAATACTGTGTTTCTATCTGTGCTGGTTACAGAAAATGGTTAAAACATGGATAACAAAGGTTCAAAAGCCAAAAGGCAAACATAAAGAAAACAAAATTTATCATTTGCAAATCCCTCTGGTGTTTGTATTTGTGGGACTGACAATAATGAATGTTAGTATTCACACCTGCTTAACACAGACACAGCAGTATTTAAGAACTGCTCCAGTAGATTGATGTTCTTGTATTCAAAACTACTACAACGAACACACCTGAAAGATTTCTTCTAGATAGTGCTGCCAAATCAGAAATTCATTATCGAGCGTCATTTCATTCTACTGCTCTCCGAGGAGATTAAGCAGAGTTTATTATGGCAAAAAGAGGAAACAGATTAAAGCAAAGCATGCAAAATGAGAATGCTTTTGGAAGCTGTCAAGTTTATGTTTGAAACTGAGCAACATGTTTACAATTGTGAATGTGAACCATTATTGATTAACGACAGCTGAAATCATTCTTGGCATTATTCAGTGTTATAAAGTATTCTAGAAGGTAACACACTGTTGAATGTGACTTAATTGTAAGAAAAAAATGTGCCAATATGCATGTTGTATCAACTCTGAACAATTCACTTAAATATAATCCCCTACTCATTATTTCCACCATTAAGGTGACTGAGAGTGAAAATCACCCCTCTGCAGAGAGCCACCACAGGGCCATATACCACTTAAATCTTAGTTACAACATTGGAATAGAGTTTTAGTGAGCTTGGCATGGTGAATGGGCCTAGTTTTGGTTCTCACTGCTTGCGCTTCAGTCTACTTATTAAAGCATGGAGAGTATGATGAGTTCTTAATCTTATTATGAGTCTCACAAATTGAAGGGTTTTTTAGAACCCCAAATCGTAAGATTTGTTCTAAATCTATGATAACTTCAGCTGTCATTTTTTAAAAAGAAATTTCTAGCTCTCCTGATTGTAGAGAAAAGCTTGAAAATACAACTGCAGTGCACTCTAAAGACGTATGGATAATATTATTGTTTAAAAGTTTTCTTGAGTTAAAACTTTTTGGGAGGGTGTTAGGCTAGGACTATCCAACTCCAATATTTTATTTATTTACTTAACTATTTTTCTACCCCGCCCCCTCCTGCTCACAGAGCAGCTTAGGGTGGTTTACAAAATACATAAACAATAAAACACACATAAAATATCATTAAAAGATTTAAAATGATAAAAAGAACTAAAAGGGCAGAATTCCCCCTCCCCACCCCACCCCACCCTACCCATCTCCCTCTCCAAAGGCCCGGCAAAACAGCCAGGTCTTATACTGTCTATGGAAAGAGGGGAGGCCCAGGGCCAGGCAGGTCTCCATCGGGAGGGAGTTCCACAGCCTGGGAGCGGCCACCGAGAATGCCCTCCCTATGATTGCCACCCGGGGAAGCCGGGGGACTTCGAATCGGGCATCCCTGGCCAACCGCAGGGGCCGCAATGCAATCCCAAGCCTGAGGCAGTCCTGCAGGTAAGCCAGGCCCAAGCCATTTAGGGCTTTATAGGTCATTACCAGTACCTTGAATTGGGCCTGGAAGATAATAGGCAGCCAGTGCATAGAACAGAGCACTCGTGTAATGTGCTTGTGGCGACCTGTCCCTGTTGAGAGACGGGCCGCCGCATTCTGCACCAGCTGCAACCTCCGGACCATCCCCAAGAGCCCCATGTAGAGTGCGTTACAGTAGTCTAGTCTAGAGGTGATAAAGGCATGGATGACGGTGGCCAGATCCGAGTCCGAAACATACGGCTGCAGCCATTGTACCAGATGTAATTGGCGAAATGCTCCGTTCATCACAGCCTCCACCTGGAGATCCAGGCGAAGTTGTAAGTCAAGGAGCACCCTCAGACTATGGACCTGTGTGGCCATAGGGGGGGCAGACCCCATTGATGATGTGGGCCACCCCCCATTCCTACCCACCAACATCAGCTCCATCTTGCTGGGATTCAACTTCAGATGGCTCGTCCTCATCCAGTCCCCCACTGCTGCCAAGCACTGGGTAAGCACCGAGACTGCCGGGTCTGGGTCTGCAGAAAAAAAGAGGTAGAGTTGTGTGTCATCAGTGTACTGATGTCAACGCTGCCGAACCCTCTCACAACCACGTCCAGAGGCTGCATATACACATTGAACAGGAGGGGGGACAGAATAGAACCCTGCAGGACTCCAGACATGAGGTCCCGGGGAGATGAAGTACATTCCCCGAGAACCACACGCTGAGTTCTCCCAGCCAGGAACGAGCAAACCCATTCAAGAACAATTCTGTCCACCCCGGTCCGGTCCCGCAGCCAAGCCACCAACATCTCATGGTCAACGGTATCAAATGCAGCCAACAGATCTAATAGAATTAAAATAGATGATCTGCCCCGGTCTAATTCACGGCGCAGGTCATCAACCAAAGCCACAAGCGCAGTCTCTGTGCAAAACCCAAGGCAAAAACCAGACTGCGAGGGATCAAGAAAACTGACCTGATTCAGATTTCCTTGAAGCTGCCAAGCCACCACCCATTCAATAACCTTCCCTAATAAGGGAAGGTTAGAGACTGGCCGATAGCTGGCCGGGGAGTCAATGTCAAGAGATGGTTTCTTGAGCAGGGGCCTCACCACCGCCTCTTTGAGGTGGCTCGGCACCCTGCCCTCCCTAAGGGAGGCATTGACAACCCCCGCCAGCAACGGCCCTAATGTCTCCCAGCAAACCTTGACCAGCCAGGATGGGCACGGGTCTAATTCACAGCAGCTTGCCCTTACAGCCCCAAGGACATCTGCCGCATCAGTGGGCAACAGTCACCGAAACGGATCCCATGAAATCGGACAAGGCGGGTCCTCCACCCCCTCAGGTTCACCTACTGTTATAAGTGCAGCATCAAAGTCACGGTGAATCTGAGTGATTTTATCCACAAAAAAGTTAACAAATATGTCACAGCGGGCACTGGAAGATTCCACTTCCAGGCGGAGAGAGGCCGGACTGACCAGCCACCGCACCACCCAGAAAAGCTCAGCTGGACGTGACTTTGCAGATGCTAGAAAGGCAGCAAAAAACTCTTTCTTTTCTGCCCATACCGCCACAGCATAAGCTCTTAAACTAGCTTTATGTCACAATCGGTCGGCTTCAGCACGACTCTGACGCCACCATCACTTTAACCGCCATCCTTCCTGCTTCATCCAGCACAGGTCCTCTGTAAACCCAGGGGATCCATGTCGTCGGCATTCCAGAAGCGAACACCTGGGAGCTGTTCGGTCACTGGCCTCAGTCAACAAGTTGTTCCAGAAGACAATGAGGTCATCGAGCAAACAGTCATCGAAATCAGGAGGTAATCCCACTAGGGCATTCCGGAACCACTCTGGTTCCATAAGTATCGAGGGGCGGACCAACCGAACTGGTCCTACACCTCTCCGGGGGCAGACATGTACCAGGAGATCGGTCCGGAGGAGATAATGATCTGTCCATGACAAGGGATTAGTTAATACATCCCCCACCACCAGATCCCCTGCCTCAAGGCCAGTGCAGAATATTAGGTCACGGGTATGTCTTCCATCATGCGTCGGGCCCACAACCCTCTGAGACAGTCCCATGGTTGTCATGGTGGCCATGAACTCATGCTCTGCTCCCCCAAGGTCGGTGTCAGCGTGGATGTTGAAATCCCCCAGGACTAATAGCCTTGGAGACTGCAAGACCACCTCTGACACCAATTCAGCTAGGGCGTGTAGGGGATGCTGCCATACAGGTAGGTGTGCACTGTCATGGATTGGAGGTCCACACCCCCACTTTACCGGGTTTGAGTGACTCAGTTTCCCTCATGTACAGCCCACTTGAACCAGTTTTCTCTCTCTGGCTGATTCAAGCCTGCCGCAGGGACAACCCCTTTGTCACTCAAGGGTTCGATCCTTCCTGTTTACAGACTCTTTAATCTCTGGGTTCGCAAGAGCTTGAGAACTCTTGTTGCTCACTTGTGTTCCAATGTTAGACACAGACACTTCTTCATAAAGATAAGAAGTAAGTTTATTGATTACATAAGCAAGATAGTTGATACAGAGTGGTTACTAGAAATCAAAGGTAAATATAACGCATTCCT
>QEPC01004523.1:2703561-2721828 GCA_003113815.1 Sphenodon punctatus
CTCACTACCAGTGAGCCAATCAGGGGCTTGCTTTATTGCTCACTGCCGGTGAGTCAAAGCAAGCCCCTGATTCACCGGCAGTGAAAGGGAAATCCGCGGGGATTTCCCTGGTTTCTGCGCTAATCCTGCCTAAGGCAGGATTCTGCGCAAAAACCGCGAATCGCGGCAGCGCATTTTTCATGGGGCCCTGGGTATATCTACTATCTCTAATCTATCTCTATTCTCACTCTCTCTGTATACCTAAGGAATAAGGATTGGGTGGCAGGGAAGGGAATAAGGGATATATATATGGAAGGATTTCTAGTGCAAGCACCAGCAGCTTCTGCAAATGCACCCTGACAAGCAAGAGAGCTAACACAGCATGAAGCAGCCCAGCCCTACAATATTAAGGGTTGCAGTGCTCTCCCCAAGAGTCCTCCTGATTGGTTGTGAGAGGCAGAGTCATTGAGGAATCATAGGGTTCCATTCAACTGCTGGGATCTGCTTGCGCTAGTCACTGGACAGAGATACATCCATCAGGTTCTTCCCCTCCCAGTTCAAAAGTTCGACACTGTTTCTGCTCCAGGATGTCTTCTCCCTCCTCCCCTCTCCACATTTCCCTCCAAAAAACACCTGCCAGGTTATAACAAAATCAGTAACAACTTTCGTTATTGATTTCATTATTATTTTTGTCCTTTTTGTTACTGTAATAACGAAAACGAGTTTTTCATTTTCGTTATTGATATAATGAAAACGACATGCACACCCCCTCAATAAAAACATCTAAAAGTCCCCTTGCCCCAAACCCTTCCCCTACCACCCCCAAACCCACCTAACATTATCCCCACCTGCCAAATGCCTGGCCAAATAAAAAGATCTTACAACGTTTCCAGAAGATGAAGAGACTTGGACTTAAATTAACCTCCAAGAGGAGGGAGTTCTATAATCATGGGGCAGCCACCAAGAACACCTCTCTGCATGTTCTAGCTGTAAAAAATCCATGGGCAGATGGTACCTGCAAGAGGGTGCTCCCGGCTGATCCCAGAGGCCACAACAGTACATGAGGGAGGAGGCAGTCTTTCAGATACCCAGGGTCCAAGCCATTTAGGGCTTTAAAAGTCAAAACTAGCACCTTGAATTGGACCCATAAAGTTATTGGCAGCCAGCACAGACACTGGAGCACAAGTGTAATGTGTTCTGGTGGCCTGTCCCTTGACAGAAGACGGGCTACCACATTCTGCACCAACTGCAGCTTCCGAACAGTCATCAAAGGCAGCCCCACAAAGAGCACATTGCAGAAATCTTGCCTCAAGGTTATGAAGGCATGGACGATGGTGGCAAAATCCAAATCTGATAACCAAGCTAAAGCTATAAACAAAAAACGGTGCTCTCCATTCTTTGTAGCATAAGGTCTGTTCTCTAAGTTCCTATTCTCTCTCAGCTCTCCAAATTCCTTAGCAAAGCACTCTTCTCAATATTTGTTTCTGGTCTTGCCTTGCTGTTAGGGATTTACTACTCTCTGACAACTTAAGTAAATTTCATATTTCAGACAAAGTGTTAAACAGCATTTCACTGGAATGAGTAATGACCAAATCTTATCTATAGACCACATGCAAAACTACTGGGAGGTCTGTTCTCTGAGGAGGGTTTTGGCACTTAGTACTGGAGTGTTGTATTTTTTGGTTGGAATGAATGGCGCTCTTTAACACACTTTAAAGAGTAAAAAATATATAATTAAATACATCTGTATGAACAAACACCTTAATGTGTCCATAATAAAAACCTTCCAAAGAGATTCCATGAGCAGCATCTTTAAGATGGAGATTTCCAAAATGATCCTAAGTTGAACTAAGATAAAGCCTTCTAAAATGATCAAACATTTTCAGTTTAGCTGTGAATGTTTCTGAAATATTAAACTTCAGCACTAGGAAAAAACCTCAAAATATTGGCGGCCTTGATCTTCAACAGTTTGGGACCTTTGATTATTATTACTGAAACAAAAAATTCTCTAACATGCAAATACTGTTTAGTTAAAAAAAAAGTGGTGTCTTCAATGAAGAGTGATAACTTATAACAACAGGGTATAATATGTTCAGAAGTCTATGATAAATACAACTGAATGTCATCATCTAAATGTTTTTTCAGTGCATAACCACAGGGAAACTGCCTCTTCAATAACAGTCTGATTCTGGACCATAGAAGGAGCATTGGCATTGACTTCAATGGGCATTGATGCAATCCTAAGATCAATTGGAGTGGAAGAAGTAAAACATCTGCCTAGTTACTGGCAGGTGACACCCCATACTAATACTCTGGCTAGAAGAGTCTCAGAGTGCAGCCACATACGCTGCAGAGGGCCCAATACCCACATGGCCCCGTGGCAGGCAAACGCAGCTGCCACACTGTGGGGGCAGTGCGGGGAGCTGGGCAGATGGCAGCCAGATGGGCGGCAGCTCTCCGATCTACTACCATGGCCGGGGTGAACCAAAGTGCTGGCCACAGAAGTGGGTGCCTGCCCCTGCCTCGCCTCCTTCCCCTGGTGCAACCAAAATCCTGCCCCTGCCTGTGTCATGGCTGCTCATGATGGGCGACAGTGCCTGCCACTTAAAGCCCTGCTGCAAAGCTGGCTGTGAGGTGGGGCAGAAGGGGCCTGGGCACACAGGCTCCCATGCCTTGGGAAGTCTTACCCCATTTGTTTATTTATTTATAAATAAATAAATTAAATTTGGGATAAGTCTGCTACACGACACATCTTTGGCCTTTTTGCTAGGACACATCACATAACAGTCAGCTGCTTGTCCCGCCATGCGGCGGGCCCAGGGAAACATCTGGCGGCTACACAATGCACTGCATCACATGGCCCAGGTGCCCAGTGTGGGTTTAGGCTGCCTAAGGCGTGGGAGCCTGCCCAAGGCATCTCATGTAGCTGCACTCTCAGAGTCCGCTATCATCCATGAAGAATAGATTACAATACCACAAAGTAGCCACTGGTATCCTACTAAGACTTATTAGAATCTTAGATGCTGCTCTGCTGCAGTGTGAGGAAGAACAAGTGTTTTCCTCTCCTGCTGCCTTCTGGGGAGCAGGTACTATGAAAATAAGTTTCAGATGAAGGAGTCTTTCACTAAAAAAGTTCTGGGTAAATGAGTGTCAAGACATGTGCTAGAAACCACTCAATAATCTGGAGCCTTCCTTATTTCAGACATGTCTTAGGTTGCCTGTAACTCTTAAACACACTGCATGCCTGTTATGGTAGATCGATCTCTTATCCAGAACTTCTCTAACACAGACAAAAAGTATGTCCCTGAGGTAGCTGGATAAGGGGGTTTCTACTGTACACAGCTTCTGAAACATTTTTAAAAATCTTGCTAGAGATCATATTTAGATTTTTCATCATATAAGAGCCTGATGTTAAGTTCAACACAAATCAGCAACTCCAAATTCCTGCATTACCTTACACTGGTGTACATCCAGTGTTATCCCCAGTGATTTCAGGATCTGGCTTGTGGTGCTTAATAAAAAGGAGCAATTTTGCTGCTTTCATATGTTTAAAAGGATTTTAATCTACATGAAGTGCAGGGCAAAAAAGGGACACAACTTTGGCACTTCCTCTTCACTCTATTTTTGGCCTCAGCTTTAAAGCTTTCATGATATCCATTTAAGGGCAAAAAGAAAAACAAGATTACACTGATGCCAATGGAGGTAACCATGCAACTAATATTACTTTACTCTGCCAGTGGCTGAAAAAAAGAATTGAAATTGGTAATATGTTGTAAAACTCCCTCCATCCTACCACATATGGCATGAACTGAGTGAACTAGCTTAGGCGACCTGCAGCTAATGTCTGAGAAATGTTAACCTTAAATCTGTATCTGCTGAAGACTCCTAGGATTAAATAAATAGTTCATGTAAATATTATGAAAACCTCTACTCCTTTCAGTAAGAATTTGTAGCCTAGTGTCTAACGTTTGCTTACATTCATTGCTTACATTAATTCCTCCTTGAATTTAAGTAAAAATAAAAAGGCAATGGCTCGTTTAATATGTCAGCAAGGATGACTTAATGACTCATCATCTGCATCTAACAAGTTCAATGCAAAGCTCTCAAGGGGTGTTTTTAGAGGAATGGGCTGCCCTGGTGCTGGATGCACCAGCTCGCTTCACGACCTAGGTGGCCCATCCATCTAAAGGCGCCTCGCCAGATGTTGGATTGGAGCAGTCTGTGCCTGCTCTGGAGCTGCCCTGCTGGTGGTGCCCAGTAACATCCCGGTGAACTGACGGCGAAGTGGGCTGTCCAGACCTATGGAACTGGCCCGAAGAGGAGCAGCAGTTCATCTCAAGTGCGAATCCATGCTGCTGCTCCACTTCCATCTGGCCGTTGGCCTGGGCAACCCCATAGCATTGCAGACGCTCTAGTCTGCAACTTTATGGTGGTGGTGGGGCTCTCCGCGGGCGGACCATGGACCAGATAACCTGCCGGGTCTGTCTGATCTGGACTCAGGTGGGGCTGGGAGCAGGTTGACACAGGGGTGCACCCCCAAGTAACTCTGGGGGTGGGCAGCCCTGCATCTGTCTTAAAATACCCACTGAATTGAATAACATGAGATCTGGGCCCTAGGTATTAGTCCTGTTCTCCCTACAGCAGGTCTCCCCAAACTTTAGTTGAGAGGCACTTTGCTTTCTGTCTTGGGCAAATGTCTCATTGATACCTCTTTGTACAGCTTATTGTGTGAAGCTTATTGTCAGGGACACATGTTCACTGCATTTTTCCCATTGGTGGTAATGGGGAAAACAGGGTGATAACAAACATGATGGAGGCCTCTATGGTCCATCTAAGTCAAAGACTTACCGTCATGTCTATTTCTGGCCCACCATACGTGGGCTTGATGCTACCCCGGCCCAGGTAGGCAACTGGCCTGGATGTGGTCCCCTGGAAGATCCAGGGCCAAGGGCCACCCAGACAGGCCAACATGGGCTATAGCAGGCTTATGCGACTGTTTGTGGTCCCATCTTTCCCACCGGGAAAGTGGTAGGCCTCGGCAGAGGAGGCCCACCAGGCTGACACAGGAACAGTGCCTGGGCAGGGGAGGCCCACCAGGCTTATTCAGAGAGACACCTGGCAGGGGAGGCCCTCCCAGACTTACTGAGACACTGCAGTGAGATTAAACATTTCCCAATAGGGTGAAACAGTTCCCATCTAGGATGTTATGGGGTTAGAGTCCCCTAGCACAAGACACTATTTATTTATAATAAAATGTGTATACCGCCCCCTCCTGCTAAAAGCATCTTGTGGTGGCTAACAACATGTTAAAAACAGATTAAAACAAATAACAAATACAATTAAAATTGAATAAAAAGCTGTTCAACCCCCTATCCCTCCCTAATCCACCCAACTCACCCCATCGCCCTCGGGAAAGGCATGGTGGAACAGCCAGGTCTTACATTGTCTACGAAAAGAGGGGAGGTCGGTGGTCAAGCGAACCTCCAACAGGAGGGAGTTCCATAGCCGTGGCACAGCCACAGAGAACACCCTCCTCAAGGTCGACACCTGGAGCCCCTCCTGCCCACCTTGCCACGGATGGGTTGTCCATTGCCTCTGGTTGCCGGCTGGGAGGGAGACACTGGGACCCCGAGTCCGACGAGGCCCCCAAGCTCCACGTTTCGCCGTGAGCCTCCCAACCATAATTGGAAGCAGCTGTCAGTGGGGAGGAGCTACGTTGCTGGGAGCTCTCAAAACTACTGCACCGCCTGGCGGAGTTGAGCCACTCCCGCCCACCTTGCCACGGACTGGTTGCCCATTGCCTCTGGTTGCCAGCTAGGAGGGAGACACTGGGACCCCAAGCCCGACGAGACCCCCAAGCTCCACGTTTCGCCGCGAGCCTCCCAACCAACATTGGAAGCAGCTGTCAGCGGGGAGGAGCTACGTTGCTGGGAGCTCTCAAAACTACTGCACCGCCCGGCGGAGTTGAGCCCCTCCTGCCCACCTTGCCATGGACTGGTTGCCCATTGCCTCTGGTTGCCGGCTAGGAGGGAGACACTGGGACCCCGAGCCCGACTCTGACGAGACCCCCAAGCTCCACGTTTTGCCGCGAGCCTCCCGACCATCATTGGAAGCAGCTGTCAGTGGGGAGGAGCTACGTTGCCGGGACCTCTCAAAACTACTGCACTGCCCGGCGGAGTTGAGCCCCTCCCGCCCACCTTGCCATGGACGGGTTGCCCATTGCCTCTGGTTGCCAGCTGGGAGGGAGACACTGGGATCTCGAGCCCAACGAGACCCCCAAGCTCCACGTTTCGCTGCGAGCCTCCTGACCATCATTGGAAGCAGCTGTCAGCGGGGAGGAGCTGGGGAAGCGCACCTAAGGGCTGTGCGCACAAGGGCGCACCCTTGTGCACGCGGCCGTAGGCGCCGGACTGGCGAGGACTCCCGTCGCGATATTCAATCTAGGAGGGTGGTTGTGTTTAGGTTCGGGGGTGGGATCGGAGAGTTTATTTGTAAATTTGTGTGATTTTATTTTCTATTCTTTGCCACTTTTTCTGTTAAGTAATTTACTCTTCCTGGAATAATGCCTAGGAAAGGCAAGAAGCTGGGGGTAACAACAAGGACACGAGCTAGACAACTACAGCTTACAGAATGTCTTGCCCTGGCAGTAGCCTCTTTGGGGCCTAAGCGGGATGGGCTTTCGCAAGAACCTTTGTGCTCCTCCACGAATGATCTTGCCGTAGGAGGAGTTCCTTTGCCAGCTGGCAGGAGCCCTCCTGTACCCCCCATGTTGCAGGGCCCCAGGATTTCGGGGGTTGGGATCTCCTGCGATGGCCTGGAGCTGCCAATGGTATCTAGGCCGGCCTTTCCGGATCCCTCATTGTTGAAGTGTGCCATGGCCTTTAAACAGCAGGGAGAGTGATGGCTAGCTATGGCTGCCAAATCCCAGGGGTACTCAGGGGCTGTTTCGGGTCTCTGGGTTTCTCCCATAGAGAAGAGAAATTGCTCTTCCCTAGACTTAATAGAAGAGATTGAGTCCCAGCTTCCAGCTCCTATGGCTGTGGAAGGGGACAATCCTTGGCCAACTTCCCGGTTAGGTGGGCAGGGGGATTTAGATTTAGAATTGCCAAGTGCACCCGATGAGATTTTGCCCCGTCTTTTGGACCAGGGTGGGGAGCTGTGGGGGACATCGAATACATCCAGGCAGGCCCACTTAGGAGAGGGGGGACCTTCTGAGGAGCCCACTGGTCTGTTATTTCCTCCCAGAGCTACTGGTTTGGGACCCCCTGAGGATCATGCTTCTTGTTTTTCTCAATATTCGGAGGAGTTAGATCTGCCCTTAAGTGGATCCACAGGGAGGGAGGGAGTCCCTTCTATCCTTATGGGCCATACTCTGGACCCAAGGGTTATTACTCCTGGGACCCTGAAGACTTGGGCTCAGGCCTGTTGTTGTTTCTCGCAGGTAGAAGCTCATAGCTAGAATCGAGGGGACTGAGTCTAAACTTCAGGACTTCCAGCAGCAGTTGAGTAGAATTATGGACTGCATGAATGATTTGAGAGGGAATAAGTCCGTA
Organism: Sphenodon punctatus; assembly: GCA_003113815.1. Taxonomy (NCBI): domain Eukaryota; kingdom Metazoa; phylum Chordata; class Lepidosauria; order Sphenodontia; family Sphenodontidae; genus Sphenodon; species Sphenodon punctatus. Next base: position 2,711,094 of record QEPC01004523.1, read on the forward strand.
CTGGTCCCCCAGAGAGTGGACCAGATGTCTCAAACATTCCCCTCATATGGTTCAGGCCCTTTTAGGGTTTCATCTTTGATGGCTAAGGATGATTGGGTAGTCACTCCCATAATTGATGCTCTGGCTTTTATAGTCTACCCGTTGCCATCTGGAGCATGCTCCCCCCCCCCCGGAGTCAAAATCTTGTATTGCACATCATATTTCTGTAATTTTGGGCTGTGATTTTTTGCCGTCCTATATAACTCGTTTTTTCTATTTGCCAGTTAGGGGTCGTGCTTTACGGGTAGTCATTTATTTTTCTTCATCTGGTATAGCAGATTGGCTTCTCTCTAGCGTCTATCTCCTCAGTCTATGTGGGGTTTATGTGGCTAAAGTTTATGCCAAAAAGGGAATAGTCCCATTGTTGCCCCAAGGTCTGTCTGCTACCTCAGTTCCTCAGGAGGGAAATTCCAATTTGTTTCAATTACATAGAAGGAAGTCAGGTTAACACCTGACTTCCTCCTACGTAATTGAAACAAATTGGAATTTCCCTCCTGAGGAACTGGATTGGATACTTCTAATGCCTGTGGGTTTAAAAATCTGGCTGAAACTGAAGCCCTGCCTGTTTCCCCTATTATTGCGGCTACGGTGCCATTTAAGCTGGACCACTCTCTTCTTAGGGTCTCTGCTTTGGTTAGTCCCAGGGTGCCCCTGCCTGTGGTGATAGCCTGTCAGACCTCGCTAGGGACCCAAGCAGATGGTCCATCTGTAGGCCAGGCTTCCGGAGCCTATTTACGCCCTAATGTTCTTTCATCAGTAACCCAGGTTGCCCAGCCTCAAGGTCCTATAGTTTTGAGTCCTGGTCTGGATAATCATGGGGTTGTCAAAAATAAGTTGGGTTTCCCTTGTAGAGGGGCTTCTATTTTTGAAGAGTTGATGGCTGTTGATCATGCATGTAGATCTATCGTTTGTGGGTCCACGGGCAATTCTAGTTGATTATATGTGGCAATCTTAGATTAAAAGCCTACGTGTTCCTTAGGGTTTATTTTTAGCAACTGTTTTATAGATTTATGTTTGATACAAGTAGGGCCTGAGATGGAATGTTCCCAGGGTCCTAGGTACTGGTTTACATGATTTGTATTTGTGTGTTTTGTTTAAGCAATGGCCTATGGCTAAGCTGCAATAAATTCATTCATTCATTCATTCAGGTCGACACCCGAGAAACCCGGGGGAATTCGAGGAAGGCACCCCCGGCCAACTGCAGGGGCCGATCCAGGACCTGGACGGTAAGGCGGTCCTGCAGGTAGGTGAGGCCCAGGCCATTTAGGGCTTTAAAGGTCAACACCAATACCTTGAATTGGGCCTGGAAGACTATTGGTAGCCAGTGCAGAGAAAGAAGCACTGGTGTAATGTGGTCTCGTCGGCCCATCCCCGTTAGGAGATGAGCCGCTGTGTTCTGCACCAGCTGCAGTCTCCAAACCAGCACCAAGGGTAGCCCCATGTAGAGTGCATTACAGTAGTCCAGTCTCGAGGTAATAAAAGCATGAACGATCGTGGCCAGATCAGAGTTCAAGACATATGGCCTAAGCCAACGTACCAGATGTAACTGGCGGAATGCCCCCTTCGCCACAACTGCCACCTGGACATCCAGGCAGAGCTGCAGATCCAGGAGCACCCCCAACTCCAAACCTGAGATACCAGGGGTGGATGGATCCCATCAATGATGGGGGTCACCACTCCCTCGGCTTTCCCCACAACCATCACTTCTCTCTTGTCGGGATTTAACTTCAGGTGGCTCTCCCTCATCCAATCCCCCACAGCTGCCAAACACTGGATAAGCACCGAGACTGCCGGGCCTGAAACATTCCCCTGTGGGGTGAAAAGTCCCCAATCAGAAGGCCATAGGGTTAGAGTCCCCTACAAGGGAACAGTACCCCTATAGATTGTACGGGGTTAGAGTCACAAGGAACTGTGGAAAGGTTGAAGTCCCCAAAGAGATTTATGATGTATGAGATTCCGTGGACTGGAAACGTTAATGAGAAGGAATGCTCAAAATAGCATTTGCACTTGTAACCGAGCATTCATTTTCTTTTTTTCTTTGCACACGACCTAGTTTTCATAAGCCTTGACTGCTGCAGAGAAAGTGAGCTATGCCCTGCCTCTGTTCTCTACTAAATATGTGAAGATAAGCTCCTTTCTGATTTTTGTTTTTACAAATGCTAAGTCTTTGGTAACTCCTGGAAAATGGAGCAAATGCTATGAACGTTATCAGCAACAAAAGCTAAAATCATGCACTAATTGCCATCCCTTTAACACTAAGAACAGAGTAGCCTCCCCAAGTGATTTGCTGAATGTGGAAGTGCTGTCTCAGGAGTCAGTACTGCTGACAGAACTAAACAGAACAAAAAAAGGCATTAATTCTGACAAGGGAGCACTGGAACTTCCAAGCTGCTAGTCCACTGCATACTCAGCCCCCAATATTTAGGGGGGAAAGTTTCAAAACTGCAAACAGCATCAAGCACCAAACTGCCACTGAAAACCACAATCCTCTCCACAAAAGCACATCTGATAATGAGCTACAGAGTGGGCCTTACCACAGAATGACCACTCTGGGTCCTGCTCTTTCTCGGGCCTTTTCAGTGGCCCCTGTGTTCACCAGGGTAGGCCGTAGGTGTCAAAATACAACCACCCTTAGGGCCCCACGGAGGTGTCCCCAATAGGGTGGAGGCCACCACAGCCCCTGCATTTTATCTTTGCTCTGGGCCCTGCAAATTCTATAGTCAGCTCTGATAATGTGTCATGAGATTAAGATACATTGTGGGTTCTTTCTTGTTTGCTTTTCCTTTTATGTCTTTGGGGTAGAATGAGTCCAATTTCTTTTTTATTTTATTTTTGTTTTTCGTTGTAGTCATGAGCTAGGAACTTTTCCTTGTAAAGGAAAGCTGAAATTCTTACATGCTTGTTTGGGCTTATGATTTGGAACTTTAAAGAAAGATACTATTACTGCAAGCCGTAGAAAGAAATGGCATCATCACTGTGAAAAACACAGTAAAATTAGTACTTACTCTGCAAATGTTTAAGCCATGTTGTACAGGTCCTTTCTCACTTTAGTTTCAAAGCACTTTTAAAAACAATTCCATACTGCAAACACTAGCTTACATTCTCCCTCCACGAGCATGAATATCTTTAATTAATTCTAATGGAAGATGTATGTACATATTGGGGTTCAAAAAGGAACTGGATAAGTTCTTAGAGGATAGGTCTATAAGTGGCTATTGTGGGGAATACTGAACTGAACATGAGGGAGGCTGGAGAGGCAGCCAAGGGACTCAGTTGTTTACTGTAAACAAAAGCACATGGTGACCATGCCGGTAGGCCGCCCAATGGAGTTTTCAAGCCTGACTTGGAGTTCAGAGGGTCCACTCTGAGCACCCTCGGGGGGTGGCCAGATGCTTCGGCCAGGTGGGGTTGATGCTGCTTAAATACTCTGGGCTTCGCAGAGATCGGGGTCAGACCCTGGGACTAAGGAAGCTGGAAGCTGCAGGAGGGAGCAGCTGAGTGTGGGGACCTGAGCTGGGGACTTGGAGCTTCAGCTTGGGGAGAGCTGGCTTGACTGGGTCTGGACCCCTCTTTCTGGGATAAATGGGGAGCGTCGCAAAGGAGGAACCACTGAACATAACATGAGACTGGTACCCTTTTGTTGTAAACTTGCTGATACTGTCTGTGTGCTATACTGTGCCTAGCCTCTTCCTCTATCCCCACTGTTAGTAAAGGGATGTGTTAAGCGGACTCCTGTGTTAGTCGGACCATTACTCCAAGTAGATACTTCTAGGGGACAGGGAATCTCTCACTCTTTGCCTGTACCCCCAGGGCAGTGGATTTCCCCACTCATCCTTAACCCCCAGGGGCCTGCCCAGCAAGGTGATTGCTGGCTGGTTGCAGGAGAGGCGTGGACCTGCCTGAGCACCAGGAAACATGGGACTAGGGGCCAATGAGGCAAGTGGGGGTCCATGACAGCTATTACCTGAGTTAGTAAAAGGCTGAGACCTCTGACTGCTGGAGCTGGGTGTTTCCTGATTAAACAGATCACCCTATTTTGACCTATTGTGCACTTTTCTAAAAGATTTGGGCATGTAGTTTTCAGTAATACTAATTAGGTATCTAGACCTCCTAGGTGGCTTTTAAAAATCTCAGTCTTGTTAATTCTAGTCTAATAAAACAAACTGGAAAGTAGGTAACAAAAATAAATATTTATTTGTATTATTTGCCTACCTGTGAATTGATGCTTAATGCTGCTTTTCGCCTTTTAATTTCCATGCTTATCAGTGGTAACACAAATCTTTAAGGATTCCCTCTTTATGGGTCCAATCCTCCAACTACTTACTCTGGAGCGGTCCTACTGACTCAAAGGAGATTCTGCAGTAAGTGGTTTAAGAATTGCAGTTCTTAAGCTATTTATTTGGTAAATTCTATAGAGCTAGTTATTGAAATTGTGTGGATTTAGTAACACAGACAAAAATGTAATTAATATAACTCATTAACGTGTCACTTTGCACTGTACAGGAGTCCTAAAATGGTACAATTACAGTCTGTTTCAAAGCCACTTATAACTGGCTCTGCTTAATTGCAAAAGGCCATCTGAATTATCTGGCCCTTCAAAGAGCAGTGAGAAGTTGTAAGGAGTCATAAAGCAATTATTTGATTCACTAGAATGTGTTCAGAAGTCTGAGACTTCTGGTGTCCAAAAAAATATCATTACAGGTATTAGAGAATACATTAGGATATAGCTCAGGGAATAGTGGGCCATAACTGTGACCTGTTGTGTAAGCCTCAAGATCCACGAGATCTTGGGTTCTCAGTTGCAGGTTAGGATGGTCACTACTCATTCCGGCCCTTTTTACACAGTCCACGGCTGCGTGGGGATGGGGGTGCACCATGGTCTATGTGCGGTGGGTCGGGGTAGGGGTCTGATGGGGTGCACACCCATTTCCATGCACAGAGGTGCCTCAATTTTTTCCATTGCCTCTGTGCGTGGGGATGTGTGTGCGTGGAAGCATGCACACCCACCCACTCCTGCGGGATTTACATGGGCGGCACCCACACTAGAACACCCAGGTGTTCTAGCGTGGGTGCCACCTGTGTAAAAAGGCCCTCTGTTGTGTTGACCACAGCTTTGGCTCAATAATTTATTGGAGAGAAGTAAATAGTGGTGTGCCCCAGGGATCTGTACTTGGACCAGTGTACTTGGACCAGTGTTGTTTAATGCATTAATGAATGATCTGGAAAAGAAAGTAAGTAGTGATCAAATTTGCAGATGACAAAGTTATTCAAGGTTGTTAAAACATGAGCGGACTGTGAAGAATTGCAGGAGGATCTTGCGAGACTAGGTGACTGGGTAGCTAAATGGCAAACGAAATTTAATGTGGACAAGTGCAAAGTGATGCATATAGGGAATAATAATCCAAACTATAAGTACACAGTGCTGTGTTCTAAATTTGGAGTTACCACTCAGGAAAAGGACCTTGGAGTCCTTGTGGACAATACAATGAAATCCTCAGCTCAGTGTACAGTGGTGATCAAAAAAGAAAACAGATTGTTAGGAATTATTCGTAAGGGAATAGAGAATAAAACTGAAAATATCATAATGCCTCTATATAAATCTATTGTTCAACTGCATCTTGAGTATTGTGTGCAGTTCTGGTCACCTCATCTGAAGAAAGATATAGTTGAAATAAAAAAGGTACAGAGAAGGGCAACAAAAATGATAAATGGTATGGAACAGTTCCCCTATGAGGAAAAGCTAGATAGGTTAGGGCTCTTCAGCTTGGAGAAAAGACGACAGAAGGGATATGATAGAAGTTTATAAAATCATGAGTAGTGTGGAATGAGTAAATAGAGAATCATTATTTGCCCTCTCAAATGCTACTAGGACAAGAGGACACCCCATGAAACTAACATGTAGCAGAATTAAAACAAATAAAAGAAAGCATTTTTCACTCAGTGCACAGTTAAGTTGTGGAATTTGTTGCTAGAAGAAGTGTTCAAAGAAAGTAATATAGCTGGGTTTAAAAAAGGATTGGACCAGTTTCTAGAAGATAGGTCCGTTAGCAGCTATTAGTTGAGTAGGTTTGGGGGAATGTAACCTTTGACTGTGGGAGCTGGGAGTGAACAACAGGGAACAGATCATTCTACTGTGACCTGTTGGGTACTTCTTCTGAGCAATCGAGGTTGGCCACTGCTGGAGACAGGTGCTGGGTTCGATGAACCATTGGTCTAACCCATTATGGCACTACTTATGGTCTTAATTTAACCTTTTAGACTAATTGGTGGGTTCAAGATGATGGTTCTCCGTTAAATTATGAACTACACCCTTACAAGACAATGACCGCTCCTGAGCATATGAGTTATTTTCTTTATTAAAAACATATATTCCCAATATAATATCAGCACACACATAAACAATCACACTAAGTATGGCCAAACACACAAGTAAACAAATTAGTCTTAAAACAGGATAGTGATTAAGTATATATGGAAAGTATTCAACAAAATCTAGGTTTAGTCCTAAAGAAGTTGAGCATTCTAAAGAAGTTACCTTTCCTTTTCATTAGTTATCAGAGAGAGACCAGCTCCCTAGGTGTTCAGACATGAAGAAAAAATAGAGATGGTACTGAACAATACAGAATACAATTAACAAATAAAACTCCACAAAACTGATTCAACTGATTATTAGTCATCTTCCTGACTGTAGTTTGTGTAATTTGTTTCATCAGTGTGGAGGTTGTTGTCTTCTGCTTCGTCATCTTCATGACATGTCATTGAAGTCTCATGATCTGTGTACGTTACAGCTTCAAGATATTGGGGCACTTGATCCTCCTCAAACCACTTGGGCGTGCACTTCTGGTTTTCAATGTTCCATCCATGGTCTTGTGGTTTACACAACAGAGGCTCACTTCATGTAGCTTAGTTCTAGATTCCACAAACAGAATTAGTCCGCAGTATTTTCAGCTGGATGACACACTTACATGGTGGTATAGTACTTCCATTTGTTCCTTTGATCTTGTTCAGGGGATATCATCTTTTGCAGTGGTGGCTGATGGACTTTTAGGTTGGTGGGGCGGTGGGCAGGGCAAGCATTAAAATTTTGCACTGACATGATATATACACACCAACACATATACACACCAACACATATACATTGTATATATTCCCTTATGTTTAATTCCGCAGAATGGTTACAGTGCTCAGCATTATATTGCGGAAACAGCAGGAATTTTCTGCATTGAACTGTATCCCTCACAAACCAGGGAAATTCACAAATAAAAAACCTGTTGGTTTAAGGAAGAAGTTAAGGCAGTTACAAATTGAATCATGCAACAAAAACCATGGAAACTGTAAGTTAAGGCTCCTGTCTTAACTTCCGTGCCATTTGAGCAGTACAGTCTCAAAATTTCAGGGAAAGAGGAAAGAGGCAGCGGAACATCCAAGAAGCAGGAATGTGGTGAAATGCTATGACTGGTTTTAATGTGATCCTTTCAGTTTTGTGAAGCACTTTTTCCAAGAGGAACTTTGTCATTATACCGCACCTTCCTCCTGTCATTCCAGCCACTTCCTTGTTCCTCCCTGTCATTATACTCAGTTAGTTTGGTACCTAATCCTTGGTCCTCATTCCACTCAGTTTCGTCAGTGCCTTCCTTATTATTTCACATAAACCTTCATGTCTTTACAATCACATAAATAGATGTGTGCAGTGCCTCCTTGGTCCTTTCTTTCTCAGCCCCAATCCTCTTCCTTTGCAGGTCAGAAGCAACAATGAAGGTGTGGATACTGGTGTCTAAATACTTAATTAGAATGTTCATTTGGATAAAAATGGGAATTAATAAAATGGGAGGGACAGGGAGGAGCAAATTTCAAACGCATCAGCATGGAAGTCTGTAAAATGACAGGAGCCATGTTATGACAACCCAGTAAAATGACAACGTCCGCCTTGAGAGAAGTGATTCACAAAACTGAAAGAATCATATGCTGGGCTTCCACATAATATGAGGACTTGCAGTTTTTGTCTGCATTCAGGGGTTAAATCAGTGTTGCATATTTTACTTGACTGTAGTCTTTACAAGGATATCCGCTCGAAGTTCCTTGAGCCTATAATAGCTAATGTAGAGTCTTGTTCCCATCTACAGGTTATAATACTGTTGTTGGGTGATTCTGTTCTGGAAATATCGGCTCAAGTGGCGAAATTTTGTGTGGCTGCAATTATTAGAAGTAGATTGGCACGGGAGGGGAAGTTAAATTAAATTAATTTAACTTAATTTTAACTTAAAATTTTTATATATGACAACACTGTATTATAGTTTTATAATTTTATTTCTCTTGTATGTTTTGGTATATTTTGTTCATGTGACGGCTTATGCCTATAACATTAAAGTTGATGATGATGATGACTGATGAATCACATAAAAACCACTTCTAACGTTCCACTCACTTTTCATGGTACCTTCCTTATTATTTCACATGCTCCTTGGTGTCTACTTGGCGAGGTACATGATATTGCAAGGTGGTAAATCAGTTGGGAATCTGCCTCTTCATGAGTGCATTTCAAGAAGCCATCTTCACTGCATTGCATGCTACCATCCACAGTATGGAAAATATAACACACAGAAAATATAACACTCGTCATTCAGCGTTGCATGCAATACTTTGGGACCAATAATATAGACATATTTATCAGACATCCATGCTTTCACTAGAAATTGTACCAGGGCTTCTTTGAAGTTGTCACAACGTTGCAATGAATTCGGAAGATGGTCTCATTTCTGCTCCTGAAATTGCATACTGTTGGTCATGGCAGCTACAACTGGCTGTTCTGTCTTGTTCAGGGTCTTTTACTGATGGGAGTATCTGTCCTGTTGAAAACAATGTGTACATCACTGCTACTCATCTTGCTAAGTTTTACAAGAAGGTGTCTTGCAATGTCTCCAAGTGTTGGTGGAAGCTCACCAAGGGTATGAAGAAGGAACATTCCATCAACTAACATGAAATCTATGGCAGGTAGTTCTTGACTGTCAATTCTGCTTTCAAGTGTCCTCAGGAGAACTGACTTCTCAGTTGAAATCATGGTTGCATCCAAGTAACGCAGAGCATGTGTCGATGGGGTTAGGGTATATGAACAACATCTGCATATCAGTCCCCACCCCACCCCACCCCTCCCCAGTGCTAGGTACAGGAGCTGTCTCATCAAATCTCTTTCCATCTTGGCTTCAACAATCTTTCCATCATCTTGGTTTTTTTATGCTGCTCCTTCAGATGCAAAGGTACTTATTTTACACCTTTTAATTGGTTCGTTGAAGCATACTGGATTCTCATAGCACTGTTCAAAGAAGCTGTAACAAACTTAATTTCTTTTGTGAAACATATTCAACAGGAAATCAGCTGTAGTGGCTGATGCAGCTTTCCCAGAACTAATGTTGCCATACTGGGTCAGACCAATGGTCCATCTAGCCCAGCATCCTGTCTCCAACAGTGGCCAATCACGGTGGTTTGGGAGACGCACCCAACAGGTCACAATGGGGGATCCATTCCCTGTTGTTTCCCCCCAGCTCCTGTCATGTTCCCTGATCCTGTCTGGCTAATAGCTGCTAATGTACCTATCTTCCAGAAACTTATCCAAACCTCTGTTGAACTCAGCTATAGTACTGGCCTTTACCACAGCCTCTGGAAGTAGATTCCACAACCCAATTATATGCTGAATGAAAAAATATTTTCTTTTATTTGTTTTAAACTTGCCACCCATGAGTTTCATGGAGTGTCCCCTAGTTCTAGTACTAGCACTGAACAACAGTGAAGGTTCGATGTTTCCATCAAATGGACCTAGACCTAGACTGTGTTCAATGATGTTGTTTAACTGTGCATGATCTTTTCTCATGTTGGCAGGTTGCAGTTCAGCAGTAACGTCTTCCATTTGTGGAGCCCAAGTTCTTCATACACATTGCTCAAAATGCTTGTTCTGATGAAATGGTTTCATACCTATCTTTGCCTGGCAGATATTGAGTTGGTGAATGCTGAAATTCCTATTAGACGACTTGCAGCATTAGCATAGACTGTCTGCTCCAACATCGTGTTGATGGAAGATGTTGAAAAATGCTTTCCTGTTCAATATATGGACAGAGCTTTGAAGTCATTTGTAATGCCAGGGTGAGTTGTCTTCATTTTCAATATGTTGTCTTGCAGTCAGACAAGCCATCTTGCATAGTTCAGCTGACTGAAGACAAAGAACAAGGTGGACATTAGACCAAGGCAATACAGGGTGTTTTCAGACGTTACGGGGCCACTTGGCCCCGTACCGAAAACAACCCTTTCATTCCCCGCCGGGGTCACCCCGTCACGCCATATCAGACATGCCGGGGGGATCCCGGCAGGGAATCTGGGAGGGGGCGGGGCCGCGCAGCGCAACGTGCGGCCGCACGGCCCTGCCCCCTCCACGCACCCCGCCGCCTGCCCTCCAGGGAGACGGGCGGGCGGCGGGGCCACTGCGGCCGCCGCGTCAGGCCGGATGTGCCATGGCCCGGGATCCCGCCGGGGATCCCGGGCGGTGGCAACCGGCCAGATGTTACTTTTTTTTGGTCCCCGCTGGGGATCTTTTTGACCACGCTTCCCGGGACATTCCCCCGGCTAGCCCGGGAAGCGTGGTTCAAATTGACCCCATGCGGGTATTGACCGTGGCGAACATCTGGCGGCCGCCAAACAGACGTTCGAG
>QEPC01004523.1:2735193-2750329 GCA_003113815.1 Sphenodon punctatus
GGGAGGGGGAGGGATATTTCATTGGTTTCAATGGGGACACAGCGCCCCATTGAAACCAATGAATTAAATCCGGTACCGGTATACCGGATTTAATCCGGGAATCCGGTTTTCCTAGAACCGGTAACCGGTAAATCCGGTAGCCGGTAATGGGCCCGGGGTCCCACCCCTAGAAATTATACTGTAGTATTATTTTCCTTTTTGCCACTGGAAAGCTGAAACGTAAGGTACTGCACATGTAATGCTATCCACTCATTACATGAATTTTCTGTTACATGTGTTCTCACAAAAAGGGTGGGCTAAATTTTTGTATGGGGGTATTTTAAAATTGTTTTAAATATCTGTGTGGATTTTTATATTGTGATTGCTTATTTTATGTTGGAAGCCGCCCCAAGATGCCGTAGACATAGGGCGTGGCATATAAATGGAATTAAATAAATAAAAATAATAATAAATAAAAACACAACCTCTTACAGGAAAGACATGTGCTGGAAACTCCTTGGAATTACTCCACATCTTTCCTGATGCATGGCCAATGCTACCTGTAGATATGTGCAGTGGTTCATTATCATTCAAGAAACCAAGGACATAGAAATTTGTGAAGACATGTTGCAGAGCCACTCTAGCTCCTTCAAGCATCCATGGTAGCTCTTGAATTATTTCTGGATCTCCAGATAAATAAGTCCCAGGCCATGCTGTGAATGTTATTTTGTTGTTGTGCTGTGTCCATAATGGAAGGATTTGGACCTTCTACAAGAACTACTAGCAAAGCATATTTTGTCCCTTCTCTTCAAGAGAGCCGATGAGTCTATGTTACAAAACTACACCAAAGACTGACCGGCGAGGGTATTATCGGCAACAAGCACAGATTAAGGATGGGTCATGTGGATCAAAGAACCACCACCACGACCATGCCAACACAACTGGCCGATGAGCATAATGTGGGCATCAAGTGGGGGTAAAGACAGAGGTCAAGAGGACCAAGAAACAATCACTGTGATCATCATACCAAATAAAGACAGTACCCAAGAGGACTGCTCTATGTAAGGCATCATAAGCTCAAGCTGTGCTGCCCCAACTCTCCAATCCTTCTGCTACTACAGTGCTTTAGAGACTTTAATGCACTAACATTAAGACTTTGACATTATATTTCATGTTTAATAAAATGAGTAATTTAGTTCTATATTTTTCTCATGCATTGTTGTGAGTACATCGGAGTGGAATGAGGAGTGGAGGGTGAATGCTGGGGTTGGGAAAATTGGCCGTTGCAGCTGGTAATGATACACAGACATGGAAGAAATGCTTTCAGCTCCCTTATCCCAGAAAACAATGTGAGCAGATGCACACTGCGCAGGAAGCCACTTTGCACAGGGTGATATCATCCAGGGAATAGGCTGTGAGGGGTGACATCCAGATAGCCACTCAAACATGCAAGCACTTGAATGTGTATATAACTAGCTACAGGGATTCAGTGGTGTCATTACAAGCAGCAAACATGGCTGAATGCGTGCGAAGCATTATGTGTGGTAACACCCACAGAGTGATTAAATGGCCTGGTCAAAGCCACACAGGAGGTCTGTGACAGATTTCAGATCTCCTTAGCCCCAGTTCAGAACCTACTACAGAATCACACCTGTACACCATGTAGTCCTACCAAAGTCTGGAGTTGCCTGTGATCAGAAGATGTATGAGAATAAAAGCAAAGGTGTGGGTACAGTGGGTTGAGTCAACATATATTTCTTACTCTTTCAGTTATTTTAAAGCAGGGGAGGGGAACCTTTTCCCTTCCACTTTGAAAATTAGTACAAGCTCCAAGGACCGCAAAGAAGCTAGGGTTAGGGGTGCTTAAGTGGTGCACTTGGGAAAGGAAAAGGAGGGTCTGGTCCCTGGATCCATCTCTTATCTTTGTGTGTATGCCTTCCTCACTTCTCCCTTTACTCTTTCAGGAACTGGAGCTCACTCTTTCAGGAACTGGATCCATAGGCCAGATTCAGGAGCTATCTTGTGGATTTCCCCCTCCAAGCTACTTGTGTTGGGACCCACCCCTTTACTTTCACTCTTATCTCTATTGCTGCAGGATATATGGATTTACCCTCCTATTGGGGGAGGATAAATGCATTTTTCAGGAAAAAGAACTTTTCTGTATACATCCATCCCCCCATAGTCTTGAGAAGACCATGGGAGTCCAAGGGACAGGATTTCAGTCTAATATGAAAGTGACACACAACTCCTCTTCCCCCAATAGCATACCATCCAACTAGCCAGATGGGTCGCCAGTAGAGCTGAAACGGGTACTAAATTTAGGACCCACAGATAATACTTGCTTTTTCAGATATCACACTGGGTTACCTGGGCATCAATCGGGTACCCGGATACCCCCCAAAATGGGTACTTCCAGTATCAATTTTTCAATTTACTGATTCCCAGTCGGTATACCAATCAGCATATCAAGTTGGTCAATTTTTAACCTCAAAATTGGCATGAAACTGTTTCAGGAGGGGCGGGGTATAAATGTGGACAAATTTAATAAATAAATAAATAAATATGAAAAGTTTTTTTAAAAAGTGACCGGAAGTAGTTTCCTGGGACCGGAAAGTTCATTTTCTGGGATGGAAAACCAGTATTTTAAGAAGAAAAAATTAAGAAGAAAAAAATAAAATAAAAAAACCTAAAAAAAATTTGAAACTGGAAGTAGTTTTCCAGGACCTGAAGTTGCCAAAAAATTGTTGGAACTTCACGGATAAATAGATGTTGGGAGTCAGTATATCAACAAAAATGAACAACAATGCCAAAAAATCAGTTCCAGAAGTCGACATTCTGGGACCAGAAGTTAACATTTTGGGACATTGGGTACCTGATAGGATCATAATCGGGTACCACATGGTACTCGACCATTACCGAATTGAATTGGGTACCAGAAATTCAATGGGTTACCAAATTTTGTGGATACCCTCTTTCAGCTCTAGTTACCAGTGGTAGCTGAGACTGAGAAAGAAGCAATTTACCCCAAGATTTGAACTCAGGACTTCCAGCTCCAAGCCTAAGGTTCTTTCCACTGGACCCCTCTCTCGTTCACGCATACACTTGAATCACAACACAAGAAAAAGAATAATTTGCTCTCAGTTCCATTACTACATTGTTAAATAGAATATAATTTGGCGCTTTGGAGGGATGATTAAATGGTGCTGGTTTTTTGTTTTTTTCAAATTAACAACCAATATCATAAGTTGTCTGAGAACTCTAGCCTATTGTTTTGCTGATTAACTAACTAGGAGTTATGCATGGCTTTTTTGAGGAGCTAAATATTTCAGTATGGCCTGTCTTAGAGCCATGATATATGTACATAATCCAAAGTATTAGACAGCAAACTAACAGCTAGATTTTGCTTTTGGTTACACTAACACAATTTCACTGACTTAAGTGAGATAACGGGCTAAACGTGCAAAATGTTCACTGCTTTCAAAGGGAGATGTGTGCACACGTCCCAAGACAAACTCCCACCCTAAATTGTTGTCCCTGGATAATATTTCATGCTACCTGGTCACATTTTAGTCTGCACAATGCATTTTTGTCTTTGGACTCTAAAAATAGTCCATGTGTTAATTAAGAAAAACACACCGTGACAAAAAACAACAAAAGCAAAGAAATGTGAAAGCTCTTTTACATAGACAACAGCTCCATTAGCATCTTTTCTAGTTATGAAAAGGAGGATTAATAAGTCCAAAATAATGTGAACAGTTTTCTCCATTGATCAGTGTAAACCAACAGTCATTTGTTTTGTTTTTCAGTCAACAAAATCTACCTTTTATTAGGGTAGTTGGGAAATTGCCACGGGGTGTTTTTTTAATAACATGATTATAGACCAAAAATGGCTCAATATATTTTCATCTTATCTGTTCCATAAGTAAATAGACTGACGGAATTTCTGTCTTATTTTATTGACCAGAATAAGGCTTTGATTTTGCATAGACTTTAATCTATTGTTATTTATAATTTTATATAGCACATTCAGTGTTCAAAGTGCTTTAAACCCTTATCTAGTTCACCCTCACAACAAACCTATGAAGTAGGTCATTGTTGTTCCCATTTTACAGATAGGATACTGAGACTTACGGTAATTTCAGACGTTACGAGATCACAGGGTGATTTCAGACGTTATGCCAGTACGGTCAACCACGGTGAATCCCCCAATGGGGACTGTGATGGCGTAACATCTGTTAGGTCGCAAAGTGATTCCCGCCAGATGTTCACCCCCAGCGGGAATCGCTTTGACCACGCTTTCGGAGGTCCAGCTGGCCATAATTTTTTGCCCAACAGACGTGACGTTACCATGATCAACCACGGTGGGATTCACCGTGGTTGACTGTGGTAACGTCACGTCTGCTCCTGGACCACAGCCCGGAACCGGTGGCCGTGCCCGCCGCTGATTCTGGGCCGTAGTCAATACCCTGGGGGGGAGGGGGCGGGTGCTGCGGCTGCATTGTGGCAGGCACAGGCCGCTGTGCCTGCCCATCTCCCAGAGGGCGGGTGGCCTCGGGAGCGTGTGGGGGTGGGGATGTGCGGCCGCATGTTGCGCAGTGCAGCCCCGCCCCCTCCCCCAATTCCCCTACGGAATCGACTGGCATGTCTGTTGACGGGCTGTTTTGATTCCAGAGGGGAATCAAATGGTGATTCCATGCCGGGGCCAATGGGTGCCCCGGCACATCTGAAATCACCCACAGTCAACCACGCTGAACCACACACAACCCCCCAGCATGGCCAATGAGCCCTAAACGTCTGTTCAGCGGCATCCAGATGTTCACCCCAGTCAATCACTGTTAGGGGCCAAAGTCAACCATGGTTCTGGAGCTTGGGATGGGACCACCTCCAGAACCGTGGTCAATGTAATTTCCACCGGGAATCAGCCAAAAGTAATGTCAGAATGGTAATCGACAGGCGTGATCACACACAACAATCCCTAGCCATGGTGAATGCACGAAGTGTCGCTGCCAGGCAACGACCAACAAACAGAACAAGGAGGGATATTTAAAGGGCACACAGCACCAGGGGAATGTGGACGCCAATCAGGAAGGGAGAGGAGAGACACTGAAATGGAGGAAGAGCAGCAGCACCTGCAGGAGCCACAGAAAGCCACCCCACAGGGGAACACCGAACAGGGGACAGAGGCCCCCCGCAAACAGGTAAGGAGACCACAACGGGTGGGGGGACAGACAGGGGTGGAATAGATGCAAGCAGGCACAGAGGGAGGGCGGGAGGTGGGGGCCGGAACAGAAAGAGCACAGGACTCACCCATCCCCATGTCCACCCCACAGACCAGCAAGAGAGTCCAAGCCCTAGAACCCCCACAGGACATCAGCAGGGAGGAGGCAGAGGAGGAGGAGGAGGCGGCACCAGAGCCGGAGGGGGCACCAGGGAAATAGGTACAAGAGAGGGGTACAGTGGGGATACAAGGAGACACGGGACTTCATAAAGATCTGGGGGTCCCTAAAAAACCAGATAGAGCTGGCAGTCAACAAGAGGAATGAGCACGTCTTCAATCAGATTGTCAGGGAAATGGAACGGGCAGGATACCAAAGATCGGCAACACAATGCAGGTCCAAGGTGAAGGAATTAAAGAGGAGGTACAAGAACATAAAGGACAATAATGAGACGTCATGGATGGGAGGGACAAGGGGGAAGTTACACAAGCACCCCAAAGACACACCACCACGTCCATTTCCACACAGGTCCACAACCACACCAGCAGGAGTAACAGGCAGACGAGGAGGCGGAGGGGGAGCAGCAGCAGCAGCGGTAGCGGGAGCAGCAAGGTGAGCAGACAGGGGGGATCCCAGCCCTAGAGGTGAATGAACGGGTCTAGCCCAAGAGGGAGTGGATGGGAATGTGCACATGGGGGGGAATGGGAAGCACAGCTGCAGGAAGGGAAGCCAAGGATAAACATGAGGAAACAAGGGAGGGGTCACGGCACACAGCTACATGTAGGGAGGGGACCACCGAAGAGAACGGGGGACAGCAGGGATGGGATCCCAGCCCCCCCCAACACCATCCTGGGAAGGTACAGGTGCAGCTAACGGGAGTCCCACCTAACATATCCAACCTATATCCCACAGAGCCACAGACTGGCAGGCAGCCCAGCTATGACCAAAACCTGTTCCACCGGCCCAGAGGATGCGTGAGCACAGGGCATGTGTATGCCACCACTGGGAGGACCTTGCTGAGGAGATCCTGCAAATGAGCACACAGCAGGGGGAGGCCATGATAGCATCAATTGACAAGGTGGAGGCTGCCACCGACAGCTAGGAGCTCCAGAGGGTCCGCCCAATAGTATACATATCATCGATACTTTCAGCATAACAACACTAAAAGCTGATCAGCAAGATGATCACCAAATGGGGACTCAAGGAAAGAAGATGGGGGTTAGGCCCCAAAATTTACAATTGGGCTCCCCAGTAGTAATTAGTGAACATGATACATTAGGAGATCATGTGATTCCGCTTATGATAGCTCAAGATGCTAAGCAGACATATGTGTCAGAGTTAGAGAACAATGAAGGAAAGACTGAGATTCAGGATTGACAGATGGGGACCCCCAAGGTCCAACCGATTTAGTTATATCGGAGGGGAACTGGGGAGACTCCGCATTTATATCCTGTAAATCTATCTGCCCTTAATAATAATTCTTTGCCCTCAACTGAATATGGGGAGGGGTAGATTAATTTGGGTAAGAATATCCAGGGTAAGGTAACTGAAATCCTCCCATGGAATATCTATGGGCATAAAGCCAAATCTCAGGATTTGGACTGGATCGCTTTTGTGAGTCAATACGACTTTGTTTTCTTCCAGGAAACATGGCTTGCGGAAAATGAAGATTTTTTTGTCCAAAGTTACCAAATTTACTCTAGCCCAGGGGTAAGGCACTCTATCAAGGGCCGGGTATCTGGAGGTTTAGTCGTAATGATTAGGGATGAATACGCTAAATCCTACAAATCCTTGGCATCCCATAGGCAAGAATTTCAGGTAAGCTTATGGGAGCCATTTCGAGGAGAGCAGTTAATTTTTTTAAAATTTATATATTCCTCCAGACTCTTCTAGCTATTATAGCTCCGACGTATGGGAGGAGCTGGAAAGGTTTATAGATCAAATAGAGAGGACCAATCCCCTGGCAATTTTGGTGATCCTTAGGAAATGGAATGCTAGAACTGGGCAAGAAAGGAGTGTGAACCCGGAGGACAATCTTGCAGTAAGTGAGGTAACATCAACTAAACGATCTAGAGACCAGTTCTTTTGGGGAGGTTTCAGAGTAGCCCATACGAAGAGAGGTTCTGCCCTTGTAGCAATCTTGAAATCGAGGTTTTGCAACACATTATCTTTAGATGTACCTTTTATGCTGATATACGGTATGTTTGGTTATATCCATTGTGCTTGGACAAAGAGTTTGTGCCCATAGAACAAAAAATGGTACTTCTTCTTTCATCAGATAATGAAACAACTATGCATGCGGTAACCTCCTTTGCATTGTTGGCGGCAAGAACTCGTAAAGTTAAGGCTCAAACTGTTTAATCAATTTGATTGGAGTTTGTATTGCCCTGCTTAGCTGTTATCCATGTACCCTTTTGGGCTAAAATGTGATTCCCTCTTATTATTGTTAATTCTTTTTACAGTTAATTGTGTGAACTAATTCATTTGAATGGCTCTGCAATTTTTATTATTTTTATATTTATGTTGTCTATGTAGTTTGTGTTGTACAATATGTTCTATGTTGGGTCATGATTGTTGTGTTGTACAATATGTTCTATGTTGGGTCATGATGTAAGTCCGTACTCGCAATAAATTGATTGATTGATTGATTGATTGAGTTTCCTCTGGATTTTTATTGGGCTTGTAGGGCTTTGGGGGTAGGTGGTGTGGGCTTATTTTTGTGTGGCTTGGGTTTTTTTCTGTTGAGTTATTTTGGTTTTTGTGCTTTGGATTGATGTAGAATTGCTGGGAGGGCTCGTTTTTGTGCAAGATAATATCTTTGGTTGGCTATGCATTTGAGGCTTGTACTTTGGCATACGTTTCACTTGGGCAACCATGTTGGTGCTTTTTAGTGTGGTGTGGTGGTGTTTCTGTTTTTTTTATTAAGGTTTTAAAATAATTAAGCTTCACACATGCGCATGACCAACATGGCTGCCCAAGCAACACGGTCTTGTGCAAGTGCAGTTATTTTGTCAGCTGTGACTGGCTGTAAAGAATACACCTCACAATACTGAGAGGAGTGGGTGGTATGAGCCAAAGAGAATGGACTGGTTGATGAGAGAACATTGATTGCTTACCGAGGGTTAACTGGGATGGGAGGGAGACATTGCATTACTTTGTAAAGTGCCAGGTACACTGCTGGCGCTATATAAATGTTTGTTAATAATATAATAATAATAATACAAGTAGCAGGACCCTACTGGCCAATTGGCAAATGTTTGGTTGGACTGTCCCGCAACTTGTAGGGCACAAGGACAAAACGCAGACTGAAGTCTCACTCTGGTGAGAGAGACGTGGGGGAGTAGTTCAGAGGGATTGTGTGGGTGAAGGGTTACTTATTTGTAAGTTGGGGTGTATTTGAAAGTTGAGTCCCACAACATTCTGGGATCAGTGTGTGGGGGGAAGGCGGAGGGAAGTAGAGAGAAAGACAAAAAGAAGTAAGTAAGTACTGATTGACTGGTGCCTATAGAGGACATTACAAGCTGTCTGAGATGGAGATGGAGATGGAGTGCCTGACCAAAAAAAACAACTTATATACTATTTGGGTCACATTGAATGAAAGTGGCTCCTCTACTGGAAAACGTGCTGTATGAGCTGCATCGCAATTTGCATGGCACATGGGCAAAAGGTGGCTGCAGGGTCCTGCAAGTTGCAGAACACAGATTCTGTGAGTTGTGTGGCACAGTGAAGCTGCTGTTGAATCCTACACATTAACCAGTTGTCTACCTTGAAAGTATTCTGCCACTACAGACAGAGACCCAAGTGTTTCCCAACTTCCACAAGAACATCCATTCCCCCAAAGCATACACAAAATTGAATCCTACACATATGTGTCTCGTTTACGGGGAATGGTTGTACATGGGTCACATAAGTACAAGTGGCGGAACACTTTGAAACTAGTCAATTGGTTAATGTGTAGGGTTCCACACTACCTTTGCAGTGTCCCGCAACTCACAGGGCACATGAAGAAAACTTCCCTGTAAGTTGTAGGAAGTTTTGGTGCTGTCTAAATTGCAACCACTCATCACTTTGTACTGACAACTGACAATGAAAATTGTCAGAATCCGATTGGTAAGTTGCCATTAGGATACATGGGCAGAACATGCATGGGAAATGTAATAATGCCCTGTGCGTGGGCTGCTCTAATTTTTGAGAAATGCTATCCGCATTTCTGTGTCATTAGTGCCGGTTGCTGCTCGTGTGGGAAATATTTGCCTTTCTTGCTGGTCTTGGAATTCATCCTCTAACAAAACTGAACACGTCTGCTGCAGCTCTCAAGGTAAGAGAACCCATACATAAAGAGGGGTGTGTATTTCCAATCAAGAAGTAGAGGGGACTGAAGGGGGATGTGAATAGTTCTGAGAGTTCTGCAAGACTCATACCAAAAAAGAGGTGGTACATTTTCTATATGGTATACTCATATCAACAAACTTTCTTTACAAACAGAAGTTTCTGTAATAGCAAAAAAACAAGAGTCATGGGAAAATCCCAGGGACAGAAATGGAAGGGGAGGAAGCAGGTGAGCATAGCAAGAAAAGAGCACTAAAACAAAAAGTTGAAAGTGACCATGAGGAACAGAAAATCTGTCCTGCAAAGGACAAACTGTAGGCTATTGTCAGGCGCTCCTACCAGGGACAGGGTTCCACATGGGGGAGACTTCCAGTACGGGAGGACACAGGAGACCCAGGACAGCCACGGCCTGCATCTCCACAGGCACTGGGCCCGACGCAGTCACAGGCGGATGCTTCTGCCCCCCCGCAAGAGACACAAGCCATTCCAGAGGAGCAGAGAGCTGCGTTGATGCCGCCAAGAACAGGCGCATGCGCAGTAGTGCAGAGGCCCCCAGGTGCTCAGAGCACCTGCGCAAACAGGCACAGCTGGGAGGATCAGGTTAGGGCTATAAAGACAATTCACTGGCGTTTCAAGACGCCGGTAATCAGAACTTGCTCCTGAGAAACTGGCCCCGCAGTGTTGGTTGGTGTACAGAATCCTGTTGAATTCCCTAAACGAAGGTGTGCAAGGTGTGTGCGTGGCTGAGACCTCGTGTTTCCTCCCCCGATCTGTGGGTGTCCCCTATTCTTGAGCGTGCAGTGTAGGTGTGTAGGCTTAAGGTGTCCTCCCTGTACTCGTGCCCCTTCTTGTGTGTTACCCCTGGGTCCCTCATGGATTTTCTACCACCTCACTTCAGTCTATGGGTGAGTGGTGCGTTGGGTGTGTGGATCTGGAGCTCTACTGATTCCCGGGTCCAGTGATGATCTAGGCTCGATCCTGCAAAGGGTCATGGTCACCTTAGATTCTGAGGGCTTTTTTACACCACCAGGTCTTGCTGGTAGAAGCCAAGGGATCCCAATCCTTGCCTTCCTTCCCTCTTCCCTTCCTGCAACCCACAGCTATAAAGGAACAGAAAGAAATTGATCAAATGTGGCAAACCTACATTATCGATCAAGAAATTTACGATGTCATGTTACAGTGGGAGAAAAACTATAAAGCCTAAATGAGGAGCAAAATGAAAAAAGAGAGGAGACATTATTTTACAGTTAACTTAATGACTCAAAATGTGTAATAAATAAAATATAATTTTGCCATATAATTCTCCTATTATTGTGTAACATGTTTGTGAAAAACATGTGAAGTTGATTGTTGGAAGGGAAATGCCAGAGGTTGGTGTACATTTGGAAGTTGTGTCACACAACATTCAGGGGTCACTGTGGGGGGCCAGAAATGCAGAAAATAGGTGCTTGCGGAAGGGCTAGAGTGCGTAACAAAAAAAGGAAAACTTTAGAAATAGGCAAAAGAGGTGTCTGTGCAGAACATTACCAGCTGTTT
Source organism: Sphenodon punctatus (assembly GCA_003113815.1). NCBI lineage: Eukaryota > Metazoa > Chordata > Lepidosauria > Sphenodontia > Sphenodontidae > Sphenodon > Sphenodon punctatus. The sequence continues at coordinate 2,746,254 of QEPC01004523.1, forward strand.
GAGCTGGAACTGGAGTGCATGGGGGGAAAAACCTTTTAATCTCCCGCAGACACAATGCCAGCGCTGGAGGTGGAGTGCGTGGCAAATAAATAAATAAATATATATATATGTAAATAAATAAAAATTGGCAACAGATTGGAGAAAGACTAAAGTCTCAGGTGGGCAACATGTTAATGTGCGGGTTTGGACAGCATTGCAATTTGCACAGCACTCAGCTAAAAGGTGTCTGCAGTGTCCCGCAAATTTGTATATGTTTTGGGTGAGCAGATGTTCTTGCGGAAGTTGGGAAACGTCGGTCTCTGTCTGTAGTGGCGGAATACTTTGAAGGTAGTCAAGCTGTAATGTGTAGGATTCAACAGCAGCTTTGCTGTGTCCTGCAATTCGCATAAACTTTGCATACTATCTATGCCACCCATTTTTCTAGGGACACGGAGAAATTCCTCAACAAGGGAGAAGGACAGTGATGTGATTGAGACATTTACCAATTGAGTAGGTCCCCCAGTTTCTCACACCCTGCAGTGGGTAATGAATAAAGAAGACAAGGTTCTACAGATCATTCCATTACACATATGATCACCACGAATACATACAGGGATATCATAGATGCTGCTCTAAATGTCAACAACCCACTGTGATGTAGTAAAATGCAGCAATATAGGAAAAGGTTGAAGTAGCTGAGTATTTCACGATCAAAGAACAATGAGTGACTCCGTCAGTGCCTGCAGTCACTCAACACTGCTCTCCTGAGTGATTGCTCTGTGTTTTGGAAAGCAACTACATACATGTGGGCGGAAGCGAGGAAAACCGACATAAGCACCAGATTTAAGAGTACTGCAGAACTCCTTTTAAAAAAATAACAAAACCAGCCGGTATGTAGATAGGTTGACACAGAAATCCTGATCTGACGACTGACCACCACTGATCAACATCATCTTGCTGTTGGCATTTTTTAGAAATGCTCTGCAAACAGATTTATAGAAATGACCAAATGTATAGCAACATAACAGTCATTGAAAGCGAAGTAACATACAAAGGCAAATACACCCACAGAGTCGATTAACTCATCTAATCTCAACACACCCTAATACACACCACACTAATAAATAAAAACAACAACAAAAACAAACGACCCTAGTCACTTAAACTACAACACAAACTCATATAAAGCTTCAAAAGCAAAAACTAACACTACAGCAGAACAGCAACATTCATTACCTCATGTCAATTAAGAATCCGTATGTGGAATATGTGAGACTAAATCAGTTAAGTGGCATGAGTTAATCTACTCTATGAGTATTTGTATGTTGTCTGCTTGTTGTTTTATATAGTTGTTTTTGTGGTGGTTGTTCTTGTTCTGTTGTAGTGTTTGTGTTTGTGTTTGAAGGTTTATTTATGTGGGTGTCTGGGTTAGTTTTAGTAGCAAGTATCTGGCTTTTCTTTTGGATATTGTGTTTGTCTTTGTGGAATAGGTAGGTTGTGTCTTTTTGTTGTGTCTGAGTGATGTAGTTGTTTTATCTTTTGAGTATGATTGTATGGTGGTTGGATGGTGTGGTTTTGTGGGGTTTTTGTGATTGGATGGTCTTACTGTTGTATATGTTTTTTGTGTTGTTTTGACGGGGTGCTGTTTTTTTGTGGCTGGATGGGGTGTTTTGTGTGTGGTGATTTTGGTTTTTATGGTTGTTATTTATTTGTCCCTGAGGCTTAGTCTTTGGCTTGTATTTCACATTAGTATAGTTAGGTGGTTTTTGTGGTGGTGTTCTTAACTGGTCATTTCCATGGTTTGTGGTGTTTAATGGTTGTGAGCTGATGATACAGCATGATGTGGTTGAATTTCGTAGCTTTATGGTTTTGTAAACCAGCAGGTTTTTATGTAGTTAATAATTATATTTGCCTACTCCTCAAGGGCATTGTAAAACTTAATTCAGTAATATTCATAAAGCTGCTGGAGAGAAGGTGAATTTGTACCTTGCAGACAGATCTGCCTTTTCCAGTAGCAAGAGTAGCAAGGGAGTGTGTACAATGTATAATCCATAATGAAACATTTGTTGCACATTTATGGCTCTGCTCTAAAAAGTGATTATATAAAAATGGCACATTTCTTACTCAAAAGATGTACCTATATTCAAAGACATAGCTGTACATTTTGGAAGCAATATTATTTTATTTCTGTGGGCTCTGCAGACTCATGATTACTAAGAGAATTGTGTGGATTCTAATCTTTCCTATTCATCATGAACAAATTGTTCACTAAGGCTGTTTTTACACTGACCCCTCTCCCCCCTGCCGCTCGCTGTTTGGGCGGGTGCGCGGGTGTGAGGGCATCCATGTAAATGGCCGGCGATGGGTGGGGGGATGGGTGTTTGCTCGGTGTTCGTCCGTGTAAACATTGAGTGGGATGGGTGGGTGTGCATGCGCGCTCCCACGCAACACCCACCTCCACCCATCACCCACCCACCTCCACCCATGGAGCCCTCCGGAAAACCGAGGAGGCCCCGTGGGTGCAGGTGGGTGTGTCCGTGTAAAGGGACACACCCACCTCCACCCACCATGCCAAAACACCCATCCCCCCTGCCTACCTCCATCCATGAGAAAAGGGCCTAAGTTCCAATCAGAAAAGCATACATATAAGTAAAGACAATGGGGTCATACAAGCATCACCAAGGGTGTTTTGCCCTTTGCGCGGGTCTGTACCTTGTGTCCATGCCTCAGTTCCTCCCCCAAACAGGCGTTATTCTCTCAGTTCTCCATGAAAGTGTTTATTCTGGTTCTGCAGCTCTTCCACACACCCATGTTTACTCCACCCAGGGCTCTTCCTGACAGTGGACTCACTTTTTGATCATCATAAATACAAACATAAGCAAGTCTCCCAAACATAAAATGTCCACATTCCTTACTCCATGGATCGCCTCCAAGAGTTTCCCTCTGACCCAAAGCCATAACTACCAGCTCTTTACCAGTAACTTGCTTCCCCAGCAGCCTCTCTTACAATGAGGCATTTTATTCTCCCCAGTGGTCAGATGACTTCCCAGCCACAGCTGACCAACCTCCTTCCATTTACAACATCTGGGGAGGTTTAGCTGGCTAGCAGCAAGAGATGTGAGCCCATGAACCTTTGCAGGGCCACTGGGTCAGCTCACCCTGTTAGGGACCTGCATGTTTTATATAGGATGATTTGCTAGGACTGGAAATTAGAAATATTATTTAGTAATAATAATTATCATTTATTAGTGATGTAATGCCAGCAATGTGCCTGGTGCTGAACAGTTGGGTGTACTTTCTACATGGTTTTATGGATTTTATCTCAGTATTTTATATGCATGCTTTTTTGATGGTAGCCTCCCTGAGCCTTTGGGTAAGGGTGGGATAAAAATCCAACCAACTAACTAACTAAATGATTATTGCCTGTCCCGAATGAGCTTACAGCCTAGAATGGACGAGGGGAGGGGCACATAGGGAGAGACAGGAATACATTTATGAAGTTGCAGGTGTACGCAGTTAGTTTAGTCAAAGGGGAGGAGAAGGCTCCTGATAGTAATAAAAAAGGACTCTTTGAATTCAAGCTTCTGCTCAGGCATAGGCTGGAATACATGACAAGCTATTGATGTTTTGGTGTGGGCTCCCTGGCCAAGGCCCTGGGAATCCTCCCCACCTGCAACCACTCTGCTGTCCCTCCCCCTTGCAGGTAACCATCTCTTACAAAGGGGTGCTGCCCCTGAGGGCGGTGCCCTCTGGGCGGCGGCCGAAGGTGGCTACCAGGGACATTATACGTGCTCTGCAGAGCGCCCCTGCGTGTGTGGTGACAGAGGCTGGGATATTGCCTCACCCCCTCCCCTGGGAGTGGGTGTGTGTGTGAAGATATTGACAGAGGAGTGGGGTGGGGTCCTGTGTGTATTGTGTGGGGAATTTTGACATTGGAGGGGGGCAATTTTGGGGTTTTGGGTGTGGTGTGGGGGTTGTTGACCTCCCTCTGGTGGTAGGAGACGGAGGTCAGGGGGTGGTGTGGAGGGGAACCCCTAGTGTGAGCAGGGGCGACCCTCCATGGGGGGAGGGTTGCCCGCTGGTGGCAGAGGCGGGTG